>JASVEL010003485.1:0-580079 GCA_032618575.1 Nicotiana noctiflora
GTACATATCCTATGCCAACTCTTGAGGCATCATAATACACGATGTAGAAACCTGAATCTTATGGCAATATCAATACTAGAGCCGTGGTCAAAGCTGTCTTGAGCTTCCAAAAACTCTCTTCACACTCCCAGACCACACAAATGGAGCACCCTTTTGAGTCAACTTGGTCAAGGGTGATGCAATAGAAGAAAATCTCTGAACAAACAGACGATAATACCCTGCCAACCCAAGGAAACTATGGATCTCAGTGTCTGAGGTCGGTCTAGGCAAACTCTGCACCGCCTCTATCTTCTTAGGATCAACCTGTATACCATTAATGGACACCACGTGTCCTAGAAAAGCCACAGACCTAAGCCAAAATTCACATTTGGAGAACTTTGCATAAAGTTTCTCCTCCCTCAATCTCTGTAATACTACTCTCAAATGCTGGGCATGCTCCTCCTGGCTATGCGAGTATACCAGGATGTCATCGATAAACACAATCACAAAGAAATCCATATGTGACCGGAATACGCTGTTCATCAAATGCATGAATGCGGCTGGGGCATTAGTGTCATGACCCAAATCCACTACAGGTCTAGATAGCGCCGGACATCACAGTCAGGCTTGCCAATTAGATTACCCATAAATTTTCTCTTTTAATACTCTTGAAAATCTAAGGTTTTTCCCTTTTATTCAAACAAATACGGTCATTTCTCAAGTTTAAACTTAAATAATTCCAATTAATACAAAGATTTACTGAAACCATCACAGAAACCCGGTATCGCAAGTGCATGAGCAACTACAGATAAGGATATAAATACAACACAACACATGTCTGAAATACAATGGATAGAAAGGAAATACAATTATTCGAAAGGGACTTAAAAAGCTACGGGTCGCCTCGCATACTGCAACTCACCTAGTCCGTTATTCGTCTGTGCTGCTGCGCCCAGCAAGCCGCTAATATATCAAGAACCTGTGCAACAAAAATGCACAGAAGTGTAGTATGAGTACGTAATCAACGTGTACTCAGTGAGTGTCTCACCTAATACCGAAGGGGTAGACACGATATTGTCAATTTTGGCACATTCTAATAGTCCAATGATTATTTATTCTCAATATACATATCAAATAGTGGATTTATATTCTAACGTGATTTCTATTCGGGTAGAGGAAACAATAAACACATAAGTCTTTCATATGGGATTTTTCCAGGGATTCTTCTCATTATTATCAAAATAATCTAGAGCGAGAGGGAAGCATGTAATGACTTAAACAAGTCCAGGCACCAATACAAGCATGCATAAATCATACCGAGGCGACGGCCCGATCCAACAGAAAAAATTAGCACTTGTCGAGGGTCCACGGCGCTCCTATAGATGCATCTATTAATCTGCCGAGGAAGTGAACGTGGAGCAAATATTTAGGAAAAGGTACATTCTTTTTTATTAATTTGAGAAAAATGAAGCTTAAATCTTTTAGAAAGTACAATTATCAAATTAATGTGATTTAAGCAATCTAAGCCATCAAGGATTTCACAATTAATCCACATATAACATGCTTTAGGGTCCTAAACTACCCGGACAATAGCATATAGTAGCTACCCACGGACTCTCATCACCTCGTGTGCACGTAGCCCCCAAAACTAGGAGCAAATAATAAATTTGACTCACCTATGGGGTGATTTTTCCCTCACAATATTAGAAAGGAGACTCACCTTGCTCCGAAGACTCAAAATCTGCATTCTATATCCTTCCGATGGCCTGAACCAACGCACAATGCACCCAAACTAGACAATTTAATGATGAACTAATGAGAATATACTCAAATACTTATTAACAATTCAGATTATAAAATTTCCCAACTCTATTTGTGAAATGACCAAAATGCCCTCGGGCCCATGTGCTCGAGAATCCAAAATTTCTCGAAGATAAAGGTTACCCATGACCTTCAGAACTCAAATACATAATTTTCTCCTAATTCCATACCAAAAATCGTAGCTGAAATTCAAGATTATGATTTCTTAGGTTTTCAACCAAAACCTCAATATTTACTCTAATTTCCATGATTAATCCCATGCATAAACTTGTATTTAACATAAACCCAGTAGAAATTACTTATCCCACGCTTGATGATGAAAAGGGCGCTCCAAAGTTGCTCCAAAAATCGCTCCCATGGAAGAGAAATGGAATGAAATGAACCCAACCCACACTTTATAATAACCCACTGTCTTCGGTCATTTTCGCTTCTGTGAAACTTTGACCGCCTATGCGGTTTCGCATTTTTGGGGGGCATTGATGAATATGTAACGGCAGGTTATGAATACTAAAAGTCTTTGTAATGAATTGTGTATTTAATACTGATAAATATTTTATATTGAATATCATCTGGTGGCAAATATTCATATGCCCTCGTTAACAATATTCCCTTTGGGGTTTGCCCGATGCCAACCGATGTTGTTTTCCATGGTCTTGGCTTTCACTCGCTTCGTCTTTCGTGTGTACCCGGTTCCACGTGTCACTCTATCATTCGAGTCTTTAATGTGAATCGATTTTACCCCATACAAAGTTCTTAGCTAGTTCAAATTAAAAAAGATTAGCGATCAAAATATTTGTAATTTCAAAGTACTAAATATTATAATTTAAAAGTCCTAAATATCATGGAAGCAACATAAATTACAATTCTATCCGACATAAATCTAATGCAACGGACATTTTGTTAAGGGGCTTTGTGCTTTTTATTATAGTATATGTATAGATAGATATAGACATAGATACAAATATAGATATAGGACATGTTTGTCCATAAAAGTTGTTTTACTTTTCTTTGAATCTTTTTGTCAAAATTGATTTTTTCATGAAATTTTGCAAGTTCTTGAAAAAAATTTGAAAATAAGTTTTTCAAAAACTACTAAATAAATTGATGGAAAATCTTTTTATTATAAATCTCTGGACGCTCCCTACACTTCTCACAAATCTTCGCACTTAAAATAATCCGGAAATATCCCTATTCATAATAGTATGAGATATATTTCTACTAGAAATATGAATACCTATTCTTATATAATTATGACTCAAAATCCTATTTAGACATAAAATTACATAAACTAGTAAATATCAAATCCTAAATAATTTGAGTTTCCTACTACGACTTTGAATTAATTTTCAACATAAATTCAAATGACATTACAAAAAGAGATTAAAAAAATTGAAGCTCCACTTCTTTAACCCCACCCATTAAGAAGCAATGAATAAATAATGACAATGAGACCATAACGATGATAATGACAATGACGATGATGATATAATTAACGTAATCATCCGTGGAAAATTTTAGTATACTTTAATATTATTGCTTAACTGATTCCGTGATACTTTAACTTCGGTTTATTTTCTTGAAATTTCCAAACAGAAGAAAATTGTATTTTTTAACAATGAAAAATCCGATAACACGTTTCATATTAATTTTGTCAGTATTGAAAAGAATAGAATGTGGTCAACACCTCCCAAAAAAAAAAAAAAAAAATAGAACACGAAAGACATGTGATTAATCAATTATATACTCGTCCATCATAAAAAGAGGAACTGATTTAGAACTAAAAACGAGACATTTAAAGTGTTAATGGAGTTCGAGCTGTCATAATATAGATACACATAAACTATTCAAGAATGTCCCCAACATTTTAATAATTTTGAAACAAAAAAAAGGGAAGTTTCTACACGGGGTATTTAAAATGACCAAAGACAAAAATATGATGTTAGCTTTCCCTCCACACTTCATCAATCATCTCTAAACTACATCTAAAAGCTTCTCTTAAGAATCAAAATAAAAACTTTAAATAGCCTCATTGTACTTAAAAATTAGAACACCCAATATCTTCTCCACCCTATCAATATTTCTTGCAAGTTGCAAGTTATTTGTTTTTAAGATTTCTTTTTCAGTTGTAATTTCAAAGCACGAAATCGAGACCTTTGATTGAGGTCTGAGTTCCACATTCGAGATTCCAATTCTCTCATTATCTTTTGTTTCTGCAATTTTCTTATAGCCATTCTCCTACTTGGTGGATCCCAACCTAGTTCAGAAGAAAACACCACCAATACCAATATTCGATTAGAAAAATGAACAACCTATGTGTCACATCACAAGAAATGCATACATTTTCAGTATCGAGTGACACATCGCTCATACAAGTACTCGAGGATGGCGACAGATGTGGAGCTTACGACGATGAAGAAGGACAGGTGCTAATGGTACAATTCATAGAGAAATGAATTTGAAAAGAATTGAAGAATTCATTGACAAGGTCAATAGGGGTTTGGAGGGCACAGAAGTTGGGAATATGTTATCAAAGTCAATGAACTGTATTGTACCGACCCGCCAAATTCCACCTTAATTTGGCCGCCCGACACACTACTTTGGCCACCCGACATGGTCAAATTCGAAATCTGCCATAGGAGACAGATTTCAAGAAGGCAATGATCACCTTCCCACTTGACTTGAAAGTGGGAGCTTTTCCATTCATGGTTGCCAGCCTTACTGCATGATCAGCAGTATTTTCACTGTAGCAGCCTATCATGCTGGCCAACTTTACAGCATGATAGACAACAGTATTTTCCCACTTTGTAGCAGCTGTAATTGTGTATATATATACATGTACAAGCCTTAATAGAAGGCACCTCAGATCTCATATCTCAGATATACAACACTTTGTATTGTAGCTTTCCTTTCTGTTTATCAAGTAAATCAGAAAATTGGCCTTGGCCTCCCAACTCTTGTTAGCCACTTACTGCTTTCATTTCCAGCACTTGTGTGTTTTCTGTTTGCCATAGCTTCCAGCACGTTTTTGTGCTGATTATTGTGTTAGGACTGAGGCTAAAAGCGAGTTAAGGCTGTTTAGCTGTCCGCACGGGTCTTGTCAAACTTAGCCCCGTGACAACCGGTATCAGAGCTTAGGCACGAGACATGGCAAACGAAGGAAACGAATCTGTTTTAGGCAACCTTCGTGGGAGAGACGAGTCACCAACGAAAAGGCAAAAGCCAAAAAGGAGAGGCACAAGCAAAGTGCGAGATCCTGCCATAGCATCAACTAGTGAGGTGCTGCCTGCACAACAAGTTGATCATGGCACAGACGGAGGCTTGGCTGCACTTCCCATGGAAGTGAGAGTCCATTTAGTGGAGGCTGGTTTAAATGCTTTGAACCAACGCCTGGAAGTTACTGAAGATAACTTCTCATCGCTCGAGTCTACAGCTCTAGAAGAACTGGGAGACGTCAAGGATAATCAGGATCGCTTAATCGACGAGCACAAGGATGGACTGACCAACCTTGAGCTCAAGCTGACCGAGGCCGTATCAGCACTGCACGGGGAAGTTGAGACCCTTAGGCAACAACTGAAGGCGGTAAGGCATGCTGGTGGCACAGATCATATAACTGTGCGTGAAACCAAGATCGAGGGCCCAAAACCGAAGGAGTTCAAGGGCGACCGAAACGCTCAAGACGTAGAAAACTTCCTGTGGAGAATGGAAGACTACTTTGAGCACCTCAATATCGAGGATGAGGCTGCGAAGGTTCGTGCAGCAACGATGTATCTTTCCGACACCGCCATGCTTTGGTGGAGGCGGAAGAAGTCGGATATGGAGAAAGGAATTTGCTCCATCAAGAGCTGGGATCAGTTCAAATACGAGCTGAAGCGCCAGTTCTATCCACAAAACGTTGTCAATGAGGCTCGTCGGAAGTTGAGAGAGCTGAAGCAAACAACTTCCATTCGTGAGTACGTGAAGGAGTTCACAAAACTCATTTTGCAAATCCCCAACATGACCAGTGAGGATTTGTTGTTCTATTTCAGTGATGGCCTTCAAAATTGGGCCAAACAAGAATTGCAGCGACGTCAAGTTCAGGACGTCGATGAAGCTATTGCAGTGGCTGAATCCTTAAATGATTTTAGGACAGCCGCCCCAAAACCAAAGGATCACCATTCCGAATCTGATAAAGGCAGCAGTTATCGGGACAAGGGCAAGCGAGCTGTCACCCCAGATCGAAACTCAAAGGGTCAGAATGCGAACAACTGGCGCGACCGATATGCTCAACGGAAGAAGGAAGTTGGTCCACGCCGTGCTTGTTACCTTTGCAAGGACCCCAATCATCACTTTAGAGATTGTCCTAACTTGGGCAAACTCAGCGCCATGATAGCGGCCGACCAGAGGCCAACTGATGATGAAGTCCAAGACGACGGGGAGCAACAGCCAGATATAGCTCATCTGGCAAACTTAGTATTGGGTGCAGCAATCGTGAATGAACCAGCGTTAAAGCAGGTTGTCCAAAGGAAGCCGGATCTTGCCAAACAGGGTCGTACATCGGGCAACATGGCGACAGGCAAGAGCCATCATACGAGGAAGACAGGGTCCATGTTCGTGGATGCCACACTGAATGGGCAGAAAGTTCGCATCTTGGTAGACACCGGTGCGACACATAATTTTGTGACTAAGGAGAAGGCTAAGTCACTTGGCCTTGCATACAGTCCAAACAATTCCGTGTTGAAGACGGTTAACTCCAAACCCACCAACGTATTTGGAGTTATTTGTAATGTAAAGCTCAGCTTAGGAGCTTGGCTGGGAGGCGTGAATTTCTTTGTCGCGCCCATGGATGTATTCGACCTGGTACTAGGGCTAGAATATTGGAACGAAGTTCAAGCGTTCATCTGCCCTTTCCTTGACCAGATATACATCTATGATCCGAGGGGTCCATGTGTGGTGCCAACTGTTCGGGTGCCACAAGTCGGTGGTCTGCTGTCCGCAATGCAAGTCGTAGAGGAGAACGACACCATGATATCAGCAAACGGTACAGAGACCAGAGGGAGCAAGGTAGCCAATTGCTTGGCTAAGGGAAAACCACGAGTCCCTAAAGATAAGGGCTCTAAATCGGAAGCAAAACCGTCAGCTATGAGGCACATAGTACCTCAGTTATCCCGAACTTCAAAGGCTACATCAGCGGAGCGAGGGACGTTCAACAGACAAGTTTCTAAGTCTGTGAAACTTTGTGGCGACGAGGGCGTCGCCATTTCAAGTGGGGGAGTGTGTACCGACCCGCCAAATTCTACATTAATTTGGCCGCCCGACACACTACTTTGGCCACCCGACATGGCCAAATTCGAAATCTGCCATAGGAGACAGATTTCAAGAAGGCAATGATCACCTTCCCACTTGACTTGAAAGTGGGAGCTTTTCCATTCATGGTTGCCAGCCTTACTGCATGATCAGCAGTATTTTCACTGTAGCAGCCTATCATGCTGGCCAGCTTTACAGCATGATAGACAACAGTATTTTCCCACTTTGTAGCAGCTGTAATTGTGTATATATATACATGTACAAGCCTTAATAGAAGGCACCTCAGATCTCATATCTCAGATATACAACACTTTGTATTGTAGCTTTCCTTTCTGTTTATCAAGTAAATCAGAAAATTGGCCTTGGCCTCCCAACTCTTGTTAGCCACTTACTGCTTTCATTTCCAGCACTTGTGTGTTTTCTGTTTGCCATAGCTTCCAGCACGTTTTTGTGCTGATTATTGTGTTAGGACTGAGGCTAAAAGCGAGTTAAGGCTGTTTAGCTGTCCGCACGGGTCTTGTCAAACTTAGCCCCGTGACAGTAGGCTTGTTAGTTTGTAGGTTGAGCATTAGCCACTCTATGAAACAAGAAAAAATGTATGTAGTAGCTGTTATATAACTGTAAACGAATGTTTTAATATTTCTTTTTTTTTTATTTGTTTCTTTTTGAATTTTAAGTCTCAAATTGTAGCCTGTAATATAATGGAAAAACAGAAGTTGACAAGAAAGCCATTATTATTCGAAATATTGAAAAAAATAATTTCAAGGAAATAGCAATTTGGACTTTACAGTTCCGAACTTGCATACCGTAATTCTTGATTCTCCACCCGTATTTGCGAGCCATTTCCACCGTTGTGATTCTGGCCTAGTGATATCCAAAATCATTTATGCCAATTGGTTTAGGCCTTGAACACATGGTGGTTCCAGGCGAGTAACTGGAACAAAGAAAATAAAATGTCGGCTAAGGTAAAGTTTTTTTAATTTTTTCACAAAGAAAAGAAACAAATATACGAAGACTTACGAATAAGGTTCCATGATTCGGGAAAAGCTAGCGCTATGGTAGGGATGATGTCCCCGGTAGTAATGACAACGAATTGTTCCATCCATCCACGGTCGTTGTCGTCATCAGCACTGGTAAGAAGGGCGTGGTGGCCCCGCTTGCTGATTCACCACTCCCCCATGGAAGATGTTTGAGGAGTAAACATTCATCATATGCCCAAGGATTAGGTTTCCCCAATTTCAATACATAAATGGCGAAGGCAAGCTACCGTATGCCATACGGATGGACCTACATGTGCCAAAAAAAAGTTGGTATCGATGGCAGAATTCAACAATTATAGGGTAAATTCTTTCACATGCTCCCAAGGTGAGAGGATCCAAAGTAAAGGGGCACGTGTAGACGTACATGAACCCCAGCATCGTGTAGGTACCTCGTTCTACCGCGTTAGGGATAAGAATTTCGATGTTACCCCAATAAAGCTCCTCTTTCACAACAAGAATATTAGAAGGACGAATAGAGAAAAGATATCTGCTAACATGCCAGAGCATATCACTTTTAGAGTTTGTAGGTGGTTTGTTCTCTTGGAGATCAGATATCGTGCCAAGATGAAATAATATGATTGTGTTTACAATTGGAGTTTCTGACCGGCATCAACCTCTTTGGTTTTGTTTTTCTTTGGACCTCCGTTGAGGAGAAGGCTAGAGTTACCGAAAACAACAATGTTACAAGACTTGTTTATGAAAAAGAATTTTTTGCTAAGAAGGTTGAGCTTTGCAGAAAAGCTCAAAGAACAAAAAGAAGGAGGAAAAATGATGAGTAGCAGAGAAGTTATAGATGGCAAAAATCGTAGTTATGATTACCTCGAAACCAATGAAAATACTTGCTAAATTATGCAGCAACCAAATTATTAAATGTGAGACGACGTGCATCCTCGTCAAAGGCTGTTCAGGAACTTTCGCACCAAAAAAAGAACTTTGATCTACTTTCCGATAATAAAGTTATGTAATTGGAAAGTAGGGGACTATCTGCATAAGGCAAGATTGGGTGATAACAAAAGGCCAAATGGTAAAGTGACACATGGAACCAAAGTCAAGTAAAATGTAAGTTAACAAATAGCTGGCACAAGATGCGAAGTGTGCGACCGGTGCTTGGAGGATCCCGAAGGAGGTATAGATGACAATAAAGATTTGACCTCAGATAACATTTAGCGAGCTTCCTCTTACACATGATATCAACATTCAAAGCTATATGTTATGCACCCATCAATGATAATTTTATTCTCATTCGAGAGGAGCTTGATTTTAGGATCTTATCTCCCTAAACAAAACTATAAATAGGAGGCCAGGATTTACATCCATTGTTGGAGGTGAAGGATTATGCATACAAAAAGGTATAATCTATTGTTATATTACTCCCAATTATTTGAATATTGCATACTCTTGTCACCGGAAAATCTCAAGTTCTTAGTCAGACTTGTTATCTTCTTTAACCTCGTTTGTTAATCTTATCCCTACTTTCATTTACTTATTATTTTGGGTCAAATCGATTCACTTGTCTATAAATTAAGTTAAAAATTTAACTGCACCGTTTTACGAGTAAACAAAACCCACAACTAATAGAGCTTTGAATGATGTTATTGTGAGTTTTTTTTTGGCTTCCTACCTGGTGTCTAGTGCCCATATTGGGACCCGACTAATTTCGGATTCGCGCCGGAAAGCTCCATATTGGGGGATAAAGTGTTCCGTAACAAAGGCGATTCCATAGCCTGGGGCTCAAACTCGAGACCTCTGATAAATGATGAATAAGTACTTAGCGCTCCACCACAATCCTCGTAGGTGCATTATTATGAGTTATGACTCGCCTAAGGAAACATACATAACATGTGAGAAATGCCCAACCCCTGACGTTTGCACAACAATTTTGATGGAATCATATACAAATTACTTTCACTTAAATCACCAATCAAATAAATTTAATTTAAATAATCTCTTAATTATTGTAATCACGAAAAGTGCACATACAATTTGGAAGATCAGTACCGTATATCCACTAAATTTTGTGTTATTAATCCATTTATTAGGACTCACAGCACTTCGGATGACATCATTGGTATTTTTTTGAGAATCGCTCGAAGACGAGGTTTAGGCTTAACCATCCTGACTCCTGCGCTTCTAATAGTATGTTTGGTCAAGCTTCTCACGAGGTCAAAAGTATTTTTTTTCTCAAAAACACTTTTTTCCCTTAATTTGAATTGTTTGACCAAGCTTTTTTGAGGAAAAAAAGTGCTTTTAAAAAGAAGCAGAAGTAGTTTCTGAGAAGCAGAAAAAAGTAATTTCTTCCCAAAAGCAGAAGCAGAAGCAATTTGGACTTTTCTTCTTACCAAAAATGCCCTTGACAAAATATAGTATATAGAAAAAATAACCGTTAAACCTAATGTTAGTGTCACTATGTTAGAATAAACTCTTAGAAAAATAAAGAAATATAGAAGAATGAGAAATTTCCGAGTCCATAATTTTCTTGTGTGTCCTTAAGGAATTTTAACCCGCTCATACGTTGCGAATGTAATGGATTAAATTCTCCCATGATAAAATGAAATAAACCTTCCTGCAACAGTGGAAATACAAACTGCGGGATTCCAACAAACTCAAAAAATGGAGCAAAATCACACAAACTGTTTGAGAGAAAGATATTGCGAACTAGGATGCAATATATTTAGAAAGAAAGAAGTTCTGGAGTGAATTTCGTATGTAAAAGATGTAGCCTAGGCTCATAATTTATAGGCAAATATAAGAAGAGGTGTCTTGAAAAAGTGCATTTTCAGAAAATACGCGGCCTGCCGCGGTTCTACCGTGATCGCGGCAGAACGTGGCCAGAGAGCCTTTCGGAATCTCACTGCCGCGGTTCTACCACGATCACGGCAGAAATGCAGCCAGCGAGGTTCTCTAAGATTTCAGCAGAGTTCTGGCGTACTTTCAACAGTGATTTGGTATTTAAATAATTATGAAATAATTAAATAAATTTTGTCCAAAAATAATCCTATCGATCTATCATTTGACAAATCCAAATCCAAATCCAAATCCAAATCCAAATCGAAAGCCAAAGTCGAAGACGAAGACGAGCCGAGCGAGCGACGACGACGACGCAGGGGTTCATTCTCTTCAACTCCTTTTAAGGCTTTAAGAAGTGATTCTATATATAAGCACATAAATATTGTTGTCCCTCACCAATGAGGGACAAAGTGCAAGACAAAAATTCACTTCTTCAAATTTTTATTTCCGTCTATTTCCAATTCACACTTCTTCTACTTTAAAGTCAAATGGCTTAAAGTCTCCAACAATCCCCCACATGAATGGGCATGGCTGTATCAAGAAAGATCATAGATGAAAGCTATGTGATTTTGCAAGTAAGTATTAATCGCATCTTGATAAGTATCTTTCCCTTTGAACTTTCCGTAGTAAACATATGTCAGATATACTCGGTCAATCGGTAGATTTGATATCTTTGAACCGTCGAACTTTAATGTATACCTAGACAACCATATGTCACACAATCAACCCTTAGTCGTCTTGTAGTTCTCATTGTTGTGTTTGTTACTGCCATGAACACCCCCGGTCTCATAAGTACATAGAGAATTGGCCTTACAGAATTCTCATTGAAGCGGCTTCCACTTCACATTTACATAGGTGATTCCTAAACGTGTAATCCTTTAGATTGTCACTATTTGATAAACACCTCATCAAACTTAGGTAATCATTAAAGAACATGTAAATTTCAATCCTTGTTACTGAACATTGTCTTCATCATGAGAATGGACCAAAGATATTATTTTGACAATGTTGAACTGGTCAATCACAATTTTGTTTGAGCTCCTTGAACCTAGATCTCGGAACATCCAAAATTCTAGCTTGTCCTCGGCCATAGTCACATCCCCTTAGATGATTTCTCAACTCCCTCTCTAGTTAAGCCTTCTATAAGCGGATCCGCTACATTATACTTTGATCTTACATAATCAATAGTGATAATTACACTAGACAGTAGTTGTCTAATGGTATTATGTCTTTGTCGTATATGACGAGACTTTTCGTTATACATAACGCTCCCTGCCCATCCTATTGCAGCCTCACTATTGCAATGTATGGAAATACGAGCCAAAGGTTTTGGCTAGAACGGAATATCTTCTAAAAAATTCCGAAGCCATTCAGCTTCTTCACCGGCTTTATCCAATGCTATAAACTCCGATTCCGTTGTAAAGTGAGCAATACACGTCTGTTTAGAAGACTTCCAAGATACTGCTCCTCCACCAACAGTAAACACATATCCACTTATGAACTTTGTTTCTGTTGAGCCGGTTATCCAATTTGCATCACTATATCCTTCGATAAGTGCAGGATATTTATTGTAGTGCGAAGCATAGTCTTGAGTATACTCTAAGTATCCCAGAACTCGTTTCATTGCCACCTAGTGATGCTTGTTGCGATTACTTGTAAATCGACTAAGTTTACTTATCGCACAGGCTATATCAGGTCGTGTACCATTAATGGTGTATATTAAGCTTCCCAACACACGAGCATACTCCAACTGAGATGTACTTTCACCTTTATTCTTCGTAAGATGATGGTTTAAGTCAATTGGAGTCCTTGCACTTCTAAATTCCAAATGTTTGAACTTTTCAAGTACCATTTTCACGTAATGTGATTGAGACAAAGCTAGACCTTGAGGATTCCTCTTGATTTTAATTCCTTGAATTATATCTGCAACTCCTAAGTCTTTGATATCAAACTTACTAGCAAGCATGCATTTAGTAGCTTGAATGTCAGCAATTTCTTTGCTCATTATTAGCATATCATCAACATATAAGCAAACAATGACTATATGATTTGGAACGTTCTTAATGTAAATACATTTATCACATTCATTAATCTTAAAGCCATTTGACAACATTGTTTGGTCAAATTTCGCATGCCATTGCTTGGGTGCCTGTTTTAGTCCATAAAAAGACTTAAAAAGTCGACACACCTTCTTTTCTTTTCCCGAAACCACAAACCCCTCGGGTCGGTCCATGAAGATTTCTTCCTCTAAATTACCATTTAAGAAGGCTATTTTTATATCCATTTGATGGATTCGAAGATCATACAAGGCGGTTAACGCTATTAGCATCCGAATGGATGTGATTCTTGTTGCTGGCGAGTATGTGTAAAAATAGTCAAGACCTTCTCGTTGTCTAAATCCTTTGACAACAAGTCTTGCCTTGTATTTGTCAATAGTACCATCATCTTTCATTTTCTTCTTGAAAATCCATTTAGAACCCAACGTTTTGTTACCTGGAGGAAGATCAACCAATTCCTAAATATGGTTGCTCAATATTGATTCTATTTCACTATTGATAGCTTATTTCCAATATTGTGCCTATGATGAAGACATTGCTTCCTTGAAGGTACGAGGCTCATTTTCTAACAGAAAAGTCAGAAAATTTGGACCAAATGAAGTAGATGTCCTTAGACGTTTACTCCTTCTCGGATTTTCTTTATTAGGCATACAATTTATTATTTCCTCTGAATGTCTGTTTGACTTTTGGAAAGTCACTTCACTTTCCTTTTTATATGGAAAAATAATTTCAAAGAATTTAGCATTATCTTATTCTATTATTGTATTAATGTGAATATCAGGATTTTCTGATTTTTGAACCAGAAACTGATATGCCTTGCTATTGGTTACATATCAAATAAACACACAATCAACCATTTTTGGACCTATCTTAACCATTTTAGGTTTAGGAACTTGTACCTTAGCTAAACACCCCCACACTTTGAAGTATTTCAAGCTAGGCTTCCTTCCTTTCCACTACTCATAAGGAATGGATTGTGTTTTACTATGAGGCACATGGTTGATTATCCGGTTAGCTGTAAGTATAGCTTCCCCCCACAAGTTTTGTGGTAAGACAGAACTTATTAGAAATGCATTCATCATCTCCTTCAATGTTCGATTCTTTCCCTCCGCAATTCCATTAGATTGTGGAGAGTAAGGGGAAGTTGTTTGGTGAATAATGTCATATTCCAAATATATTTCTTCAAAAGGAGATTGTTATTCGCCACCCCTATCACTTCTTATCATTTTGATCTTTTTGTTTAGTTGTGTTTCAACTTCACTCTTGTATTGCTTCAAAGCATCAATTTCCTCATCTTTACTATTAAGTAAATAAACATAGCAATATCTCGTTCTATCGTCAATAAAAGTAATAAAATACTTTTTCCCACCGCAAGATGGTGTTGACTTCATGTCGCAAATATCTGTGTGAATTAAGTCTAATGGATTTGAATTCCTTTCAACGGACTTATAAGGATGCTTAGCATACTTTGATTCCACACATATTTGACATTTGGAATTAATGCAATCAAATTTTTGCAATACTTCTAGATTTATCATCTTTCGTAATGTTTGGATGTTTACGTGACCTAAACGCGAATGCCATAAAGTGTTTGACTCAAGAAAGTATGATAAAGCATTCACTTTATTGATAGGAACTGCTATCACATTTAGCTTAAAAAGTCCCTCACTTAGGTAACCATTTCCTACAAACAAATTGTTCTTACTTATAACAACACTATTAGAAAGAAAAATACATTTCAATCCATTCTTGACAAGAAGTGAGGTAGACACAAGATTCTTGCGAATTTTTGGAACATGGAGGACTTGGTTTAGAGTCACTATTTTTCCCGACGTCATCTTCAATGCAATCTTTCCAACTCCTTCAATTTTAGAGATGAATTTTCCATGAAGATAGTGTGACGACCCGGCCCGTCGTCACGGGAATTACCACCCCGTTATGTTGTAATTACATAACTCATGCTTTTATATCAGTATTAGAGTCTATCGGGGGAGTTAGGAGTGAATTGAAATGAAAATGAGGCATATAACCTTTTTGAAGGAAACTTGAATAAGGAAAGTCAACTCGAAGTTGACTATTTGGTTAGAGAGCTCGGAATCGGATTCTGATGATTCGGTTAGTTCCGGAAGGTGATTTGTGACTTAGGGGAGCGATCGGAATTGAATTTGGAGGCCCGGTGCAGAAATAGGCTTGAATTGGCTAAGGTTGAATTTTGGCGAAATCCGAACGGTAGGTGAGATTTTGATCCGGGAGTCGGAATGGAATTCCGACAGTTGCAGTAGCTCCGTTAGGTGATTTTGGATATGCCTGCAAAATTTCAGGTCATTCGGACGTCGTTTGGTCGGGTTTTTGATTGAATGTGTAATTTGGAATGTTTTAAGGAATTTAGGCTTGAATTCGATGCGAATTATGGGTTTTGGTGTTATTAGGATGGTGTTTTTATGATTGGAACAAGTTCGTATCGTGTTTTGGAGTATGTTGGTGGTTTTCGTTGGGGTCCCGGGGGCCTCGGGGTGTTTTCGGATGGTTAAACGGAAGAAAATCATGGAAATTGGAGGTTGGGATTCTGCTTCTGTTGTTTCCGCTCCTGCGGAATTTTGGACGCAGGAGCGAGTCCGCAGAAGCGGACGAGGGGCGCTGGAGCGGCTGGTTACGCAGAAGCGGAAGACATTCCGCTGAAGCGGCATCGCTGGTGCGAGCCACTGATCGCAGAAGCGGACGGGAAGAGAAATGAGAAGGTCCGCAGAAGCGGACATTTGACCGCCTGGGCGAGTCCGCAGAAGCGGACTATGGTGCGCAGAAGCGGATGTTTCCGCAGAAGCGGAAGTTGCTTCGCAGAAGCGGGCCCGCTTAAGCGGCCCTTTTGCTCGCAGAAGCGGAATTGGCAGACTAGGCCTGGAACCGCTGAAGCGACCCTTTGGTCGCGGATACGGGCTCGTAGGGGCGGAAATTCTTCCGCAGAAGCGAAAATCGCTGTAAGTAAGTGTATCGGAAGTTAGAAAAATTTCAGAACATTTCACACATTTTGGGTCTCGGCTTTAGAGGCGATTTGGGCGATTTTGAAGAGAAATTCAAGGGAAATCATCGGGTAATCAACTATGGACTTAAACTATGATTAGTATTGGTAATATTATGCAATTATATCATGAAAATGGAGGAATTTGGGGTGATTTATGGAAGATTTAACCCTAGGCTTGAACTTTAGAAAATCAAGGTTTTGAATGGGCAAATGGAGTCCGAATTTGGTAAAATTGATATGCTTAGACTCGTATCGAGATGAGGATTCCGAATATGTGATTTTTGTAATTTTTCGACAAGTGTACCAAAAGTCGGATTTTGACAACTTGTGGGCTTTGATATAAATTGGGTTGTTTCGAATGAATTTCGTGAAATTAACGTATATTGATGCATTCTCTATGATTTTGAGCAGATTTGGCATCCGAGGAGATTGATTTGCGAGGCAAGCGCAAGGCGGATTGAAGCTTCTACCGGTTCGAGGTGAGGGGTAGTAGTAAACAATGCACTGAGGGTTTGAAACCCCGTACTAGCACTTTATAGTGCTATATTGAGATGAGACACACGTTCTATGACGGGCGTGGTGACATTGTGATTGGGGGTTCGGACTTAGTCCTTCCCGGCTAATAGAATACTGTGTTGTATGACTGTTAATTGAGACTATAACTGTACAATTGGGCTAATAGCCATGTTTGGGGCCTTGTGCCGATCTGTAGAGCATTAGGGAACCTATAGAGCTAGGTGACCCTTATATCATGTTGGAAACATACACTCGGCCGTAGCTCTAGCTGTATAGCATAATATGAGCCCGTACTAGATATGTACATTGATAGAGATTATCTAGGGTGGAATTCCCTGTTCTAGCTGAGTGGGCCTGAAAGGCCAAGTCTATATTGACTGAGACAGGGTCTATGACCCACTGTGATATATTATATTGGGCCTGAGAGGCCAAGCACATATTGATTGGGATCGGGTCGAGGACCCATTATGAGGTATTATATATATATACCTATATTGGATCGGGCTGCACGCCGCAGCAGTATATATATTGGATCGGACTGCACGCCGCAGTAATATGCATGTAATATACATGTAATATACATGTGGGACGGACTGCACGCTGCAGTATTATTGCGCTTGGGCTGTAGGAGCCCCTTCGGAGTCTGAGTCTGCACACATTCTCAGTGAGCACTGGTGTATATTATGGGATCGGGCTGCACGCCGCAGCAGTATAGAGATATATACATATATATATTGGATCGAACTGCACGCCGCAGTAATATTTGTGTGGATCGTGCTGCACGCCGCGGTATTATAGTGCTTGGGCCTAGGGAGCCCCTCCGAAGTCTGTATACACCCCCAGTGAGCGCCGTCGACGTTAAATGGAGCGGGCTGCGCGCCGCAGCGGTATATGTATTGGAGCGGACTGCGCGCCGCAGCATTATACTTAATCATACCCTACTATCTACTTAAATACTTATACATTATAGACATAAGTATGTGTCTTTATATGTTGAGATGGCCGTACACCGTAGGGGTACGAGTGAGGGTCGGTTCAGTGTGGAATCTTGTAAAGATAAACATAGATTGGAGGTTAGAGTACCTACTATAGTGATGACATACCTGTGAGGGTTGCCTTAGAACTGCTAAGTGATAGCACAGGATTTCTTACCTTCGGTTATTATTTATTATTGTTACTCACTGAGTTGAAATATACTCACCCCACTCCCCTGCACTTTCTGTGCAGATCCACAGGTGCCCGAGAGCAGTTGAGACATTGTAGCTGCCTGATCCTTGTCTACTTTTGCGGAGATTACGAGGTAGCTGCCAGCGTCCGCAGAGCTTGTTTTATCCTTCTTTATCATCTTGTTGATTTCCTATTTGGCTAGACTTGGTTGTATTAGGATGCTATTCTGTAGAGGCTCAGTCTCGTGACACCACGATATGTTTGGGACCGTAGTTTGTATGTTTTACGTTCCGGTTATCACCTGATATGATTATTTACTGTTTAAGTTTAATTTCTTTATAATTGGCTGGTTTAAGGGATAATATGGTTGGGCTTGCCTAGCATTGTGATTGGGCGCCATCACGACCAGGGTTTGGGTCGTGACAAGTTGGTATCAGAGCCTAGGTTAATAGGTCTCGCGAGTCATGAGCCGGTTGGTAGAGTCTCGTGGATCGGTGCGGGGACGCCTGTACTTATCCTCGGGAGGCTGCAAACCTCTTTAGGAAAAGTTTCAATTCTTGGAATTCTTGTCGTGCGATTACTTTTGACTTGAACTGAACTTTGACATTCTATTCTCTCGCAGATGGCGAGAACTCGATCATCCGGACGTGGAGGACGACCACCACTACCACCTGCTAGAGGCCGTGGACGCGGTCGTGGTCGTGGAGGAGTTAGGGCAGCTGAGGCAATGCCAGCTGACCCACAGCCTCCAGTTGCTGAGGCTCCAGCAGCGCCAATTGAGGCACCGGCTGTGCCCATTGTCATTCCGAGTCTACAGGAGACCCTGGCGCAGATATTAGCAGTTTGCACTGGCCTGGCACAGGCGGTTTCAGTTACCACCGCAGCAGCTGCATCAGGGACTAGGGGTGGTCATCAGACCCCCGCAGCACGTACTCCAGAGCCAGCATTGCAGGGCCTACAGACACCAGAGGCTCCTCCAGTTTAGCCTGTGGTTCCAGTTCAGCTAGCAGATCAGGTTCAGGGGGACAGGGTCCCAGCCATGACGGACGATGAGCAGCGTCGTCTCGAGAGGTTCACCGGGTTATCTCCTCCAGTGTTCACTGGTGCTCCGGGCGAGGACGCCCGAGGTTTTCTGGACAAGTGCCGTCGGATGCTCCGTACGGCAGGGATCTTCGAGTCCAGTGGTGTATCCTTCACTACCTTTCAGTTCCAGGGGCCAGCCTTCGCTTGGTGGGAGGCTTATGAGCACCGCAGGACAGCCGGAGCAGCACCACTATCATGGCCGGAGTTCTCCACTATGTTCTTGGAGAAATGGGTGCCTCGATCTCGGAGAGAGGAGATGCGTAGGCAGTTTGAGGGTCTCCGTCAGGGGGACATGTCAGTGTCAGAGTATGAGATCAGGTTTACAGAGTTGTCCAGATATGCACCGTGGTTAGTTCATTCCGACAGAGAGAGGATTGGGCGCTTCGTGGACGGCCTCATTTATCCCATTCGTATTCTGATGACTCGCGAGAGGGTTTTGAGTCGTACATTTTAGGATGCTGTGGATATTGCCCGCGACATAGAGACTGATCGTCGCAGGGAGCGGGATGAGAGGGAGGCCAAGAGGCCTCGAGGAGCAGCTAGTTCCAGTGGCACTCAGACCAGAGGCCAGAGTCAGTAGAGCCGAGGTCGCTCCTTTAGATCTTCGCAGTCGGGTCGCTCCGATCGTCACAGATGGTCTTCTAGACAGGGTTATCAGGGTTCACACCAGAGCCAGCCATCCCTCGGTGCCATGCCAGCTCAGAGTTCTTCACAGGCCCCATCTGCTCAGGGTTCTTTTCGGCCTAGTTCATCAGCTGGCCACTCCAGCGCCAGAGGTCCTTATCAGACTCAGTCCCCAGCACCGGGGAGTTGCTATGACTGCGGAGAGTTTGGGCACCACCGTAGGGAGTGTCCCCATCTTGTTTCCAGATCTTATCAGCAGAGGGGGCAGCCCTCGTCATCTGGTCCTTCTACTTCAGCACCCGCCTCGCCAGCTAGGGGTGAGGGTCAGACAGCTAGGGGTCGCTCTCGAGGGGAGGCCGATCAGGCGGACAGGCTAGATGCTATGCTTTTCAGGGCCGATCTGAGGCCGTTGCTTCTGATGCTGTCATTACAGGTATTATTTCAGTCTGCCACAGAGATGCCTCGGTATTGTTTGATCCCGGTTCTACTTATTCTTATGTGTCTACATATTTTGCTCCTCATTTGGGCACGACCCGAGGGAGTCTTGAGCTGCCAGTGCATGTATCTACCCCGGTAGGGGATACTATTGTTGTGGACCACGTATACCGGTCCTGTTTGGTCACTATTGGAGGTCCGGAGACCCGAGTAGACCTGTTGCTTCTCAGCATGATTGATTTTGATGTTATATTGGGCATGGACTGGCTATCTCCATGTCATGCTATTCTGGATTGTCATGCTAAGACGGTCACTTTGGCTATGCCGGGCATTCAGAGGATCGAGTGGCGAGGCACGACTGAGTATGTACCTAGCAGGGTAATATCTTTCCTAAAGGCCCAACGAATGGTTGGGAAGGGATGTCTCTCTTATTTAGCATTTGTGCGGGAGGTCGAGGCCCGGACTCCCAGTATTGATTCTGTTCCCATTGTGCGAGACTTTCCTGATGTGTTTCCCTCAGACCTGCCGGGCATGCCGCCGGACAGGGATATTGATTTTGGTATCGATTTGGTGCCAGGCACTCAGCCTATTTCTATTCCTCCGTATCGGATGGCACCAGCTGAGTTGAAGGAATTGAAGGAGCAGCTCCAGGAACTCCTAGATAAGGGGTTCATTCGGCCTAGTGTGTCGCCGTGGGGTGCACCGGTCCTGTTTGTTAAGAAGAAGGACGGATCTATGAGGATGTGTATTGACTATAGGCAGCTAAACAAAGTAACAGTGAAGAATAAGTATCCTCTTCCTTGTATTGATGATTTATTTGATCACCTCCAGGGAGCTAGGGTGTTCTCGAAGATTGATCTTCGTTCAGGCTACCATCGGCTGAAGATTAGAGAGTCCGACATTATGAAGACTGCATTCAGGACCAAATATGGTCACTATGAGTTCCTTGTGATGTCTTTTGGGCTGACCAACACCCCAGCAACATTTATGCATCTAATGAACAGTGTGTTCAGGCCCTATCTGGATTCATTTGTGATTGTGTTCATTGATGACATTCTAGTCTACTCCCGTAGTCAGGAGGAGCATGCTCAACATTTGAGTATTGTGTTGCAGAGATTGAGGGAGGAGAAGCTATATGCCAAGTTCTCCAAATGTGAGTTCTGGCTTGAGTCCGTGGCATTCTTAGGGCACGTGGTGTCCTGTGATGGTATTCGGGTAGATCCGAGGAAGGTCGAGGCAGTGCAGAGTTGGCCCAGACCGACCTCAGTCATTGAGATCCGTAGCTTTCTGGGATTGGTAGGGTATCATCGATTCGTTCAGGGGTTCTCTTCTATTGCTTCACCCTTGACTAGATTGACTCGGAAGGGTGTTCCTTTCTTATGGTCCGAGGAGTGCGAAGAGAGCTTTCAGAAGCTCAAGACAGCATTGACCACAGCACCAGTCTTGATTCTACCGACAGCTTCAGATTCTTATACTGTATATTGTGATGCCTCGGGAGTTGGCATTGGTTGTGTGTTGATGCAGGAGGGTAGGGTCATTGCTTATGCTTCTCGTCAGTTGAAGCCCCACGAGAAGAACTACCCTGTTCATGATTTGGAGCTAGCAGCCATAGTTCATGCTTTGAAGATTTGGAGGCATTACCTGTATGGCGTCTCCTGTGAGGTGTTCACGGATCATCGCAGCCTTCAGCACTTATTCGGACAGAAGGACCTTAATTTGAGACAGCGGAGGTGGTTGGAGTTGCTTAAGGACTATGATATCACTATTTTGTATCATCCAGGGAAGGCCAATGTGGTGGCCGATGCCTTGAGTCGGAAGGCGGTTAGCATGGGCAGCTTAGCTTTCATCCCAGTTGGGGAGAGGCCATTTGCTTATGATGTTCGGGCCCTAGCCAATCGGCTAGTGAGATTAGATATTTCGGAGCCGAGTCGGGTGTTGGCTTGTGTTGTTTCTCGATCTTCCTTATATGATCGCATCGGGGAGCGACAGTATGATGACCCACATTTGCTTGTCCTTAAGGACAGAGTGCAGCATAATGATGTTAGAGATGTGACTATCGACAGTGATGGTGTTCTGAGGATGCAGGGCCGTATATGCGTGCCCAATGTTGATGGTTTGCGGGAGTTGATACTTGAGGAAGCACACAGTTCGCGGTACTCTATTCACCCAGGTGCCGCAAAGATGTACCAAGACTTGAGACAGCACTACTGGTGGAGGAGAATGAAGATGGATATTGTTAGGCATGTAGCTAAGTGCCTCAATTGCCAGCAGGTCAAATATGAGCATCAGAGACCGGGCGGTGTTCTTCAGCGTATGGTCATTCCCGAGTGGAAATGGGAGAGGATCACCATGGATTTTGTTACTTGACTCCCTCGGACAGCGAGGAAGTTTGATTCTGTATGGGTGATTGTCGATCGGCTGACCAAGTCTGCATATTTCATCCCAGTTAGCACTACTTACTCATCGGAGCGGTTGGCAGCGATCTTTATTCGGGAGATTGTCAGGTTGCATGGGGTCCCGGTGTCTATTATATCTGACAGAGGCACTCAGTTCACTTCTCAATTTTGGAGAGCATTTCAGCGAGAGATGGGTACGAGGGTTGAGTTGAGTACAGCATTTCACCCCCAGACAGACGGGCAGTCTGAGCGTACTATTCAGATCCTGGAGGATATGTTGCGAGCATGTGTGATTGACTTTGGTGGTTCGTGGGATGAGTTCTTACCACTTGCTGAGTTTGCCTACAACAACAGCTACCGGTCGAGTATTCAGATGGCCCCGTACGAGGCATTGTATGGCAGACGGTGTAGATTTCCCGTCGGATGGTTTGAGCCTGGTGAGGATAGATTGATAGGGACTGAGTTAGTTCAGGATGCTCTGGATAGAGCAAAGTTGATCCAGGAGAGGCTTCGCACAGCACAGTCTCGTCAGAAGAGTTATGCGGACCGTAGAGTTCGAGAGTTGTCTTTCATGGTTGGTGATAGAGTATTGTTGAAGATTTCACCTATGAAGGGTGTCATGAGGTTCGGGAAGAAAGGGAAGTTGAGTCCCGGGTATATTGGCCCTTTTGAGATACTCAGGAGAGTTGGAGAGGTGGCATATGAGTTAGCCTTGCCACCCAGCTTATCCAGCGTTCATCCGGTATTCCATGTGTCTATGCTCCGGAAGTACATCGGAGATCCGTCCCATGTATTAGACTTCAGTACCATTAAGCTTGATGGTGATCAATCCTATGATGTGGAGCCTATTGCTATTTTGGGTCGCCAAGTAAGGAAGTTGAGGTCGAAGGAGATTGCATCAGTTAAGGTTCAGTGGAGAGGTCGACCCGTAGAGGAGGCTACTTGGGAGGTTGAGCAGGAGATGCGGAGCAGATACCCTCAGCTATTCGAGACTTCAGGTATGTTTCTTGACCCGCTCGAGGACGAGCGTTTGTTTAAGTTGGGGAGAATGTGACGATCCGGCCCGTCGTCACGGGAATTACCACCCCGTTATGTTGTAATTACATAATTCATGCTTTTATATCAGTATTAGAGTCTATCGGGGGAGTTAGGAGTGAATTGAAATGAAAATGAGGCATATAACCTTTTTGAAGGAAACTTGAATAAGGAAAGTCAACCCGGAGTTGACTATTTGGTTAGAGGGCTCGGAATCGGATTCTGATGATTCGGTTAGTTCCGGAAGGTGATTTGTGACTTAGGGGAGCGATCGGAATTGAATTTGGAGGCCCGGTGCAGAAATAGGCTTGAATTGGCTAAGGTTGAATTTTGGCGAAATCCGAACGGTAGGTGAGATTTTGATCCGGGAGTCGGAATGGAATTCCGACAGTTGCGGTAGCTCCGTTAGGTGATTTTGGATGTGCCTGCAAAATTTCAGGTCATTCGGACGTCGTTTGGTCGGGTTTTTGATTGAATGTGTAATTTGGAATGTTTTAAGGAATTTAGGCTTGAATTCGATGCGAATTATGGGTTTTGGTGTTATTAGGATGGTGTTTTTATGATTGGAACAAGTTCGTATCGTGTTTTGGAGTATGTTGGTGGTTTTCGTTGGGGTCCCGGGGGCCTCGGGGTGTTTTCGGATGGTTAAACGGAAGAAAATCATGGAAATTGGAGGTTGGGATTCTGCTTCTGTTGTTTCCGCTCCTGCGGAATTTTGGACGCAGGAGCGAGTCCGCAGAAGCGGACGAGGGGCGCTGGAGCGGCTGGTTACGCAGAAGCGGAAGACATTCCGCTGAAGCGGCATCGCTGGTGCGAGCCACTGATCGCAGAAGCGGACGAGAAGAGAAATGAGAAGGTCCGCGGAAGCGGACATTTGACCGCCTAGGCGAGTCCGCAGAAGCGGACTATGGTGCGCAAAAGCGGATGTTTCCGCAGAAGCGGAAGTTTCTTCGCAGAAGCGGGCCCGCTTAAGCGGCCCTTTTGCTCGCAGAAGCAGAATTGGCAGGCTAGGCCTGGAACCGCTGAAGCGACCCTTTGGTCGCGGATACGGGCTCGTAGGGGCGGAAATTCTTCCGCAGAAGCGAAAATCGCTGTAAGTAAGTGTATCCAGAAGTTAGAAAAATTTCAGAACATTTCACACATTTTGGGTCTCGGCTTTAGAGGCGATTTGGGCGATTTTGAAGAGAAATTCAAGGGAAATCATCGGGTAATCAACTATGGACTTAAACTATGATTAGTATTGGTAATATTATGCAATTATATCATGAAAATGGAGGAATTTGGGGTGATTTATGGAAGATTTAACCCTAGGCTTGAACTTTAGAAAATCAAGGTTTTGAATGGGCAAATGGAGTCCGAATTTGGTAAAATTGATATGCTTAGACTCGTATCGAGATGAGGATTCCGAATATGTGATTTTTGTAATTTTTTGACAAGTGTACCAAAAGTCGGGTTTTGACAACTTGTGGGCTTTGATATAAATTGGGTTGTTTCGAATGAATTTCGTGAAATTAACATATATTGATGCATTCTCTATGATTTTGAGCAGATTTGGCATCCGAGGAGATTGATTTGCGAGGCAAGCGCAAGGCGGATTGAAGCTTCTACCGGTTCGAGGTGAGGGGTAGTAGTAAACAATGCACTGAGGGTTTGAAACCCCGTACTAGCACTTCACAGTGTTATATTGAGATGAGACACGCGTTCTATGACGGGCGTGGTGACATTGTGATTGGGGGTTCGGACTTAGTCCTTCCGGCTAATAGAATACTGTGTTGTATGACTGTTACTGAGATTATAACCTGTACAATTGGGCTAATAGCCATGTTTGGGGCCTTGTGCCGATCTGTAGAGCATTAGGGAACCTATAGAGCTAGGTGACCCTTATATCATGTTGGAAACATACACTCGGCCGTAGCTCTAGCTGTATAGCATAATATGAGCCCGTACTAGATATGTACATTGATAGAGATTATCTAGGGTGGAATTCCCTGTTCTAGCTGAGTGGGCCTGAAAGGCCAAGTCTATATTGACTGAGACAGGGTCTATGACCCACTGTGATATATTATATTGGGCCTGAGAGGCCAAGCACATATTGATTGGGATCGGGTCGAGGACCCATTATGAGGTATTATATATATATACCTATATTGGATCGGGCTGCACGCCGCAGCAGTATATATATTGGATCGGACTGCACGCCGCAGTAATATGCATGTAATATACATGTAATATACATGTGGGACGGACTGCACGCCGCAGTATTATTATTGCGCTTGGGCTGTTGTATATGATGGGATCGGGCTGCACGCCGCAGCAGTATAGAGATATATACATATATATATTGGATCGGACCGCACGCCGCAGTAATATTTGTGTAGATCGGGCTGCACGCCGCAGTATAATAGTGCTTGGGCCTAGGGAGCCCCTCCGAAGTCTGTATACACCCCCAGTTAGCGCCGTCGACATTAAATGGAGCGGGCTGCGCGCCGCAGCGGTATATGTATTGGAGCGGGCTGCACGCCACAGCATTATACTTAATCATATCCTACTATCTACCTAATTACTTATACATTATAGACATAGGTATGTGTCTTTATATGTTGAGATGGCCGTACACCGTAGGGGTACGAGTGAGGGTTGGTTCGGTGTGGAATCTTGTAGAGATAAACGTAGATTGGAGGTTAGAGTACTACTATAGTGATGACGTACCTGTGAGGGTTGCCTTAGAACTGCTAAGTGATAGCACAGGATTTCTTACCTTCAGTTATTATTTATTATTGTTACTCACCGAGTTGAAATATACTCACCCCACTCCCCTGCACTTTCTGTGCAGATCCACAGGTGCCCGAGAGCAGTTGAGACATTGTAGCTGCTGATCCTTGTCTACTTTTGCGGAGACTACGAGGTAGCTGCCAGCGTCCGCAGAGCTTGTTTTCTCCTTCTTTATCATCTTGTTGATTTCCTATTTGGCTAGACTTGGTTGTATTAGGATGCTATTTTGTAGAGGCTCAGTCTCGTGACACCACGATATGTTTGGGACCGTAGTTTGTATGTTTTACGTTCCGGTTATCACCTGATATGATTATTTACTGTTTAAGTTTAATTTCTTTATAATTGGCTGGTTTAAGGGATAATATGGTTGGGCTTGCCTAGCATTGTGATTGGGCGCCATCACGACCAGGGTTTGGGTCGTGACAGATAGTCTCGTCGGGACCTGCAGGGGCATAAGAAGAAAATAATTCTTCGTTAGCACAAACATGGCGAGTGGCTTTATAATCTATCCACTATTATTTCCGATTTCCTACCAAGTTGCCTTCAGATAACATGGCACACAAGTCTTCCATTTCATCTTCAACCATGTTGGCTTGATTCTTTTTCTTCTTATCATTCTTTGGAGCACGACAATCCACTGCCTTGTAACGACCCGGCCGGTCATTTTTAAAATTTACGCCCCGATCCCTAGTTAACTGCTATTCTGGGCTGTACTAAATGTTGCCCCATCATGATATTCTTGATTGTCACGCTGACCATGATGGTGGCAATGCTAGGCATTCCACGTATTGAGTGGAGTGGTACTCTAGATCACACCCCAGCCATGTTATTTTCTTTCTGAAAGCTCAGCGAATGGTTGAGAAGGGGTGTGCTGCTTATCTAGCTTATGTGAGGGATGTCAAAGTTGACACTCCTTCTATTGATTTAGTCTAAGTGGTACGTGATTTCTCTGATGTGTTTCTAGTTGATCTCCCTAGCATGCCACCTGATAGACATATCGATTTTGGTATTAACTTATTGCCGGGCACTCAACCTATTTCTATTCCTCCGTACCGTATGGCTCTTTTTGAGTTGAAGGAGTTGAAGGATCAGTTACAGGAGTTGTTAGGTAAGGGTTTCATTCGACCCAGTGTTTCGCCTTAGGGTGCTCATGTGTTGTTTGTTCAACTAGCATTGACTATTGCTAGTTGAACAAAGTTACAGTGAAGAACCGGTATCATTTGCCACATATTGATGACTTATTTGATAAGCTATAGGGAACACGGGTGTTCTCCAAGATTGATTTGCGCTCTGGTTATCATCAGCTAAAGATTCGGGAGACACATATTCCGAAGATTGCCTTCAGGACTCGATATGGTCATTATGAGTTCCTCGTTATGTCTTTCGGGCTGACTAATGCCCCAGCAGCTTTCATGCATTTGATGCACAGTGTATTCAGGGCATATCTTGATTCGTTCGTGATTGTTTTCATTGTTGATATTTGGGTATATTCCCGGAGTCAGGAAGAGCATGAGCATCACCTGAGGATAGTGCTTCAGACTCTGAGGGAGAAGCAATTATATGCAAAGTTCTCAAAATGTGAGTTTTGGCTAAGCTCGATGGAATTTCTAGGCCAGGTGGTATCGAGCGAGGGTATTCGATTGGATCCGAGGAAGGTAGAGGTTGTGCAGGGTTGGACCAGGCCCTCTTCAGCTACTAAGATTCGTAGCTTCCTTGGTTTGGCAGTTTATTACCGTAGCTTTGTGGAGGGGTTCTCTTCGATCGCAGCACCTATGACCAGATTGACCCAAAAGGGTGCCCTTTACAGTGGACAGAGGTGTGTGAGGCGAGCTTCCAAAAGCTTAATACAGCTTTGACTTTGGCCCTTATCTTGATGTTGCCTACCGGTTCGGGGTCCTATACAGTTTACTGTGATGCCTCACAGGTTGGACTTGGAGTATTATTGATGTAGGACGGTAGGGTGATTGCCTACGCGTCCCGACAGCTTAAGGTGCATGAAAAGAACTACCCTGTCCACGATCTTGAGCTAGCTACCATTGTTCACGCCTTGAAGATTTGGCATCATTATTTATATTGTGTTCCTTGTGAGATTTACACTGATCATCGATGTTTTCAGCACTTGCTTAAGCAGAAGGACCTGAACATGCGTCAGAGGAGATGGTTGGAGTTATTAAAATACTATGATATTACTATTCTTTATCACTCGGGTAAGGCATATGTGGTTACCGATGCCTTGAGTCGCCGGGTGGAGAGTTTAGGGAGTTTGGCATATCTACCATCTTCTGAGAGGCATATGGCGATGGATGTTTAGGCTTTGGCTAGGCAGTTCGTTAGATTGGATCTTTCGGAGCCCAACCGTGTTCTGGCCTGTGTGGTTTCTCGATCTTCTCTATTTGATCGCAACAGAGAGCGACAATTTGATGACCCTTATTTACTTGATCTTTAGGACAAGGTTCGGCGTGGTGATGCTCGAGATGTTACCATCAGGGATGACCGAGTGATGAGGAAGCAGTGGCCTATTTGTGTGCCCAATGTGGATGATATTCGAGAGTTGATTCTAGTTGAGGCCCATAGCTCACGGTATTTCATTTATACGGGTGCCGCGAAGATGTAGCAGGACTTGAGGCAGCACTATTTGTTGAGGCGGATGAAGAAGGATATAGTTGACTATGTTTCTAGGTGCCTCAACTGCTAGCAGGTGAAGTATGAGCATCAGTGTCCGGGTGGATTATTGCAGCAGATTGAGATTCCAGAGTGGAAGTGGGAGCGCATCACCATGGACTTCATATCTAGACGTTCACGCACTGTGAGGAAGTTTTATTTTATTTAGGTCATTGTGGATTGGCTGACCAAATCCGCCTATTTCATACCTATGTGCACTACTTACTCATCGGAGTGGTTGGCGGAGATCTATATCAGGGAGATAGTCCGGTTGAATGGTATTCCAGTTTTCATCATTTCAGACAGAGGCACTCAGTTTACTTCACGGTTCTGGAGAGCCATGCAGCAGGAGTTTGGTACTCGGGTGGAGCTAAACACAGCATTTTACCCCCCAGACGGATGGACAGTCTAAGTGCACTATTCATATGTTTTAGGATATGCTCTGTGCGTATGTGATTGAGTTTGGAGGTTCATGGGATCATTTCTTGCCACAGGCGGAGTTTGCTTATAACAACACCTATCAGTCTAGTATTCAAATGGCACCGTATAAGCCCCTATATGGTAGGAGGTGTAGGTCCCATGTTGGTTGGTTAGAGCCGGGCGAGGCCAGGTTGCTAGGTAGTGAGATGGTCCAGGATGTAATGCACAAGGTCAAGGTGATTCAGGATAGACTCCGTGTAGCCCAGTCTAGAGAAAAGTGCTATGCGGACAAGAAGGTTCACGATGTGGCATTTATGGTTGGCGAGTGGGTTCTACTTTGTGTCTCGCCCATGAAGGGAGTCATGAGATTTATGAAGAAAGGGAAGCTGAGTCCGAGATTTATTGGGCCTTTTGAGATTTTGAGGCGTGTTGGTGAGGTTGCTTATGATCTGGCCTTACCTCCCGGCCTAGCCGGAGTCCATCCAGTATTTTATGTCTCTATGCTCCGGAGATCCCATGGTGACCCGTCGTATGTGTTGGATTTTAGTTCAGTCCAGCTAGACAAGGATCTATCTTATGTTGAGGAGCCAGTGGCTATTTTGGACAGGCAAATCAGAAACTTAAGGTCAAAGAACATCGCTTCGATGAAGGTCCAGTGGTGGGGTCAGCCAGCTGAGGAGGCGACATGGGAGACTGAGCAGGATATGCGCAGCAAGTACCCTCATCTCTTTGCTACTTCAGGTTTGTTTTCTATGCTCGTTTCAGGACGAACAAATGTTTAAGTGTGGGAATATGTAACGACCCAGCCGGTTGTTTTTGAAATTTACGCCCCGATCCCCAATTAACTGATTCCCCTAAGTTCATTTCTGCTATTGTGGTTTGCTGAGATGTTCGATTCTAGAATTTAGAGTGTTTTGGGACACTTAGTCCTCAATGCGAGCTTAATAGTTGAAAAATGGTTTGCATTCGTAACCGTGTTAAAAAGACCTTAGAACGGAAATTCAATGATTCTGTTAGCTCCGTTAGGTGATTTCGGGGTTGGGAGCATATTCAGAATGTAATTTGGAGGTCTGTAGCTCATTTAGGCTTGAAATGCCAAAGTTTGAAATTTTTGAAAATCCGGTCAATAGGTGAGATTTTGATCCGGGAGTCGGAATGGAATTCCGACAGTTGCAGTAGCTTCGTTAGGTAATTATTTTTATGTGTGCAAATTTTCAGATCATTCGGACATCGTTTGGTCAGGTTTTTGATAGTATGTAGGTTTCAGATGTTTTGGTTGAAACCTAGGCTTGAATCCGCCATGGTTTGATGATTTTTGTGATTAATGATATATTTTTATGATTGGAACAAGTTTGTATCGTGATTTTGAGTAGGTTGGTGGTTTTGGTTGAGGTCACGAGGGCCTCGGGAGTGTTTTCTAGGGCAAACAGACAATTTTGAGTTGATGAAACAGGTCAGATTTGCTGTCATGAGTGTTGCAGATAATTGCTCTATGCGATCGCATTAGGGTGATGCGATCGCATAGAAGGCTTGGGAGGAGGCTCAAATTTGTTCTATACGATCACGGAAAAGGTTATGCGATCGCATAGTTGTGGATATTTGTTCTCTGCGATCGCGAAGGGGCTATGCGATCGCATAGTGTAAAGGTTAGGGGTCCCTAGGTCCTATTTTTTGTTCAATGCGATCGCGGAGTAGGTAGTGCGATCGCATAAGGCTGTGTTACAAAGCAATGCGATCGCAATGTGGTGTATGCAACCGCATAAGGTAAAAATTAAAGGCAGAAAAATTATTCTTTGCGATTGCAATAAGGGTCATGCGATTGCATATAGTATTTCACTGGGTAGACAAAAATAGTATATTAATTTCATCCACGAGGGTTTCACCATTTTTACAAAAAACTCAAGCTAGAGAGCTTGGTTTTGGATGATTTTTTGAGTGCTTTTCATAGGCAATTGTTGGGTAACGATTCCTTAATACCTTGTGACTATTATTCACTAATCTAAACTCAAATTCTCCCTTTAATTTTGGATTTTGGTGTAAATTGGGGTAAGTTTCTTAGAACAAACTTTGATGATTTGGAGGGGAAAACGAACTCCGATTTTGATAAATTTTATAAGGTTAGACTCATGAGAGTACGAGAGTTCTGAAAACGTAAAACTATTTTGATTCCGAGCCGATTGCTGGAGAGGTATTTTGGTCAAATTACCCATTTTCGCGTCGTAGCTTTAATGTATTCAGTGTAATTAGTTACTTGCGATGTTATTTACCCTATGTAATTGGTTTGAATAGATTTGGGCCACTCGGAGATGGATACTCGTGGCAAGGGAGTTATTTCTTAGCGGTTTTGTAATGAGATTGAGGTAAGTGACTTGTCTAACCTTGTGTGGGGGATATTCTCCCCTGCGATATATTATGTGTTGATTTAAATGCCTTGTACACGAGGTGACGAGCATGTACTTGCGCAAATTGTTGAAAAATCTACTTTACTTGAATTGCTCAATTAGTGTTACCTCTGTTAATTGATTGGTTTAGTTGCAAAAATTATCCTGTGTTAGCTAGGGAAGCATGATTAGACAGGATTAACTGCCTAAATGCCTACTTGTCTTAATTGAATTCCCTGGAACATGTTGAGACTGGATTTAGTTGTTAATTGTAGCAATGTACTTCATTTCTCTCTGTATTTCTCTTATTTTATTATATTTGTGTTCTATGGACTGCATGTTCGATTCTCGGAGATCCGATGCTACTAAGGTAAAAGAAGACAGGTTCAATTCCCGAAGATCCTGTGATACTGATATAAAGAACTGCAGGTTCAATTCCTGGAGATTCTGTGATACTGATATAAAGGACCGCAGGTTCAATTCCCTAAGATCCTAGCTACTGAGATATATGGATTGCGGGCTCGATTCCCGGTGATCCTGAGCTGCTGAGTACTTGTTGTGTTGATTTGTACTTGTTGTGTTGATTTCTCTTTGTTAGCTTAACTGTAGACAACTTGTAGTTTTTGTCTCGATTTGCTGTTATTTCAGATTTACTCCTACCTTGCACTGTTCGATATTATTATCACTATTTTTATTATTCTCGGTAGGGCCCTGACCTTCCTTGTCACTACTCCATAGAGGTTAGGCTTGACACTTACTGAGTACTGCCGTGGTGTACTCATGCTACTATTCTACACACTTTTGTTGTGGAGATCCAGGTCCATCTGATCAGACGCACTACCGGTGATCTAGGAGTATTTTCAGGAGTCTCGAGGTATGCATCTGCTACGTCCGCAGATCCGGGGGGTCTTCTTTTGTTCTTCCCTAGTGATGCCAGTTATTCATTTTATTTCGGTTGTATAGATATTCTTGGTGTATAGAACTACAGTTATACTCTCTTAGCCTGTGTCTGCTTGTGAGTTTCTGGGTCTTGGTGGTATATATTCTGGTATTCTGGTAAAATGTATATGCCGAGTGGCACCTATTACATTTATCTATGTCATTGCGCTGTTATTTTAATTGTTGTTCATAAAAAGTTTAAATTCTAAATTGTGTTAGGCTTACCTAGTCGTGTAGACTGGGTGCCGTCATGACAGGTTCACGATTGGTAAACTAGGGTCGTGACATGCCTTATGCCCAATTTTTCCACAATTGTGGCAATTACCCTTGAACTTCTTCTTGCTTGGGTAATTCTTTGGTCTAGAAGCTTTCTTCCTCTTCTTATTTTGTGATGCCTCCTCAATAATGTTTTCCCTCAATATTGTCGAGTTTCCATGTGACTTCTTTTTAGCATTTTTGTTGTCATCTTATATTCTCAAATGAACAATCAAGTATTCTAGAGTCATCTCCTTCCGTTTGTATTTAAGATAGTTCTTAAAAGCCTTCCATAGTGGAGGTAGCTTCTCAATGAAAGCAGCGACTTGAAAAGCCTCATTTATGACCATACCTTCAATAACAAATTCAGGATTAATAATAAGATAAATCTTATTAATAAAATTATTGATTTGGGTCATACCTTCAGCAAGGAGGTCATGTACAATAACTTGTAGTTCTTGGACTTGAGTTATGACCGACCTAATATCAATCATCTTGAAATCCAGGAACCCTGCAGCCACGAACTTCTTAGATCTGGCATCCTCAGTCTTGTATTCTTCTCAAGTGCATTCCATAACGCTTTTGAAGTTTCCATGACACTATAGACATTGTACAAGCCATCTTCCAAACAACTCAAAATGTAATTTTTGCATAAGAAATCAGAATGTTTCCATGCTACAATTACAACAAGTCGTTCATTATTCGGAATATTTTCAGCCATGACCGGAGGATCCTCCTTGATGAGATGTTGCCAACTCAACATAGTAAGATAGAAGAGCATCTTCATTTGCCAACATTTGAAGTCAATACCAAAAAACATTTCGGGTTTTTCTGGCGGTGCCATAGCTTGGGCAGGAGTAGAACGGCTTGACAAGGCAACAAAACTCATCATTGAAGCACCCGTTCCCGCAACACTTCCATTAGTTTGGTTTTCATTCGTCATATTTTTGTAAAGTCAAAAAATATATAGAACTTTGTTAAATCAGTGAAGTTTTGATATCTTCAAACTAAATACCAAACCAAACATACAACACGTAACAATGGTGAAGTTTTTATATACTTCAAACCCGTAAGTTTATTATTCCGGTAAAGTTTTTATGTACTTTAAACCGGACAGAAATAATTAATGGAGTAGAAAGCAACAAGGCTTTAGTCTCCAAGAAAGTACGTAGAAAACAATTTAATAATCAACACAGAAAGGTTAGTAATATACAAGAATTCCTTAAGCTTGTTAGTGTCACTATGTTAAAATAAACTATTAGAAACATAAAGAAATGTAGAATAATGAGAAATTTTCGAGTCCACAATTTTCTTGTGTGTCTTTAAGGAATTTTAACCCCCTTACACGTTTCCAAGGTAATGGATTAAATCCTCCCAAGATAAAACGGAATAAATCTTTCTGCAATAGTGGCAATACAAACTGCAGGATTCCAACAAACTCAAAAAACAAAGGAAAATCACACTTACGAGTTTGAGAGAAAGATATTGCGAACTAGGATGCAATATATTCAGAAAGAAAGAAATTATGGAGTGTATTTCCTATGTAAAATATGCAGCCTTGCCTCAGAATTTATAGGCAAATATCAGAAGAGGTGTCTTGAAAAGGCGCCTTTTCAGAAAATATGCGACCTGTCGCGGTTCTACCGCAATCACAGCAGAACTGCGGCTAGAGAGCTTTTCTGAATCTCACTACCACATTTCTAGCTCGATCGCGGCAGAAACGCGGCCAACGAGGTTCTCTGAAATTTCAGCAGAGTTCTGGCGATATTTAATTAATTATTAAATAAATTTTGTCTAAAAATAATCTTCTCGATTGACAAATCCAAATCCAAAGCCAAAGCCGAAGCCGAAGTCGAAGCCGAGCGAGCGACGACGACGCGAGGGATCATTTTCTTCAACTCCTTTTAAGAGCTTTAAGAAGTGATTCTATGTATAAGCGCACAAATGTTGTTGTCCCTCACAAAAAAGGGACAAAGTGCAAGACAAAAATTCACTGCTTCAAATTTTTATTTCCCTTCATTTCCAATTCACACTTCTTGTACTTTAAAGCCAAATGACTTAAATTCTCCAACACCTAATACTTAGGATATTAATGTATAAATATTTCTTCTTATTTTTAGAATAGATTTATAATATATAGTGACTTTAGCGGTGAATTCTTTTATATTTGTTGAATTATTTTTAATATATTTAACTTATATTAAAAAAAATTAAGTACTTTTTAATTGTGTTTTCATATTTTACTTAAATAAATGAAAATATTTAATTATTGCATGTAATAATAAATTTTTAAAATTATTTATTTACTTATAATATTAACTATAAAATAAATTTATTCATGTCCTTATTCGTAATTAGATACTTAAAAGTACTTTCTGAATAGCTTGGCCAAACACAAATTATTGCTCAAAAGTGCTTCTCAGAGTAATTAGCCAAACACAAACTGCTTCTATTCAAAAATACTTTTTTCAAAAGCACTTTTGTATTGGCAAAAAGTTTTTTTTATGACGTGGAAAGACACGTGGAATATTCAAAAGGTTATTATTCCGAAAGAGGATACGAGGAGACAAATCAGACACGGGACGTAATTCAACTAAGAGTCCCGTATCTGTTTAAAGTAGGTTGGAACGTAATTCTAAAGACAAAGGATACCAAGAGCAAATAGATATGAGTTCCGTATCTATTCAAGACATTCAAAGGCAACGGGTCAAAAAGCATTTAAAGCATAGATCTAGAGGCAGAAAGAAGTCCAAATTCAATCATTAAATACATGATACAGTGAAGAATTAGCATTTAATAAGAATGATTGTGTAACAACCTATTTAATGTCATTTATTATTCATAATTATGTCATTAAAATCTAGGTTTCATTATTCTACCTAGACTCAGCTATAAAAGGAGGAAGTTATACCAATGGTAGACACAATCAACTATTGAAAGCCTATTACATTTTTTGGTCTCTTGATTATCAGTAACCCGATTTTTCTATTATTTTCTGGTTTTAATCGAGGTTCTATATTTTGGTTACAAATTGGTTCTATTATCGGGAATCTGATAATCTATTCTTTCTAAGCTTACACACTTTACTTGTGGTTAACATCATGTCGAACAACATCAACACCAACAACTATAACAACAACAATGTTGTTGAAAACCAGATCCCTCACGTTTAAGGGGATTTGAACAATGATACTATAATTCCTTCCCCTCAAGCCTCTCCACGCCAGTCTCGTGAGGGTACTCCTGCACCTATTTCACATGCTGATGAACAAGAGCAATCAGAACACCTTGAAGGGACAGAAGAAGCTCTTCAGAGGATAATCGATGCACAAGTCAATCAAGCTCTCCAAACTTTAGTTAGTCGGTTGCCTTCTTCGCCACATACTCCTACCCCCAATAACAATACACTGGGATCCCCCAATGGACCACGATAAATGGATACAGGTAATGCAAATAACTATTATTTACAAAATATACTAACCTTGCAGGCAAAACTCAAGGAGCAAAGCGAACGGATCGAGAAAATACCGGGAGTTCCTCCAATAATTAAAGGTATTGATGCGGATAAATATTCTCAACAAACTCGAAAGCCAAGTGCATCTCCTCTTCCTATTCCAAAGAAATTTAAAATGCCCGATATTTCAAAGTATGATGGTACAACCGACCTTCGAGATCATGTGACTGCATTTACTACGGGCGTTAAGGGGAATGATTTATCCAAGCAGGAAATCGAGTCTGCATTGGTAAAAAAATTTGGAGAGACACTTACAAAGGGAGCACTAACCTGGTACTCTCTCTTACCTAAAAATTCTATTAATTTTTTTGCTGAGCTTGCAGATTCTTTTATAAAAGTGCACCCAGGAGCACAAAAGGTAGAAAAGGGATGGAGGACATTTTCAAAATTAAACAATCAGACACGGAGTTACTCAGAGACTTCGTTGATAGGTTTCAACGAGAACGAATGACTTTACCTCGGGTACTAGATAATTGGGCTGCAATAGCTTTCACGAGTAATTTGAATGACAGAAGCTCTGAGGCTACAAGAAAGCTTAAGGAAAGTCTTCGTGAATTTCCTGCAACTACATGGAATGATGTTTATAATAGGTATAGCACAAAACTCATAATTGAAGAAGATACCATACTCCAACATTCCCATGATGAAAGGGGCAGGTCCAGGAGGTCCGAAACCGAAAGGAGATCAAGTAAGAACAGATACGATCCATATCTAGGCCCTTCAGGAAAAGAGTCAAGAGCGAAACAAGAAAATCAACGATATGATCAAAAATCGTGAAACAGAGAATCCGGTTATTCCTCAAGTTTTAGAAATGATAGAAACAGGCAACATCCATTTGATGAAGATGGAAGTTTGAAGGCCATTTTTGGTGGATACAATTTCAATGTTACCAACTCCGAGCTCGTAGCTATTTTGCAAGGCATGGGGGATAAGGTACGATGGCCAAAGGAGATGCGTTCAAACCCAAACAAACGCAATCCAGATCATTGGTGTGAATCTCATAATGATGACGGGCATAAGACATCAGAATGCCAATTTTTACAGAGTGAAGTAGATCATCTATTGAAACAGGGCTAGCTCACTGAGTTATTCAGTGAGAAAGGAACGCAGGCTTACATGTAAAATAGACAAGAACCACCAAAACCCCCATCACCCAAGAGAACCATGAATGTTATAAGTAGGGGAGAAGGTATAAATGAGGTAGCATATCCAGCTTCCAACAAAGTTTCTAAACTCCCAATTATGCCTGGGAAACGTACACGCCAGGCACTAGAATGTGAAGTAATCGCTTATGATGATGCAGACATGGAAGGAGTGATCGCCCAACATAACAATGCATTGGTAATATGTTTACTTATACATGATATTAAAATAAAAAGAGTTTTGATTGATCCAGGAAGTTTAGCAAATATCATCCTGCTAAAGGTGTTACGGGAGATCCGAATGGAGGATAAGATGATTCCAAAGGCGCATACTTTATCAAGATTCAATAACTCCAGCATAGTAACTAAAGGAGAGGTCAACTTTTGCAGAGGGTATTGAGAAAGATACCAAATTTCAGGTAGTAGACATGCAAATGGCATATAATATAATCATGGGAAGACTATGGATTCATGAGATGGGCGTTGTCTCGTCAACCCTTCATCAAGTCATGAAATTCCCAACACCATGGGGAATCCGCCAAATTCATGGGGAACAACATATATCCCATAGCGTCAATATGGTATAAGGTACAGGTAGAGTATACAACATCGAAAGTAATCCAGATCAACATTCAGGCAATCAAGAAGAAGGAGAAGGTATCGAAATATCAACTAAGGAGTTCGAGCCTGTGATACTACTTGAAAAATGGCCTGAACGAATAATCCACGTGGGAGACAACTTAAGTTCAGACACGAGAGGTAAGTTAATTGAACTATTAAATACTAATGAAGATTGTTTTGCTTGGTCCCATGTTGAAATTGTGGGGACAACATTGGACGTCCATCCTGCATAACCATAAAAAGTAAGGAAGGCAGGCAATAGGAAAATTCAGAAATTGGGTCAACTTGAAAGGACCAAAGGTACGTGAAAAGCTATCCATTTATTATTATCGAAAGCTACAGTAAGCATTCTCTAAGTTTGAGTAAACAAACTCCTATGTTTGATATACGTGATATTTTATCCACAATCACAAAAAGTGATTTTTCATAATTCATAAAAAAAATTATTTTGAACGGTAACTTGGAATAAACTAGATTATGGCCAAAAGCAATTCTCAAAGTTTTTCATATAATTCTGGGGACGGTAATGGCAATGAAAGGACAAAAGCAATAAAATCCCAGCTTCTTTAAAACTGGGGACTTTGTGATCGAAACAATATCGCTTTAAAAGAAAGTGGACATGTTTAGGTATCTTTATCTTAAGTTATTTTTCTTTTGTTAATATTTTACTAACAATTTTAGATGCTAGGCACAAATCCTAACCCGTGCCAAATGATAAAACACAACCTGCATGGCAAAATAGAATATTCTTAAATTCTAAGCCTAGGGTTATATCAATATGATGGAAGTACATATGGGAAGGCAGTCTTCATCTAAAATTGTACCTTCGAGTCCCGCATATTTTCTGTTTCAGGAAAAGGACCAGTGTATGAGTAGTAGCCAAGTGTTCAAGGCTTCATTTCTTCAACGCTCAAACACTTGGGGGACTATCCAGTATATATAGCCTCGTGCGAAAAAATAGACGCGGGTCCATATAGAAAAATAGATACGGGAGTTCAAGTAAAAGTGGATCAAATTCAGCTACAAAGTGCCATATATCAAGATTCTGTTGTGAATAGCTACGTTACTTTACAAAAAATATTTTTCAATGTTGTAAATACTTTCCAAACCCTTTATAAATATATAACGATAGGGTTATGGTTATGTGCTAAAGCAGGTTGTAAAAGAAAACCTTGTGTATTATATATTAAGAAACCTGTTACACGAAAAACAGTTACGAGGAAGTTATAGACATACCACAACACATGTATTATTCAAAAATTTGCTCAAGTTCATTAATAAAAACTTGTTCAAGTTATTTTATACAAAAAACATGTGCTTCCTATTTTCTTTCATCGTATTATAACACCATTATGAAGTTGAGACGTCTTCTTTATTAAGTGTCGATATACACAAAAGGGCCCTCTCTTTTAAAACCTCATGATGATATTCCATGAGATGAATCATAAAGAATTTTCAAAAACAACTATTCTATAAGTCCTAAAGAAGAAAATAGGCAAGAATAATATAAACAATAAAAATACTAAATTACTCTATAAGTCCTAAATAAGAAAATAGGCAAGAATAATATTCAAAGAAGTACTTATAAAAAAATTTTGACTTAAAAAAGATCCAACAAAAAATCCTTATAAAGTAGAAAATCTTTACAAACCCCCCATTAATGAAAACTGGGGACTAGTTCAAAAGCTAATTCTCAACTCGCTCCTGAAGGAGTTGATTTTTCGGAAGCTGTTGGGATAACTTCCTTATCTGAAGAAACTTGTAATGACCCGGCCGGTCGTTTTGGAAATTTATGCCCCGATCCCCAATTTAACTGTTCCCCTAAGTTCATTTTTGCTATTGTGGTTTGCCGGGAGGGTCGGTTCTGGAATTTGGAGTGTTTTGGAACACTTAGTCCCTAAATCAGAGCCGTGTAGTTGAAAAATGGCCCATATTTGGAACAGTGTTAAAATGACCTCGAAACGGAGATTCGATGGTTTCATTAGCTCTGTTAGATGATGTCGGGGTTGGGAGCGCATTGTGAATGTATTTTGGAGGTCTGTAGCTCAATTAGGCTTGAAATGCCGAAGTTTGAAATTTTGGCGAAATCCGGTTGATAGGTGAGATTTTTTATCCGGGCGTAAGAAAGGAATTCCGATAATTTCAGTAGCTTCGTTCGGTGAGTTTGGATATGTTTGCAAATTTTCAGGTCATTCGGATATTGTTTGGTCGAGTATTCGATCGAATGCGCATTTCAAAAGTTATGAAGAGACCTAAACTATAAGGGTCAGACGCACCTACCAAGGAAAGAAAAAGGAGGCGCAATTTCTCAAGACCCCACCCCCTCCATCGTTCTCTTCTCCTTTCACAGTATCAGCCAAACACAACCATGAACCTCCATCTTGGTTTACCATTTTCTTTCCATATATGAACTCATCTTTTAGAACCCCTAAGCCTAGCTTTATTTGTCTTCGAAGAATAACTTCAAAATCAGATTTTGAAATCATGATTCATAAGGATTTTGAAATTTAGTAAAAGTTGGAGAGTTTAATTTGATTTCTTTCTACGAATCTCTGAATCAAGGTTTCCTAATTCATGGGTTCATTCAAAGAGCTCCGGTCTAAAGCTCCAGTAAAGTCGCACGAAGGTTCTCGCGAGGTTTTTTGTCACGGTTCATTTTTACTTCGATCACTGTTGGATGATTCTTGATTCCGGTTTCAGTATTCTCACATTCAAAGATTCTGCCAACTATATGAAAGTGGAAGCAATCAATTGTTTGGCTATATTAAGAAGCTCTGTTTAGCTTCCTTTGTCAGATTTCTTTGCTGACTTGAGTGAAATTTTGGTTCATCAATTTCGAGTTGATCTAGTTGAGGTTGTTGTTTGGGTTTTCGATCTTAAGGCTCCATCCAGATTGTTGGTTCTAGCGTTTCAGGGAATTGTTACTCATTTCAGATACTACACCTATGGAGGCCGATATTCGTGGCAGGAGAGTTGTCTCTTAGCGATTTCGTACCGGAGTCGAGGTAAGTGGCTTGTCTAACCTCGTGTGGGGGAACCTTCACCCCTAGGATATTATGTGTTAATTAAAATGCCTTGTACGCGAGGTGACGGGCGTGTACATGCGCAGATTGTTGGAACCCACCTTACTTGAATTGTCCAATTCGTGATATTTCTATTCTTAGCTGATTAAATTGTGACATTACCTAATATTCGTTAGAAAAGCATGATTAGATAGGAATTATCTGTGTAAATGCCTAATTGTCTTACTTGAACTTCTTGATTATTTTTGCCACTGGTTTTGGTGAAGTTGTAGTTATGCATATCATATTTCTCTGTGCGTTCCTTTTTATTATTTGTGTTGGTGGACTGCGGGTTCAATTCCCGGAGTTCCAAGGGCTGTGGGTTCGATTTCCAGAGATCCGGAGTGGTTTTGTTTGTGGATTGCGGGTTCGATTCCCGGAGATCCTAGGGCTGCGGGTTCGATTTCCGGAGACCCGGAGTTTATCGATATATCTATTGAGATACGGATTGCGGGTTCGATTCCCGGAGATCCTGAGATATTGAGATACGGGCTGCGGGTTCGATTCTCGGATACCCAAAGATACTGTTATTGGGACTGTGGGTTAAATTCCCGGAGATCCTGAGTTGTTGGATATAGAGAGGGACTGCGGGTTCAATTCCCGTAGATCCTAGACTTGTTGATTTGAATTTATGTTGATTTGGTTACTCGTTGTTACATTAATTGTAGCGGTTGCAGTAATTACTTTATTGTTGTTATTTCAGATTCATTGTTATTTATTCCTACTTATTACTATTATTATCATTATGTTATTATTTTCTCGGTAGGGCCTTGACCTTCGTCGTCACTACTCCATCGAGGTTAGGCTTGGCACTTACTGAGTACCGCCGTGGTGTACTCATACTACTCTTCTGCATATTTTTGTTGTGCAGATCCAAGTTCATCAGATCAGGCACGTTTCAAGTGATCTAGCAGCACTTCAGGAGACTTGAGGTACGATCTGTCACGTCCGCGGATCCAGAGAGTCTCCTTCTATTCTCATTAGTGATAGCAGTTATATTTCCTTATTATCATTGTTTAGACATTCTTGATGTTTAGAGCCACAGTTGTACTCTTCTTATAGTCTGTGTTGCCCGTGGGTTTCCGGATCTTGGTAGTATGTCATTTAGTGTGTTTTGGCGAAGTGTATGTGTCGAGCGGCACTTATTACATTTCATTTACATTATTCTGTTGTTAACTTATCCTTTTGCTAATGAAATTGTATATTCTGCATCGTGTTAGGCTTACCTAGTCGCGATGACTGGGTGCCGTCATGACAGGTTCACGATTGGTGAACTAGGGTCGTGACAAGTTGGTATCGGAGCTCTAGGTTCGTAGGAGTCACGTGACACATACCGGTTACTTAGATTCTTGCTGATCTATATGGAGACGTCTGTATTTATCTACTAGGGGATTTGTAACTGTTTAGGAAACTCTTCAATTCTTTGAATTCCTTATCGTGCGCCATTTATTCAGTTGGAGCCTATGTCATATGTTCTTTTGCATCCACTCGTGTTTTGAAAGTGCACACTCGGTATCAAGTATGCGCCGACGGTTCGTGATGTTGTAGATGGATTTCAAGGGAGTCAAGAATTTACTCAACCATAGTTACCGCGTGTCATCCATATTGATAATGCAAGAGAATTGAGAGATCTTCAATTGTGCACATGGGAGTGCTATAGGTTGTGACATTCGGTTGATAAGTACGGTCTTGAGAAGATTTACTTAACTGCCTAATCGTCACAGTAATGGAAGAATCACAAGGTGGATGTAGATATAAAGATAGTTTGTGGTATTAAAGACTACATGGTTCATGTGAGATATCTATTTAACAAAGGATTCAGCCAGCAGAGATACTGGGGGGAAATGAGTTTAACTGTCTTAAGAAGGACATGTACCAAACGAATGTCTTGGGCTGTCTTATGTTGATGACGTACAAATGATAAATGTTAGTATCATGGATTAGCATGATGTATCTTATGGCTTCGTGCCAAGTGAAAGAATTTCACTATCAACGACCAAATTATGGGTCACGTGTCATATCAGATTTAGCCTGCGATGTATTTAAGTGCTATTAAAAGTTCTTTGAAACTTGCTGATTTAGTAAGAGTCGAGATTTGTAGGGTATAACGTTGGGACTTTTGATGTTCATATGTCCATAGTAATTCTACATTTCATTATCAGCAGGGAAAACTTTGACAAAGGCTACATGGTGCTTCATAGATGTGTGAGAATCACAGTAGGTCTTAAGCTGCCGGTGGTAAACAATGCTCGGTGCATGGAGCGGGAAGATATTTAGTTGTATTGGAATGAGGTAATACCCTATGATTTTAGATTGCTAATAGGGCACAAGTGGTTATGTTCGTTGGATCAAGTGAATTGCAGTTGAATAAGAGTAAATAATTTGAGAGAATGGTTCTAATGTGTTCGAGAGTCGTGTAATAGTGGCTTTGGGCTAAGTGGGAGAGTCACACCGCTTACGATTGGGTTGCATGGTTAATTACCTACGTGAATTCTGGATACTAGCGTATTAATGGGTTATTACAGCCACGGGAAGGACCATGAGTGGTAATTTGAGTATATGTATTGTTGAATGAATGTTATGGTTAGCCTTACTGGCCCAGGTTCAAACTTGAGGGAAGATTCATGACTTATGCCTCGTATAGGTGCAGGCTTCGGGGGAAGTGATCCTGCTGGGTGCTTTATCTAGAGGGTATTCATATGTTATAAAACATTCTGTAGAGTTGGTTGCATACTGGGACAAGTCAGGGTTGGATGACTCTCAATAGAGGTCCTAGTGAATTCAAGAGGTAAAGTGTAGTGCCTGATAATACTGAGACTATAAGTACAGTTGGGAGTCAAATTTTTGAAGCAACTTATGAAGAAGGGGCACAAAACGTTCTATGATGTTTTGACTTGTGGTGTAGTATTTGAGAGACATGAAATGGTCGTCGTTCTTGAGATAGCATGGCCTCATGATTTATGGTCACTCGGGGTGAGTGCGGTTGGAATAAGTTAGGTATTGAAGGGAGATATTAACATTTCTAAGGCAATCAAGGATAAACTGGAAGAAAGTAGATTGATTAGCCATAGTTGAGTTGGCATATTGGAGTCAATGATCGGTTCATGCAACGTGATCGAGTTATGCATGTGATTTGTGGCAGTGCATTTGAGGCTTGTCGGTCGTAGGGATTGATGTTATTCTGAAGTATTCTTCTGTTAGGGGCTTGTTACGAGTAGGCAGATCTCGGGAAGGGTAATGGTGGCTTGGACCACTACTTAGAGATTGGCATATTCGATGGTTATGAGAATTCGCCTGTATGTTGCTATAGTTCTCCTGAAGTGAGTTAAATGGAAAGTCTTATGTGATGAAGTATTAGCCTATCGTCAGTTCTAGAGTTGTGATGGAAATCGTGTCTATCGTATATCGGCACGTGAGGTGCAATGAGTGGTATGGAATTTGAAGTAAGGACCAAGGTCGCAATTTGGTCAATGAATTGTCATATAAAGAGCTTGGATGAGCAGGAAAGGAGTTTTAGTGTTTTGAGTTAGATGGGTATTAACGTTAGTATCACTTGAGATCGGTGTTCTATGAGAAAGGCCTTGCATCCCAGTTAGGGAATCCTAATCGCTTTTCAGTGTTAGTGCAGCCGTTTTTGAATGTGGAGGCCCGTTAATTATTCGAAAGATGGTGGGAGCTTGTCCCACAAGAAGATTGTATAGGTGTGACATGTAGTCACTTGATTGGTTAGAAATTTAAACCAAGTATGAGGATTTTGGTGATATCATCCATTCGAGAATTTATGCCTGGAGGGCACTCTGCTTATTGGGTTATAGACCTGTGAAATATTATTGGCTTAGCTTGGCACGACCAGGATAGACTTAAGGTCAGTGGATAGATTTAAATGTGGAAGTGAGCCTTGCGTCAGGCCTGTTGTGTTTCTTCCAGCAATGCGCCCCTTGTGGAGGGGTAATCGCGGTCTTATTTCGTGGTTAGTTAAATCATGTAAAAATATATTGCGCTGTATGATTTGTGAGACAGCTTGGTAAATTCCTAATGTGTTGAGGTTCCGCTCAGCGGTGATGTTATATGAGCATGATGGCTCTTGAGACTTAGATTATGTATCGCACCTCAGTTGTGCTTGAGTTTGTAGCCTATAGCGCTATATGTTTCCTTGCTAATGATATCATGCACCTTAGTGTGCTTATGATCGATATTCAGTAATTTGATGTGATGAGCTATTCAGCTCGACGTATGGCTCCTTGTGTGAGTTTTATATTTGGATCCGGTGGCACGCCGCCATGAGTATACTGTTTGGATCGGGTGGCACGCCGCCATGGGTATATTGTTGGGATCGGGTTGCACGCTGCAATAGTGTGATGTTTATTTCAGTGTCCATATTTCTTTATGTGTTCTGTTTCCTATTTTTCTGAGGAAGTCAATGTTAGTGTGAGAGCTGAATAGTTCTCTCCAGTGTTCGCCTTCCTTTTGTATCACATACGAATTAGTAGCCTACTGGCACATTGTGTCATCTTGCAAGACTTTGGATTATGTTTGAGGTGGCTATTCTCCTGAGCAGTTCGTACTGGGTGAGATGAGGTTATGGGATTTGGGGTCAGTGAAAACTGATTATATGAAGTATATTATTGAGAAAAAGATCATTCTCCGGGTTAGGACAAGGTAATGGATCTTGTCAGGAGTATAGACCCAATGAATTTTTGATTCAGTAGTTGGTTATGAGGATCGACACATATCTTTCGTCGTGCCAGTATTGTAAAAGTTAGAACAAGACCTATGTAGACCATGAGGTGCAATGAGAGCATCTGATTCGTCGAATTTTTGGCTAATTTGGTCATAAAATATTATCGTGGTCCTGTGGATTTTGTGTTGCAAGGTAAGAATCCAGCAAAGTTATGCAGTTATGTTTGAGGACGGCGTGTGAGGAATAATTGAGTGATCTCTTGAAGAAAGCAGGCCTGACATAGAATTCCGGATGTTGGAATTAGGCTCTAAGACTTATTTGTTTGAACAAGAGGGAATATCTTCAGATTATATCAGGCTAATGTGCTCAGCTAAGTCCGAGATTTATTGGCCCTTTTGAGATTTTGAGGCGTGTTGGGGAGGTTGCTTATAAGCTTGCCTTACCTCCCAGCCTAGCCGGGGTGCATCCCGTATTTCGTGTCTCTATGCTTCGGAGATATCATGGTAACCTGTCACACGTGTTGGGTTTCACTTCTGTTCAGCTAGACAAGGATCTGCCTTATGTTGAGGAGCCAGTGGGCATCCTGGACATGCAAGTCAAGAAGCTAAGGTCAAAGAACATCGCTTTAGTGAAGGTCCAGTGGCGGGGTCAGCCGGCCGAGGAGGCGACTTGGGTGACCGAGTAAGATATGCGCAACCAGTACCCTCATCTCTTCACTACTCCAGGTATGTTTTCTATACTCGTTCAAGGACGAACGAATCTTTTAAATGTGGGAAGATGTAATGACCCGGCCGGTTGTTTTTGAAATTTACGCCCCGATCCCCAATTTAACTGTTCCCCTAAGTTCATTTTTGCTATTGTGGTTTGCCGGGAGGGTCGGTTCTGGAATTTGGAGTGTTTTGGGACACTTAGTCCCTAAATGAGAGTCGTGTAGTTGAAAAATGGCCCGTATTTGCAATAGTGTTAAGATGACCTCGGAACAAAGATCTGATGGTTTCATTAGCTCCGTTAGGTGATTTCGGGGTTGGGAACGCGTTCGGAATGTAATTTGGAGGTCTGTAGCTCAATTAGGTTGAAATGCCGAAGTTTGAAATTTTTGCGAAATCCGGTCGATAGGTGCGATTTTTTATCCGGGCGTCGGAATGGAATTCCGACAATTTCAGTAGCTTCGTTCGGTGAGTTTGGATATGTCTGCAAATTTTTAGGTCATTCGGATATTGTTTGGTCGATTATTCGATCGAATGCGCATTTCAAAAGTATGGAGAGACCTAATCTATAAGGGTCAGACGCACCTACCAAGGAAAGAAAAAGGAGGAGCAATTTCTCCAAGACCCCACCCCCTCCATCGTTCTCTTCTCCTTACACAGTATCATCCATACACAACCATGAACCTCCATCTTGTTTTACCATTTTCCTTCCGTATATGAACTTATCTTTTAGAACCCCTAAGCCTAGCTTTATTTGTCTTCGAAGAATAACTTCAAAATCAGATTTAAAAATCATGATTCATAAGGATTCTGAAATTTAGTAAAAGTAGGAGAGTTTAATTTGATTTCTTTCTACGAATCTCTGAATCAAGGTTTCCTAATTCGTGGGTTCATTCAAAGAGCTCCAGTCTGAAGCTCCAGTAAAGTCGCATGAAGGTTCTCGTGAGGTTTTTGGTCACGGTTCATTTTTACTTTGATCACTGTTAGATGATTCTTGATTCCGGTTTCAGTATTCTCACATTCAAAGATTCTGCCAACTATATGAAAGTGGAAGCAATCAATTGTTTGGCTATATTAAGAAGCTCTGTTTAGCTTGCTTTGTCAGATTTCTTTGCTGACTTGAGTGATGTATTGTTTCATCAATTTCGAGTTGATCTAGTCGAGGTTGTTGTTCGGGTTTTTGATCTTAAGGATCCATCCAGATTGTTGGTTCTAGCATTTCAGGGAATTGTTACACATTTGAGATACTACACCTGTGGAGGCCGATATTCGTGGCAAGAGAGTTGTCTCTTAGCGGTTTCATACCGGAGTCGAGGTAAGTGGCTTGTCTAAACTCGTGTGGGGGAACCTTCACCCCTAGGATATTATGTGTTAATTTAAATTCCTTGTACGCGAGGTGACAGGCGTGGCATGCGCAGATTGTTGGAATACACCTTACTTGAATTGTCCAATTCGTGATATTTCTGTTCTTAGCTGATCAAATTGTGACATTACCTGATATTCGTTAGAAAAGCATGATTAGATAGGAATTATCTGTCCAAATGCCTAATTGTCTTACTTGAACTTCTTGATAATTGTTGGCACTGGTTTTGGTGAAGTTGTAGTTATGCATATCATATTTCTCTGTGCGTTCCTTTTAATTGATTGTATTGGTGGACTGCGGGTTGAATTCCCGGAGATCCAAGGGCTGTGGGTTTGATTCCCAGAGACCCGGAGTGGTATTGTTTGTGGACTGCGTGTTCAATTCCTGGAGATCCAAGGGTTGCGGGTTCAATTCCCGGAGACCCGGAGTTTATCGATATATCTATTGAGATACCGACTGCGGGTTCGATTCCCGGAGATCCTGAGATATTGAGATACGGGCTGCGGGTTCGATTCCCGGAGACCCATAGATATTGTTATTGGGATTGCGGGTTAAATTTTTGGAGATCCTGAGTTGTTGGATATAGAGAGGGACTGCGGGTTCAATTCCCGTAGATCCTGGACTTGTTGATTTGAATTTATGTTGAGTTAGTTACTCGTTGTTAGCTTAATTGTAGACGGTTGTAGTAATTACTTTATTGTTGTTATTTTAGATTCATTGTTATTTATTCCTACTTATTACTGTTATTATCATTATGTTATTATTTTCTCGATAGGGCCCTGACCTTCCTCGTCACTACTCCATCGAGGTTAGGCTTGGCACTTACTGAGTACCGCTGTAGTGTACTCATACTACTCTTCTGCACACTTTTGTTGTGCAGATCCAGGTACATCAGATCAGGCATGTGTCAGGTGATCTAGCAGCACTTCAGGAGACTTGAGGTACGATCTGCCACGTCCGCGGATCTAGAGAGTCTCCTTCTATTCTCATTAGTGATAGCAGTTATATTTCCTTATTATCGTTGTTTAGACATTCTTGATGTTTAGAGCCACAGTTGTACTCTTCTTATAGTCTGTGTTGCCCGTGGGTTTCCGGATCTTGGTAGTATGTCATTTAGTGTGTTTTGGCGAAGTGTATGTGTCGAGCGGCACTTATTACATTTCATTTACATTATTCTGTTGTTATCTTATCCTTTTGTTAATGAAATTGTATATTCTGCATCGTGTTAGGCTTACCTAGTCGCGATGACTGGGTGTTGTCATGACAGGTTCACGATTGGTGAACTAGGGTCGTGACAAAACTACAGGCACTGAGTCAATTTCTAGAGAAGTAGCAACAGTTGGGATATTGGGACTGTTAAGAGAAGCAGGAGTCACGGGAGCGTCAATTTCTCTTGGCTGATTCTCAGGGGTTTGGGTTGCAATATTGTCAACTTCAATAGAAGCGGCTCCATCATTGGGGGGATCGTGAGCCACGGTGGTAGCATTTGGGGGAGAAGGAAAGTCAAGTGGTTATTGAGTCACCTCTATGGTCTTTAGGACCTTGTCTAACTCTGATTTAAAATCAAAACCTTCTTGGCTAGCCTCCATTAAAGCATCACGGCGAGAATTCAGGAAGCCCAGCTCACCTCCGCATCAAAACTTTCTTAGAGGAGAGCATAGTCCTTTTTCCACAAGGTAAGATCATTTTTCAATGATTGATTTTCATTCAAAGTAGAATTAAGGGTGGCTTCAAGAGAGGCACGAGAGTCTTCTAAGGCATGTGGCTTATCAGAAGAAGCTTGCAAATCAGCCTGAGCCTGAGATAAGTTATGTATTAATTCTCCCGTGTATTCTTCTTTCTTGCTTAACAGAACTTTAAGTTCTCTAATCTCCTCACTTGAATTAGATAATAGCTCAAAATAAGTACATTCCCGGCGCTCTCTTTCCTTCTCCACCTTGCTGAAAGAAGCCTTGACCCCATCTAATTCAGAAGATAAAGTATGTTTTTGTTGCTTCAAGTTATGATTGTTCTCTTGTAAATCCTTAATCTTTTTCTGAGCATCCTTCTGTTGCTCTTGCCAACTGTTTGCTTTAATATCGGCTTCCCTAGCTTTCTTTTCAGCTTCAAGAATAGCTCGGTTAGCTTCACGAGCTTTCTTTTCCAAAAGATAAATTCTTTCCATATGTTCCGTGCCTATAAGATTAGCCAGTAAAAAATTAAAAAAAGGGGGTAAACATAAGCAGAAATTAAAAGGAAAATTTCTTTCTAAAAAGGGGGTGGAAAGAAAAATACCTTCAAAGTACTATGAACTATTTCATTCATTAAAGTCAAACAACTGTGACTATCCATTTTTCTCTTCTCTACATCCCCGATTAAAGGTTCAAGCCAAACATCCACCCCACCAGATTTCCTCAAAAGACTTCTGTTAGCCGGAACATCAAGTCTAACACTCCTCATAGCCATGCTTCTATTGCTGGAGCTTTCTTCTACATGACTAACAGAGAAAGAGGGAACTACAGAAGGAGGTACGGTAGAGGAGGTGAAAACAGCAGTACTAATAAAGGTTGAAACAGGTACGGGGGCAGAGGTTGGTAAGGAAATAGGAATAGAAATGGTAGCCGGAGTAACACTTGAAGTGATAGGAGGAATAGAAACAAAAGTTGAAAGATGGGTTTCCTCCAAAACAGGACCAAAATTACCACCCTCAAAGCCTTCAATGAAAAGGCATTGAGTGGACTCAGGAGTATCATTTGGAACAGTTTCTTCATCAGATATGATAGTAACAGGCTTAGAGATACGAGCTGGAGAAGCTTCAGCATCATCCTCAGAAACTATCACACGCCTCCTAGACCTGGGACGAGCTGTCAAAGAGGTATCATCATCTTCTTCAACATCAGAATCTTCTTCAAGTGATTTTCTCTTTATTAGAATACCCCGTGTCCTCCTTAGAGCTAAGGGAGCATTGGAATATGTTCTAAGGGCAATAGTTACTTCAGCTGACATCCCTCGATTGGCAAATCCTGATAAAAAGAAGGATATAAGCTTAGATATACAAAAAGAGAAAATGTACTCTATACAAGAATAATAATAATTGTATACCATGAGTTTTAACTCTCCGGGCGTACTTAATAGAAATTGATTTCCAAGTACGTGCTTCCATAGGTGCGGCCTTCGAAATAGAATCTACCCAAGCACGGAAGCAAGGGACGAGTTCAACATCTCCCATGGTAGCTATCAAAAAGCAGAACAAAAATGCTTTAAAAATAAAAGATCAAAATATCAAAAATAGACACGGTAAGAAATAAAATACTTACATGTCATGTTCTACTTCTCTGGAAAAAGGCATGTTTGATCCACCACCAAATCAATTTTGGGAACACTAACGAATCGTGTGTACCAACCTCGATCACTGATATCCTCAGGGTTTGTCAAAACCTTTTTACCTCTAGGAGACAATGAAAAAACTCCATTACGAAAGAGTCTGGGATGATAGAGGTGAATCAGATGAGGAAAAGTAAAATCCACATCCGCTCTGGTCGATAAGAACCTTAAGCATGCCACTGCTCTCCAATCCAGGGGACCAATTTGAGCTAAGCAGATTTTAAAGAAACGGCAAAATTCGAGAATGACTGGGTCAATAGCAAGGGTAAAACCCGGAGTGAAAGGGTAAGTATAAACACAAGAAAACCGGGCCTATAAGAAGAAATTCTCTGGTTATGGTTGAGAATAACTATGGGAGTACTATCTTTCCAACACAATCTTTTCGGACGATGGGGATAAACAGTTCAATAATTAAAGAGGAGTATTTATCAACTTTTTCAAATTTAAGCATTTGCTCACAAAGATATTCTTTGTCATGCTCAAAAGATAGATATGATGGTACAATTTCTTCCACCGTTGGTTCCTGAAGGGGTTCAGCAGGTTCTTTTCCTTTAGAAGAAGATTTGGTAGATAAAGATCCTTTAGAAGAAGTACCAAAAATAGAAGGGATGGTAGAACCAGATATGCCACCTCGTGTTGATCTTGTACCACGAGGGACATTTGCTCCACCTCTTCTATGTCTTGTAGGAGCATTGGGAAATTGGTCGAGAATTTGAACTTTTCTAGGGTTAGAATGTGAAGATGCCATTGTTTAACAAGTTGTTACAGAAGAAAAATAGAAGGAAGAAGTGAGGAGTCACTTGGTGAAAAGGATAACTATAGAAGAAGAAATGGAAGGAGTATATGAAAAGCAACTGGTGAACTAGGAAAAGTAATAATGAAACACCTATAATAAAGATAACCATCACTTCGTGAATAGTGAAGATAAAGGCTGCAGAACCGCAAAACTAGTGAAGAAGTGACACGTATGTGACGCATTAAATTGAAGGGCAATTGATGCGTCAACACTGACATAGCATTTATTGTGACAAAAATTTCCTTTTTAATGAGAATCCACTTCCCAAATATTTAAACGATAAATAAACGGAAAGTGGGGGGACTATCTATATTGGAAAAAAGTTTTTTTTATTACGTGGCAAGACACGTGGAATATTCAAAAGGTTATTATTCCGAAAGAGGATACGAGGAGACAAATCAGACACAGGACGTAATTCAACTACGAGTCCCGTATTTGTTTAGAGTAGGTTGGAACGTAATTCTAACGACAAAGGATACCAAGAGAAAATAGATACGAGTTACGTATCTATTCAAGACATTCAAATGCAACGGGTCAAAAATCATTTAAAGCATGGATCTGGAAGCAGAAAGAAGTCCAAATTCAATCATTAAATACCTGGTACGTTGAAGAATTAGCATTTAACAAGAATAATTGTGTAACGACCTATTTAATGTCATTTATTATTCATAATTATATCATTAAAATTTAGGTTTCATTCTTCTACCTAGAGTCAACTATAAAAGGAGGAAGTTATACCAATTGTAGACACAATTAACTATTGAAAGCCTATTACATTTTTCGGTCTCTTGATTATCAGTAACCCGATTTTTCTATTATTTTCTGGTTTTAATCGAAGTTCTATATTTTGGTTAAACAAATTTAAAAAAATAATTCTCAAAATAAGTTGATTACTCCAACTTGGCCAAATAGGCTATAAGAGTCGGGTTAATTTCACTGAAGAACATCCAATCAATGTTTAATTTTAAAAGTTGCTTTTCTATTTTTGTCACTTAAAAGTCAGTAAATATACTAGTATCACTTAAAATAGATTAGAAAACCTAAAATGCATGTCACATTAACATGTACAATTGCCTAGTTAGATCAATGAATTTCCGGCTAAATAAATGAAAATGACATTACAAAAGCAAATTAGAATATTAAAGCTCCACTTCTGTGACCCCACCCATCAAGAAAAAATAAATAAATAATGATAATGAGATCATGACTATGACAATGACGACAAGAGGGGTTGCACCCATCAAGAAAAAATAAATAAATAATGATAATGAGATCATGACTATGACAATGACGATGTTGAATGATGATATAATCAAAAATCATCATCCATGGGAAATTTTAGTATTCTTTAATACTATTGCTTAACTGATTCAGTAAAAAAATTATAGTTAACTTTCTTTTATTTTCTTGAAAAAATCCAACCAGAAGAAAATTGTATGTGTATGGGTCAAAATTAAATCAGAGATCAATGGTCGTGGTCGGACATATCAATATCGGACCGTCATCAATGGTCGTGGTCGGACAGGCCAAGATCGGATCGTCATCAATGGTCATGGTCAGACATGCCAAGGTCAGACCATCATCAATGGTCGTGGTCGGATAGGCCAAGGTTGGACCGTCATCAATGGTCGTGGTCCAAGGTCGGACCGTCATCAAATATCTAGTTTGCTTTGAAAAAGTCAAAAGAAATATTCTACCACATATTCCCTGTAAATTGTACCTTTTTTTTTAGGATTTTCTATGAACACCGATCTATAAATAACAGGATCGGGCTTCCCAAAAAGGGAATCTTCTCTCCCTCTCCCTTTTTCAAGAAAATATGTAAACACACATCTCCAAAGAAAGGAGAGGATATGTAATTATCATACTTCCTTTTTACCGAGCTTTACTACACCCCGGGGAATAGTATAATAAAAAAAAGAGTTTTTTCAATTAAAGGACAATCGAGACGGGATTCATTTTATTAAAACATTTAGAGTCGCCACTTGGGATATTTATGGCGTCCTAAGTCACCGGTTTGAATCCCTAATCGAGGAAAATGTTTGACTCTGTTTAACAGTCGCGAACCAGAAATCTAGGTAAGGAATTCTGCTAACCTAGGAGAAGGGGTTAGGCACTCACGAGTTCCGTGTTTCTAGCACGGTCGCTCAACTATTATATTTGGCTAAATTTTTATTTTTTTATACATGTTAAACCTATAGTGCAATTTTAAAGTTATTTACCTCCTTTTGCCAATTATTATTTTAGTTAAGAAAGTAAACATCGTTTAAGAACGTGTTCTCGGATCACGTCACATGAAATGCACCCGGATCCTCGACACATTCTTATTCAACGTTTAAGGATTTGGATTTGGGTCACATGAAACGCACACCAATTTTTAGGAAAGTAAAATTATTAAAATCACATCTAAAGAGACGAACGCGTTGTTATCTTTTGGGAAGGTCGTGAAATTTGCTAAACGGCTCATTCTGAATCTCTAAGTATTTTTATATTAATTAACTAATGAGGTCCTCGCAATTGTATATTTGATTTGGCGAGGCTCGTCTCATTTTTTATTATTAGAAGGCCAACTTAAAGCAAACTAAAATTTTCTATTTACTATTTGTCTCCAAAAAGGCCAATTAATTTACAAATATAAATTTGTGCCTCGAATTAAAATCCGAATTCAAACAAAAGGGAATACCCTTTTAGCTTGAACCCGCTACCTAATTCAAAACCCTAACTTTACATTTATAAATTAATTCCCTAGGTTCCTAATTAATATTATTACATAAAAGTAAACCATAAGAGCAATTGTATTCCATCATACATTAAAGGTTGGCCAATCACAGGACATTGCCTAGGCACAAATGTGTACGAAATATAGACCGCATCTAATGAAAATGGGCCCAAATGGACTGTCCGGTCCAACTTATTCGGTAACAATGGATCATTCTTAAATGCATTTTATATGCCAGAAAATGTTACAATTATATCAGTAAATAAATCAGGCGCTTATTAGTCATATATATTTTTACTTATTTTATCCAACTCCTTATATATATCTTGCATATTTAACAGTGACTTTCAAAAAAAACTATTTCTGTTAACAACCATCAGACATGTTCTATATATTCGAAAATACAAGTAGTTTCCTGATAATTGTAAAAAATGCACGCTCATTTGGTTTAAACTGAAGTTCAATCTATGATAACTTTTTGCTGATTAATATCTAACAAACACAATCAAACTGACATGGATTACGCAAATTCTATATTTCAGAACAGAAATTCGAACCCAGACATAGACTTTAGTATTTTCCTAGCACTATATATTAAATCCACAACCTAAACTAACTAAATCATATCTAGATTAAAAGTTCCTAAATGAAGTTCCAAATTTATATACAATTTCAATATTCAACTATACAATCAAATATATTCAACTGAACTATGTAGCTAGATTAAAGTGATATTCAGCAACAAATTTCTTACAAATTTAAATAACAACAGCAATTATTAGCTAAACAGTTTCAATAGTCTAAGTGGTACTAATTATACATTTTAGTCCTATCAAACACCAATACATATTCATTTAATCAAAAACTATATTTATATGTGAACTAGTAAAGGAAACAAGACTTATCTTATACAATTGAACTGCTGTTTCATTTAGATTTCAAAGAGTCGTACACATTGAATGAACCTCATGCCATTATTAGAGATCATAAATGTACCTGGAAGCAAAAGAAATGTGTGAGGAGTTGAATTTCAGCTAAAGCAATACAGCAGCAACAGTTTCAGCAAATCAACAGAGTTTTGACACAGCAACCAGATTAATTTCGACTCCAAAAATGCCCAAAAATGAATCAGAATGTCCAGAATACAACAGTAGCAGCACTCAATTTGATCTCAAAATGACTCAGATAAACTCACAAACAGTCAAATAGACTCGAAATTGATTGAAAACCCAATGAAGGAATCTCTGAATTTTTTGGAACTAGTAGAATATAATTCAGCAATTAAAACATAAAATTAGTTAGAACTGTCTAATGGAATAGTAATATTTTGGTTTTTTCTATTGTTTTAGGATTTTGAAGGATTAAATTTCAAAGTCAGATCTTAAATTGAAGGAAAGGATTTTGGGGGAAATTTTTCAACTTCCAAACTTGTTAAAGAAGTAAGGGGACTGCCCTTTTATAGACACAAAAGGATGGAATTTTCAGATTTTCACTTTTACACATTAGTCCTAATTATTTCTTTTTAACCCTATGGTTACACCAAGGTTCTACACTCGGTCCTTTCTTATTCGCCTTGGTGATGGACGCGTTAACACATCACATTCAAGGGGATGTGCTTTGGTGCATGCTATTTACCGATGACATAGTTCTGATTGATGAATCGCAAACCGGTGTTAACGAGAGGCTGGAGATTTGGAGACAAACTCTTGAATCTAAGGGTTTCAAGCTTAGCGGGACAAAGACGGAATACCAAGAGTATAAGTTCAGCACTGAGTAGAGCTAAGTGAGCATGGATGTGAGGCTGGAATCACAGGTCATCCCGAGTAGAGATAGCTTCAAGTACCTTGGGTCAGTTATCAGGGGGAGGGGAGATCGATGACGATGTTACACACCGTATAGGAGTAGGATGGATGAAGTGGAGGTTAGCATCCGGAGTACTTTGTGACAGAAGAGTGCCACAATTGTAACGATCCGACCCGTCATTATAGGAGTTATCGCCCCTGTTTCTTCATTTAATACTTTAAAATGTTAATTCATATATGTTTGGAGAGTTAGAAGCAAATCAGATGGGAATTTGATAGAAATGAGGCAATGAACCTCTTTTTGAGAAGAATAGTTTGGAAAAGTCAACCGAATATTGACTGGTGAGTTAGACAGCTCGGAATCGAACTCTGATGATTTGGTTAGCTTCGGGAGGTCATTTATGACTTAGGAGAGCAATCGGAATCGAATTCAGAGGTCCAGTGTAGATTAGGCTTGAATTGGCTAAGGTTGAATTTTGGCAAAATCCGAACGGTAGGTGAGATTTTGATCCGAGGCTCGGAATGTAATTTCAAGAGTTGCAGTAGCTCCGTTAGGTGATTTTGGATATGTATGAGAAATTTCATGTCATTCATAGGTGGTTAGGTCGGGTTTTAGATCAAATGTAAGTTTCGGAAGTTTTAATGAAATTTAGGCTTGAATCCGTGAGAATTCGGTGATTTTGATGTTTATGATGGTATTTTTATGTTGAGAACAAGTTTGAATGGGGTAATGTGAGGTATTTGTGCTTTTGGTTGAGGTCCCGGGGGACTCGGGATATTTTCGAGAGGTTAAACGAGAAAATTTATAAGTTATGACAAGTCTAAGATTCTGGCTTTTGGTATTTTCGCATCTGCGGAAATAGGGCCGCAGAAGCGGTTCCACAGATGCGGCCATTTGAACGCAGAAGCGGTCAAGAGCTGTACGAGAATATTCCATAGAAGCGGAGGAATAACCGCTGGTGCGGGCTCGTAGAAGCGAGCCCAGGATCGCAAAAGCGGAGGAGGGCATCTGGAGGACTTCCGCAGAAGTGGACCAGGCGCCGTAGGCACGTGATCGCAGGAGTGATTATGGGGCCGCGGAAGCGGTCCTGGCCCTTAAGGGAAAAGTCGCAGAAGTGACTCATATACTGCAGAAGCGGAATCGCCTAAGCGAGTAAATTTCCGCAGAAGTGGAAATCGTTAGTGATTTAATGAGAACAATGTGTCGAAATTTCCGAGTTTAAAAAACAACTTTTGACTTCGGAGAGAGGCGAATTGCGAGGATTTTCAAGGAGAAACAGTGGTAAATCATCAGGTAAGGGTTCCTAAACTCGAATTATGTTATTATAACGCAAAAACATAGATTAACCACCCCAAAATTGAGGATTTAAGTGAAAAACATGGCAGTTAGGGACTGGAAATTTAGGAAAATAAAAGTGGAGGTTGAGGGGTCAAACGGACTCCGTTTTTTATAAAATTTATATGTATGGACTTGTGGCGAGACGAGGAATCCGTTGGTATGATTTTCGGAATTTTTCGAGAAGCGGGCCCGGGGCTCGGGTTTTACCAACTTGGTGCATTATTGCATTTTTCAAGTAAATTTGATTGGGTTATGTTTCTTTGACCCATATTGATGTAGTTGCTATGGTTTTGACTAGATTCGACGCACGAGGCGGAAAATTCAAAGGGAAAACGCATCGCGGACGAGTCCATGCCTGGCTAGAGGTTAGTAGTTAGTGTATATGGTAGCCTGAGGGTTCGAAACCCTAACTTAGCACATTGTGATGCTAGTAGGGCGTGGCTCGCACCCCATGGCAGGTACAAGATTGATTATGACTGGGAATTGAGACTTTGCCCATCCCGGATATGAATAATATATTATATGCGGTTAAAATGTACACTGTGTTAGATATATTTGTGGGCTGTAAGCCATATTTGGGGCCTTGTGCCGACCTGTAGTATCCCTAGGGGATAGATATATATGTGATAGCCTGGTTTGCTTAATCACTGATCTCAGTCTTGGTTTGAAATCACTATTATGAAATGCTAAGTCACTTGTTATTGGAAAATGAAAATAATAAGTCACCTGTTCTTGGAAAATGAAATAAAATTTAAGTATTTTTATTATTAATGAACTGAAACCTGGAAATAAATAATTTGAACTGTTGTGTGACTCATATGCATGTTGTGGACTGAAGATGGATCGGGCTGCACGCCGCAACTGATGATATAAGGATCGGGCTGCTCGCCGCAACAGATGATATGATATTACGCTTGGGCTGAAGGAGCCCCTCTGGAGTCTGTACACACCCTCAGTGAGCGCCGTCGGCGTTAAACGGATCGGGCTACACGCCGTAGCGGTCATGCGCATTGCATTGCATTTTTTTTATTTGTAAATTGCCTGTGCTAATTGTGACATGCTGTTGTTGCTAGTTCGTAGTAGGTATCGGACTGTAGTTAGCATTGCTTTGTGGTATTTTGTGGATTTCTTGCTTTCAGCTATTAATATATATATTTTACGCACTGAGTACTTAGTACTCATCCCTACTCCCAGCACCTTTGTGTGCAGATTCAGATACACATGAGGGTTAGACGAGCACTCCAGCTTCTATCAGAGTAATTTCAAGTTGCTGAGGTAGCTGATGACGTTTGCAGAACCTAGCTTCTCTTTCCATTAAATTATTATTATATGTTTCAGACTTGAGTAATTTATCCACTATTCTATTACTATTCAGTTTTGTGTAGAGGCTCTATACTCATGACCCCAGATCTTTGGGAGTGTTATTTTGATTTCACACTTCTGAGTATTTATTCATACTATTATTATTAGAGTATCTATTGACTCATATAATCTTCTTAAGTTGTCCTTTTGGGATTGGTTTTCTATTTGAAAACAGTTGTTGGTCTGGCTGGCCTAGCTTTAGTGTTGGGCACCATCACGACCGAATTTGGGTCGTGACTCCAATTCTCAAAGGTAAGTTCTACAAAGCGGTGGTCAGGCCGTCCATGATGTATGGGGCTGAGTGTTGGCCGGTTAAGAAATCACATATCCAGAAGATGAAGGTAGCAGAAATGAGGATGTTAAGGTGGATGTGCGGGCATAGTAGGATGGATAAGATCAGGAATGATGTTATTAGGGAAAAGGTGAGTGTGACTTCCATTGATGACAAGATGCAGGAAGCAAGGCTCAGGTGGTTTGGGCACGTTCAGAGAAGAAGCCTAGATGCCCCGGTAAGAAGGTGTGAACGAGTGGTTGTGGAGGGCTTGAGAAGAGGTAGATGGTGGCCCAAGAAGTATTGGGGGGAGGTGATAAGGCAGGATATGGAGATGCTCTAGATTTCTGAGGACATGGCACTTGATAGGAACTCGTGGAGGTCGAGTATTAGGGTTATAGGATAGGAGGTAGTTGAGTTTTGCCTTATGTCATAACTTTGCGGTAATAGTTTGGCAGGGATACTATTTTACTTTTGTGTTATATCATCCTTTTATTTTCATTTTGTTATATATATATATATATATATATATATTATATATTATTTTTGTGGTATTACTAACATTATCTTCCTTTGTCTTTTTTGGTCTTCTTGAGCCGAGGTTCTTCCGGAAACAGTCTGTCTACTCCTTCGAGGCAGAGGTAAGGTCTGCGTACACACTACCCTCCCCAGACCCCACTAATGGGATTTCACTGGGTGTTTGTGGTTGTTGTTGTATTTGTATCCCCTATCTAAAGAGTTCTAGAATGTTCTTCTACCCACAAAATACCAATATTACCCTTACCCTTGTTTTGAGTTTACTATTTTTAATCAACCTACCCTTTTCCCATTCCTAAAATACCCTTGAAACCTCCAGGAATTACTACCCAAACCCAGACAGACCCATGAACCTAATTAAGAATCAACTATACCAAAACAATTAATGAACTCATATGAATCAAATCAGGAAAAGATAAAGCAAAATTAAACTAACAAAAACAAACATAAATTAAACTAAACTAACAAATTAAAATCTGATCAAAACAATCAGAACCCTAATTTCAACAAATTTAGATCATAAATAAATTATTACTATTATTAATACTAATCAAATAACAGAAAGTCCTATTACGTAAGCTAACATTTAAACGTTTAAAAAATCAAATTTGGATTAAAATATTCATAATTAAAGTAGAAATTCAAAACCGGATCAATTAATGATTAAGCAAGAAAAATATCTAACAAAATTAATAAAGATATACATAAAAGAAAAAAGAAAACTCACTGATACAGAATCTCCGGCCAGCCATTAATGTCTGAATCTTCGAAGATTCCTGACACGTAACATCCCTAATCATGTGTTTTTAAAAGAAAATATATGATTAGGGATTTTACGATCCAAAATCACAAATATTTGGAATTAGGTTTCTTGACCGGAAAATTTTAAATGGATATTCGAGTAGTTCCACGCAGATTTGAAGCAAATGAGTATGGGGGTTGGGTAGAAAAGATTATGGCGCTTCTAGGGTGTTAATTTGGTCTTGATTGGGTTACTTTGAATTTTGGCCGGAAAACTTTGATTGGATATGCGAAAGATTCGGTGTTAATTTGAGGGAAACCAAGGGTAGGGTTGGAATGATGGGAACGAGGGGAACTGATAGTGTAATTTTGGGGTGGTTTGGAGGTGGTGGCATTCGTCGGTGGTAGGGTTCCGACTGAGGAAATGTCACTGTTCGAGGAACTGGGCAAAGATTTAAGGAAAGATAAAGCCAGATTTGTGATGAGAGAAAAGAGGAGGTTTGGGGGTGCATTTTTTGGGGTATTTGGTGGTAGGCCGTCGGCGGAGACTATTTTCGGTCGGCGGCTCAAGGCGGCGTTACTGGTTCGATCTCTGGGGTGTTTGGAGACGAAGGTATGTTGGTGGGGAGGGTAATTTGACACTTTTATATAATTGAAACCCTCGCTTCTGAGCCTTTGATCCTAACAACCTCGACGGTTTGGATTAATCGACACCAAACAACGTCATTTCGGACTTAAAAGGAACCGGACCACGCAAAATTTGGATTGGGCTGATGCTGGGTGTGGGTATTTTATGTTTGGGCTCGAAATTAATTGTAATAGCCCATTTTTCTTCTTTTATTCAATTTGTTTTATTTCTTTTGTTTATTTATTTTTTGTTTTTATTTTGTATTTTTTGTGTATTTCTTTTGATTTTATAAAAATGCAAAAATTTAAATGATGTCCTAATATATTTTCAAAACTAAAATAAGTAACTCCTAAAATTATTTAAGAATCTACTTAAAGATAAATGCAACAATTATCACTTAAAAGTGCCATGATACTATTTTTGTGATTTTCTTTAAATTTTGTTCTAACATAAATTAATACCTACTTAATACTAAAGTTGTAAACTTAAATCCCTAAATGCAAGTGCATATTTTTGTAGTTTCATATGAATAAAAATGCATCCAATTAACACAAAATTCACAACAAATTGTAAAATCGTTAAAGAACTCAATTATTTGAAACTTTTGGAATAATTTACTTAGGGCAAAAATTACGTGCTCACACCTACCCCTCTTTGCTCGAAAACCCGAAGAGTTTTAGTGCAAAGACAAGTGAGCGAAAATGAGCGATTTTTGCCCGTTCGCATATTCCGTGTGAAGTATTTTTGAAAAGTTTGACCGCACCCTGCTTCAGAGGCTACCTACATATCCCGTGCTAAACAGGAATTAGGTTAGCGTAGTTCAGGAAGGTTTGGTAGCTGGGACTACCAGGAGCTGTTATTTCACTAATATAGCTCACTGACCTCCTTATTACTCCATGTCAAAATAAAAAGAAACTAGCCTAAGTTATGATCTATAAGTTACAAAAATCCTATCTATGTCTTCAAACTTGCTCTTGTGTTGCCTTGAACTTGTATCTTGTGTTCTTCCAATGGAATTCTTGTTGTTTCCTTGGCGATGTTTTTCCATTCCTCTTAATGATGCTTGACAGCTGCAATTTGAAATACGTGTCCATTTTTCAAGTGGGGCATGCTTGCGATGCTTGAAAAGGTATTCCCTTTTTCTCCAGGTGGGCTCTTGCTTGCGATGTTTGAAAAGGTATTCCCTTGTTCTCCAGGTAGACTCATGACTGCGATGCTTGAAAACGCATTCCCTTATTCTCCAGGTGGGTGAGAAAAAAAAAGAAAATTTTCTGCCCCAGTATGGTGACTGGGCACATCATGTTATCATATATTAAAATAAAGGCTAAAATTTGGATTGTACTTCCCTTGTTTTCCATATGGGTGCCTGCTTGCTACATTTGAAAAGACATTCCCTTGTTCTTCAGGTGAGCTCCTGCTTGTTGAATTCTGAAAGATATTCCCTTGTTTTTCAGGTGGGCTCCTGCTTGCTGAATTTGAAAGATATTCCCTTGTTCTTCAGGTGGGCTCCTGCTTGCTGAATTTTGAAATATATTCCCTTGTTCTTCAAGTGGGCTCATGCTTGCTTAATTTGAAAGATATTCCCTTATTCTTAAGGTGGGCTCCTGCTTGCTGAATTTGAAAGGTATTCCCTTGTTCTCTAGGTGGGCTCCCGATTGTTGAATTTTGAATGATATTCCATTGTTCTTCAGGTGGACTCCTGCTTGCAACGACCATACAAGACAAAGAAAATTTTCTGCCTCAGTCTGATAACTGGGCGCGTTGTGTTACCAAATATTAAACTTGAAAGATAAAGCTTGTATTATACTTCCCTTATTCTTCAGGTGGATGCGTGACTGTTATGCTTGAAATGTATTCCCCTGTTCTCCAGATAGGCTCCTACTTGCTGTATTTGAAAAGTATTCCCTTGTTCTCAGTATGGGATCCTGATTGCTGCATTTGAAAAGTATTCTTTGTTATCCAGGTGGGCTCCTGTTTGCTGAATTTTGAAAGATATTCCCTTGTTCTCCAGGTGGGCTCATGATTGCTGAATTTTGAAAGATATTCTCGTGTTCTTCATGTGGGCTCCTGTTTGCAACGTCCATACAAGACAAAGAAAATTTTCTGCCCCTGTCTTAATCAAAGAACAATTTGTTAATATAAAATGGTGGTTAGCTGCTGGCATTCTTGTTGGCCATATTCCTGCTTCCGACTTTGCTCTGACTTGCTTCCTTGGACTTGCTTTGAAATTCCTCGACTTTCCGGCTGACTTTCAATCTCTAACTTTGATGACCCAAATGTTTTACCCAATATTACTGTTTTGGGTGTTTCTGTCCCCTTCTTGTGAAACTTTTCTCCTCCCTTACAATTATCTAATTATTCCACTGATGGGATTTTCATTGGTCCTTCATGCTTTACTTTCTTTTGATATATCCCGAACTTGTTGTGCCATACAATTGGGAAGCTGGTAGTTAGCCTTGACATCCTTCTTTTGTTTTTGAATAGAACTGACACTGAAACATCTTATAGACAAAATCCAAGAGAATGAAATGCAATGATCTCGAAGGTTGAGGATAGAAAGACTCTGAAAATGAATGATTTGTAATGTAGAGAAAAGGATAAGACTTATCTGAGTGGAAAGGCTGGTTCCATTGATCGCTCCATGCAATTCAGATTAACTAGCCTAGTATGTCCAACCAATCGACTTTTCAATTGCCACATTTATTGTTCCATACTTTCACAACCCGACTTTTGCCAAAACCCAAAACCTTGCTTATCTTGCCATGTTTCAAGTACCTTTCAACCACATACTTGTTTCATTTTCCCATCTGAAAACTTACTATCGCCTTATGATGCCTGTGAGGGTTTTCACCAATAAGACTTTCTCATTTTTGATATCTATCAAACTCAATTCGCCTTATTGTGTCCGTGAGGGTTTTCACCAATAAGAGTCTCAGTTTCATCATTTTTCTTCTGGCACCAGAGTATTGTCCCCAACAATCACTTTAACTGAGGCATTTCTTAAAATTGATCAGAAGGTCTTTCTTTGGACCGTAATGTGGCTTTTGGATAGGTTTTAGAAAGAAGGGTATAGAGGCTCAAAATAATTCAATATGGGTTCAAAATTACAACTTTCGAAATCATATTTCTCGCAACAACCACACCTTATGCCCCAGTCTCTTTCTTGAGGATTTTTGGACTTTTCTTTTGTTGTGACTAAACCTCAGAGAGGCTACCTACGTACCCTTTCGGGATCATGTCTAACGTAGTTCAGTTCATAAAATCGCTTCGTTGTTGTGATGTTTCCTTCCATTCTTCTTTTCTTTCTTTTTCATTTCTTTTCCTTTTTTTTCTCTTTTCTTCTTTTCTTTTTCTTTCTTTATTTTTATTTTACTTTATTTTTCTTTTCTTTCTTTTTCTTTTTTTCTTTTCTTTTCTTCTTTTCTTTTCTTTTTCTTTTTCTTTTCTGCTATTTTTCTCTTATTTCTCCGATCAATTTCCCTACTCGGGTTCTCGAATTTCCTTATTGATTCCCAAAGAGGGATATGAAAGAAAATAAAATAAGGCTCAAAGGGATAACAAAGGATAAAATGTTTGGATAGCTGAACAAAATGCCTTCGTCGTTTCTATCTCAAAACATGCCAAATACAATTAGGTACATAAAAATAAAGAAATCATACATAATATCTCTTGACTGCATCAGAATTGATAGCCATTTCTACACATTTTCCTTCCACATCTATAAGATACAATGAACCATTGAACAACACTCGTGTTACAACAAATGGCCCCTGCTAGTTGGGGGCGAACATTCCTTTTGCTTCAGCTCAGTAAGGCATGATACGCCTCAACACCAATTGCCCCACTTAAAACTTCCGTGGACGCACTTTCTTGTTATATGCTCTTGCCATTCTATGTTGGTATAATTGTCCACGGCATACAACTGCCAATTGTTTTTCATCAATCAAGCTCAATTGTTCCAAACGGTCTTTGACCCACTCATCATTATCAATTTTTGCTTTGGCAATAATCCGAAGGGAGGATATTTCAACCTCTGTAGGTATCACTACTTTTGTACCGTACACCAATGAATAAGGTGTCGCCACTACTAAAGTACGAACAGTAGTGCGATAGCCTAACAGAGCAAAAGGTAGCTTTTCATGCCACTGCCTATATCCTTCCACCATTTTCCAAAGTATCTTCTTGATATTCTTGTTGGCTGCCTCAACCGCTCCATTCGCCTTAGGACGATATGGGGTGGAATTGTGGTGTGTGATCTGAAACTGCTGATATGTTTCCGCCATTAGATGGTTATTGAGATTGGAACCATTGTCTGTAATAATCACCTTCAGAATTTCAAATCGACAAATGATATTTGAATGCACAAAATCGACCACCGCCTTCTTGGTCATTGATTTGAAAGTTTTTGCTTCATCCCACTTAGTGAAATAATCAATGACTACTGGAATAAAACTGTGCCCATTAGATGTTGTTGGCTCGATCGGTCCAATGACATCTATCCCCCATGCAACGAAGGGCCATGGTGCCGACATTGTATGCAACTCAGATGATGGAGAATGGATCAAATCTTCGTGTACCTGGCATTGATGATATTTGCGCATGAAATGGATACAATTATGTTCCATAGTAAGCCAATAATAACCTGCTCGGAGAATTTTCTTTGCCAATACATATCCACTTATATGTGGGCCCACAAACTCCCGTATGTACCTCGGTCACGATAGTCGTAGCTTGTTTAGCATCCATGCATCTCAATAAACCAAGATCTGGAGTTCTTTTGTATAAAACTCCTCCGCTGAAGAAAAATCCGCTTGCCAAACGTCTAATAGCTCTCTTTTGATCCCCTGTGGCCTGTGCTGGATATACTCCCATTCTGAGTAATTCTTTAATATCATGAAACCATGGCTCACCATCAAGGTCTTCTTCTACCATATTACAATACGCATACTGATCTCAGACCTGAATCTGTAACGGGTCCACATAAGCTTATCTGGATGATGCAGCATTGACGTCAAAGTGGCCAAAGCGTCAGCAACTTCATTATGATTCCTTGGAATGTGCTTGAAATCTATTGACTGAAACCATTGACAAAGTTCATGTAAAACATTGTTGGTACAGTACGAGATTTAAGTCTCGTGTCTCCAATTCTCCCTGAATTTGGTGTACCAAAAGGTCCGAGTCGCCCATGACCAAGATGTCCTGAACACCCATGTCTATAGCCAATCTCAAACCCAAAATACATGCTTCGTATTTAGCCATATTATTAGTGCAGTAGAAACAAAGTTGACCTATAATAGGGTAGTGTTGCCCTATCTCAGAAATAAGTACCACTCCTATCCCAACACCTTTGGTATTGGCGGCCCCATCAAAGAACAACTTCTATCATGGTTTTTCATCTTGTTCCGATTCCTCGATATACATTTTCTCATCATCAGGAAAGTATGTTTTCAAAGGTTCATATTCATCAACAACTGGATTCTCGGCTAAATGATCAGCCACTGCATGTGCTTTCATTGCAGTATGAGTCACGTGTACAATATCAAATTCCGTGAGCAGGATTTGCCACTTTGCGAGCCTCCCTGCCAGCATAGGTTTCTAAAAAATGCACTTCAACGGATCCAATCGCGAGATGAGATAAGTGGCATATACTGACAAGTAATGTTTCAACTTCTATGCTACCCAAGTTAAAGCACAACATGTTATCTCAAGCTGATTGTACTTTACCTCATAAGATGTGAACTTATTGCTGAGGTAGTAAATTTCCCGCTCTTCCTTTCCCATGACATCATGCTGCCCCACTACACAACCAAAAGAGTGATCTAAGACTGTCAGATAAATGATCAAGGGTCTTCCCGGCTCTGGCAGAACCAACACAGGTAGACTGGCCAAATACTCCTTAATCTTGTCAAATGCTGCCTGGTATTCATCCATCCATCTGACCACAGCATCTTTCTTCAGCAACTTAAAAATAGGCTCACAAGAGGTTGTAAGCTCAGCAATGAACCTACTAATATAATTCAACCTGCAGAGCAAACTCATCACTTCTTTCTTGCTCTTTGGCGGTGGTAGCTCCTGAATGGCTTTGATTTTTGATGGGTCTAATTCAATGCCGCGTCGACTTGTCACAAACCCCAACAACTTCCCTGACGGGACTCCAAAAGCATACTTTGCTAGATTGAGCTTGAGATTGTACCTGTGAAGCCTCCGGAAGAACTTCCTCAGGTCTCTAACATGATCACACTGCTTTCTTGACTTTATAATCACATCATCTACATAGACTTCGATTTCCCGATGTATCATATCATGGAATATGGTAATCATCATCCTTATATATATTGCCCCGGCATTCTTCAACCCAAATGGCATGGCCCTATCACAATAGGTTCCCCAAGGTGTGATGAATGTCATATTTTCCTCATATTCCTCATCCATCAAAATTTGCTGATAGCTCGCATGAAAATCTACGAAGGAACCAATCTCACGTTTCGCACAATTGTTAATCAATATGTGGATTTTTGGTAGTGGGAAGTTGTCTTTTGGACTTGCTTTATTGAGATCACGGTAATCAACACACACTCTGGTCTTTCCATCCTTATTTGGTACAGACATAACATTAGATAACCAAGTAGGATACCGAGTGACCCGAATGACCTCCGCATCAAACTGCTTGGTGACCTCTTCTTTGATTTTTCACACTAATATCTGTTTTAAATTTCCTCAACTTTTGCTTGACATGAGGGTACACCGGGTAAGTGGGCAATTTCTGGACCACCAGATCGGTACTTAAACCCGGCATATCATCATATGACCATGTAAACACATCTTTGTACTCAAACAACAATTTTATTATTTCCTCCATGAATAGGGCTTCCAAATGGACACTTAATTTATCTCCCGAACATTATCATGATCCCCCAGATTGATTGCTTTTGTGTCATTCCAATTAAGTTTGGGATTTTCCTCAAATTGACTTAATTCTTTATTGATCTCTTTCAAGGCTTCATTTTCATCATATTCTACCTCATCATCACACTCAATTTCTTGTATTACTATTACACATTGATTATCAAGACTAGGCTAGAAACTCCTCATGTATGACACATCATTGAAACCGGCATAAAGGGGACTGTACAAGAGAGAAAACAAAGGCTATCAGGAATGAAGAGAGAAGGAAATTGCATTTTATTAGAATTGTAAGATAACAAGGTTTAACTCATCCAAATGGACGGAACATAGCAGTCCGAATTACAACCTTAGAAATAATCCAGATTTAATAATCAAAGGAAAATCAATAACTAACTACCATGACTCCTTCCGAGTAGGAAGAGGAGTAGCTTCCCAATTATTGAGCTTGGCCTGGGATCCCATGAACTTCACATCAATTTTGCCCGGACCTTCGCCTACCTCCACCATATTCAATTCATCAAACAACCTTTTGAACCTTTCGATCAACTCCTTTTCGGGATCTATCACTACAGAATTGGGCATTGCTGTTGCTGGGCGCCTTTTAATACCAGTCCAGGCAAAAGAACAGGTAATGCGAGGAATGGGTTTTGGAAACACTCTCTTTTTCGTCTTTTTGGCTCTCCTTATGTCAGCAATAGTGGGTTTGAAGCCTAACCCGAAAGTATCCAGATTACCTGAAAGAGACTGGCTGTATGATGCCCTAGAGTGAAGCACCCAAACCCTTTCCAGGTGAAAATCCATTCCTTATCATCTCTAATGCCACCAAAACAGATGCATCGGCTACCTTTGGCATAGGAACACACTCCCCTTCCGGGATTTTCGCAACTGGAACTGTGTCTAAAACTTCGTACACCCACGGGCCTTTGTCATCTTCAACTTCCTCAAAAGGTGTAATTGCATTACAAGAATTATCCTCCCCATGGACCACAATTTCCTACCTGTCCCATTCAAATTTGACCATTTGGTGCAAGGTAGACGGCACTGCCTTTACGGCATAAATCCAGGGTCATCCCAATAAAAGATTGTAGAAAACATAACATCGAGCACTTGAAACTCCATAGTGAACTCCATTGGTCCTATTTTTAGTTCCAACACAATATCTCCCACAATGTCTTTTCCTCTACCATCATATCCACGTACACAGATGCTATTTTTATTGATATTTTCACTATCAACTTTCAACTTTTCTTGAGTGGAGGGATGGAAAATGTTTGCACTAGACCCATTATCAATTAACACCCGACTAACCACGAAATCTTCACACTTCACTATTAGGTAAAGGGCTCTATTATGCTCAGTTCCTTCCAACGGCCACTCATCATCAGAAAATGTTACCCTGTTAACCTTGAAAATTTTGTTTGCAATCTTCTCATGATGATTCACAGTGATTTTATCTGGCACATGGGCTTCATTTTCAATCTTCATTAACGCCCTGTGGTGCTCATTCGAATGGATCAGTAAAGACAGTAATGAGATTTGTGCTGAGGTTTTCCGCAATTGTTCTACGATAGAATAATCTTGTCCCTTCATCTTTTTCAAAAATTCTTCAGCCTCCTCTTCAGTAACAACCCTTTTCACTGGTGATGGATTGTCTTTAGTTGCTTTAACCTTTCTCAATTCTTCAGGGGCAAAGTATCTCCTTGACCTAGTCAACCCATGAGTTTCGCATACTTCTTCTTTAACTTCTTTTCCTCTGTACATCACAGTCACCCTGTCATAATTCCACGGCATAGCTTTTTCACTAACCACTAGCAATTGAGTTACCGGTTTAATGATAACCGGTTCTGTACAAGCACCTTTTACAACCACCACAGGCTTAACAATTGCTCCTGGTATTGTCACTTTAACAGGTTCTGATTTTACTATCATCACTAGTTCACTGACTGTCTGCTCCACTGTGACCAATTCTTTCCCACTGATCAATTTCTAATTTGTTTTATTTTCACTTGTCTTTAATCATCATCATAGTTTGCAATGGCTTCTTATATTCTCCCTTCTGCACTAACTCAATTATGTGAGTCTCATGATGAGTTGGTAATGGATTCTGAGTGATACTAGGAGTCTCCGGAGCCTGCACTTCAATTCTTTGGGTATCAATATGTTCCTGAATGAGAGTTTTTAGATGCCAACATTTCTCCGTGTCATGTGCTGGCGCACCTGAGCAGTGCTCATAATTTACTGAATGGTCCAGGTTCCTTGGAGGAAGATTTGGTATTTTTGGTTCAATTGAGATTAACATTCCTAGTTGTCTTAATCTGTGGAACAAGTTGGTGTAAAATTCTCCTAACAGAGTGAATGTCTTCTTTGTTTGCAGTCTATCATTCTTAGCAGCAGAGTTGGGTCAAAAATTGATTCCACTGGGTTTCTGTATGTTCAGAGAGGTGGGTACGTGTTTTGGGTATGGTATTTATGGTGTGGGTGCATGCTAGGGTGCTTGAGGTTGAGGGTAAGTTTGGGTGTGGTGAACTGAGAAGTGAGGAATAAAAGGTGGATAGTAATGTTGTGGTGGGCCATATGGGGCGTGTGGGTAGGTTTGGGTATGTGGGCGAGGTTGATGATAATATGGTTGTGACGACCTGGCCCGTCGTCACGGGAATTTCCACCCCGTTATGTTGTAATTACATATTTCCTGCTTTTATATCAGCGTTAGAGTCTATCGGGGGAGTTAGGAGTGAATTGGATTGAAAATGAGGCATATAGCCTTTTTGAATGAAACTTGAATAAGGAAAGTCAATCTGGAGTTGACTATTTAGTTAGAGAGCTCGGAATCGAATTCTGATGATTCGGTCAGCTCCGGGAGGTCATTTGTGAGCTAGGGGAGCGATCGGAATTGAATTTGGAGGCCGGTGTAGAAATAGGCTTGAATTGGCTAAGGTTGAATTTTGGCGAAATGCGAACGGTAGGTGAGATTTTGATCCGGAGGTCGGAATGGAATTCCGATAGTTGCAGTAGCTCCGTTAGGTGATTTTGGATGTGCCTGCAAAATTTCAGGTCATTCGGACGTCGTTTGGTCGGGTTTTTCATCGAATGTGTAATTCGGAAAGTTTTAAGAAATCTAGGCTTGAATCCGTGTGTAATTGGTGATTTTGATGTTTAGGATGGTGTTTTTATGATTGGAACAAGTTCGTATCGTGTTTTGGGGTATGTTGGTGGTTTTCGTTGGGGTCCCGGGGGCCTCGGGGTGAATCCGGACCATCATCCGGCGTTTGGAAGCATGAAATGGTCTGCTGAAATCTGCAGATCACTGGGCATAAAATAAGCCTTCGCGTTCGCGAAGGAAGGTTCCGCGTTCGCGAAGGCCAGGTTCAGTAAGGCATCACGTTCGCGAGGTCAATGCCGCGTTCGCGAAGGTTGAGGCCAGTTGGCCATCGCGTTCGCGATGGGTGGGTCGCGTTCGCGTAAGAGGGAAAGGAAAGGCATCGCGGACGCGTGACTTCACGTCGCGTTCGCGTTGAGTAAAAGTCAGGAGGCTGAGGATTTGATCTTCGCGTTCGCGTGAGAGAGTGCCGCGTTCGCGATGAAGAAGAGGAGGAAGGCATCGCGTTCGCGTGGGAGGCGTCGCGAACGCGATGAAGAAATGAGGCTGGCAGTGAAGTTAAGTTCAGAACAGAACCAGTCGCGGGTTTAATACCCAAAGACGCCATTTTTGAGTTCTAGAGAGAGAAACTCACGGGAATTGCTGGTAATTCATTGGGGATTCGTTGGAGGTAAGTTTTGTGGCTTAATTACATCATTTTAACATGAATTCATGGGTTATTCTGTAAATGGAAGATTAAAGGTGGGTTTGAACCCTAGGCCTAAATTTAAGAAAAACACCGATTTGAGTGGGCAAATGGAGTCCGATTTTGGTAAATTTTATATGCCTAGACTCGTATCGAGATGAGGATTCCGAATATGTGATTTTTGTAATTTTTCGACAAGTGTACCAAAAGTCGGGTTTTGACAACTTGTGGGTTTTGATATAAATTGGGTTATTTCGAATGAATTTCGTGAAATTAGCGTATATTGATGCATTCTCTATGATTTTGAGCAGATTTGGCACCCGAGGAGATTGATTTGCGAGGCAAGCGCAAGGCGGATTGAAGCTTCTACCGGTTCGAGGTGAGTGGTAGTAGTAAACAATGTACTTAGGGTTTGAAACCCCGTACTAGCACTTCACAGTGCTATATTGAGATGAGACATACGTTCTATAACGGGCGTGATGACATTGTAATTAGGGGTTCGGACTTAGTCCTTCCCGGCTAATAGAATACTGTGTTGTATGACTGTTACTGAGACTATAACTGTACAATTGGGCTGTAGGAGCCCCTTCGGAGTCTGAGTCTGCACACATTCTCAGTGAGCACTGGTGTATATTATGGGATGGGGCTGCGCGCCGCAACTGTATAAATATATATACATATAAATATTGGATCGGACTGTATGCCGCAGTAATACATGTATGGATCGGGCTGCACGCTGCAGTGTAATAGTGCTTGGGCCTAGGGAGCCCCTCCGAAGTCCGTATACACCCCCAGTGAGCGCCGTCGACATAAAATGGAGCGGGCTGCGCGCCGCAGCGGTATATGTATTGGAGCGGGCTGCACGCCGCAGCATTATACTTAGTCATACCCTACTATTTACTTAAATACTTATACATTGTAGACATAAGTATGTGTCTTTATATGTTGAGATGGCCGTACACCGTAGGGGTACGAGTGAGGGTTAGTTCAGTGTGGAATCTTGTAGAGATAAACGTAGATTGGAGGTTAGAGTACTACTATAGTGATGACGTACCTGTGAGGGTTGCCTTAGAACTGCTAAGTGATAGCACAAGATTTCTTACCTTCAGTTATTATTTATTATTGTTACTCACTGAGTTGAAATATACTCACCCCACTCCCCTGTACTTTCTGTGCAGATCCACAGGTACCCGAGAGCAGTTGAGACATTGTAGCTGCTGATCCTTGTCTACTTTTGCGGAGATTACGAGGTAGCTGCCAGCGTCCGTAGAGCTTGTTTTCTCCTTCTTTATCATCTTGTTGATTTCCTATTTGCCTAGACTTGGTTGTATTAGGATGCTATTCTGTAGAGGCTCGGTCTCGTGACACCACGATATGGTTGGGACCGTATTTTGTATGTTTTACATTTCGTTTATCACCTGATATGATCATTTATTGTTTAAGTTTAATTTAATTAATAATTGGCTGGTTTAAGGGATGATATGGTCGGGCTTGCCTAGCATTGTGTTGGGCGCCATCACGACCAGGGTTTGGGTCGTGACAAGTTGGTATCAGAGCCTAGGTTAATAGGTCTCGCGAGTCATGAGTCGGTTGGTAGAGTCTCGTGGATCGGTGCGGGGACGCCTGTACTTATCCTCGGGAGGCTGCAAACCTATTTAGGAAAAGCTTCAATTCTTGGAATTCTTGTTGTGCGATTACTTTTGACTTGAACTGAACTTTGACATTCTATTCTCTCGCAGATGGCGAGAACTCGATCATCCGGACGTGGAGGACGACCACCACTACCACCTGCTAGAGGCCGTTGACGCGGTCGTGGTTGTGGCGGAGTTAGGGTAGCTGAGGCAGAGCCAGCTGACCCACAACCCCCAGTTGCAGAGGTGCCAGCAGCACCAGATCAGGCACCAGCTGTGCTCATTGTTATTCCGGGTCTACAGGAGACCCTGGCTCAGATACTAGCAGTCTGCACTGGCCTAGCACAGGCGGTTTCAGTTACTACTGCAGCAGCTGCATCGGGGATCGGGGGTGGTCATCAGACCCCCGCAGTACGCACTCCAGAGCCAGCAGTGCAGGGCTTACAGACACCAGAGACTCCTCCAGTTCAGCCTGTGGTTCCGGTTCAGCCAGCAGATCAGATTCAGGGGGACAGGGTCCCAGCTATGACAGACGATGAGCAGCGTCGTCTCGAGAGGTTCACCAGGTTATCTCCTCCGGTGTTCACCGGTGCTCCGGGCGAGGACGCCCGAGGTTTTCCGGATAAGTGTCGTCGGATGCTTCGTACGGCGGGGATATTGGAGTCCGGTGGGGTATTTTTCACTACCTTTCGGTTTCGGGGACCGACCTTACGCATGTTCGGGGTAGTAAAAAGGGAGGTGTGACACCACTATCATGGCCGGAGTTCTCCACTATGTTTTCGGAGAAATGGGTGCCTCGATCTCAGAGAGAGGAGATGCGTAGGCAGTTTGAGGGTCTCCGTCAGGGGGACATGTCGGTGTCAGAGTATGAGATCAGGTTTACAGAGTTGTCCGGATATGCACCGTGGTTGGTTCATTCCGACAGAGAGAGGATTGGGCGCTTCGTGGACGGCCTCATTTATCCCATTCGTATTCTGATGACTCGGGAGAGGGTTTTGAGTCGTACATTTGAGGATGTCGTGGATATTGCTCACGACATAGAGACAGATTGTCGCAGACAGTGGGATGAGAGGGAGGCCAAGAGGCCTTGAGGTGCAGCTAGTTCCAGTGGTACTCAGACTAGAGGCCAGAGTAAGCAGAGCCGAGGTCGCTCTTTCAGGTCTTCGCAGTCGGGCCGCTCAGATCGTCGCAGATGGTCACCTAGACAAGGTTATCAGGGTTTGCACCAGAGCCATCCATCTCTCAGTGCCATGCCAGCTCAGAGTTCTTCACAGGCCCCATCCGCTCAGGGTTCATCTCGGCCTAGTTCATCAGCTGGTCACTCCAGCGCCAGAGGTCCTTATCAGTCTCAGTACCCAGCACCGGGGAGTTGCTACGAGTGCGGAGAGTTTGGGTACCACCGTAGGGAGTGTCCCCGTCTTGTTCCCAGATCTTATCAGCAGAGGGGGCAGCCCTCGTCATCTGGTCCTTCTACTTCAGCACCCGCCCCGCCAGCTAGGGGTGAGGGTCAGACAGCTAGGGGTCGCTCTCGAGGGGGAGGCCGATCAGGCGGACAGGCTAGATGCTATGCTTTTCAGGGCCGATCTGAGGCTGTTGCTTCTGATGATGTCATTACAGGTATTATTTCAGTCTGCCACAGAGATGCCTCGGTATTGTTTGATCCCGGTTCTACTTATTCTTATGTGTCTACATATTTTGCTCCTCATTTGGGCACGACCCGAGGGAGTCTTGAGCTGCCAGTGCATGTATCTACCCCGGTAGGGGATACTATTATTGTGGACCACGTATACCGGTCCTGTTTGGTCACTATTGGAGGTCTAGAGACCCGAGTAGACCTGTTGCTTCTCAGAATGATTGATTTTGATGTTATATTGGGCATGGACTGGCTATCTCCATGTCATGCTATTCCTGGACTGTCATGCTAAGACAGTCACTTTGGCTATGCCGGGCATTCAGAGGATCGAGTGGCGAGGCACGACTGAGTATGTACCTAGCAGGGTAATATCTTTCCTCGAGGCCCAACGAATGGTTGGGAAAGGATGTCTCTCTTATTTAGCATTTGTGCGGGAGGTCGAGGCCCGGACTCCCAGTATTGATTCTGTTCCCATTGTGCGAGACTTTCCTGATGTGTTTCCCTCAGACCTGCCGGGCATGCCGCCGGACGGGGATATTGATTTTGGTATCGATTTGGTGCCGGGCACTCAGCCTATTTCTATTCCTCCGTATCGTATGGCACCAGCTGAGTTGAAGGAATTGAAGGAGCAGCTCCGGGAACTCCTAGATAAGGGGTTCATTCGGCCGAGTGTGTCGCCGTGGGGTGCACCGGTCCTGTTTGTTAAGAAGAAGGACGGATCTATGAGGATGTGTATTGACTATAGGCAGCTAAACAAAGTAACAATGAAGAATAAGTATCCTCTTCCTCGTATTGATGATTTATTTGATCAGCTCCAGGGAGCTAGGGTGTTCTCGAAGATTGATCTTCGTTCGGGCTACCATCAGTTGAAGATTAGAGAGTCTGACATTATGAAGACTGCATTCCGGACCCGATATGGTCATTATGAGTTCCTTGTGATGTCATTTGGGCTAACCAACGCCCCAGCAGCATTTATGCATCTGATGAACAGTGTATTCAGGCCGTATCTTGATTCATTTGTGATCGTATTCATTGATGACATACTAGTCTACTCTCGTAGCCAGGAGGAGCATGCTCGGCACTTGAGCATTGTGTTGCAGAGATTGAGAGAGGAGAAGTTGTATGCCAAGTTCTCCAAATGTGAGTTCTAGCTTGAGTCCGTGGCATTCTTAGGGCACGTGGTGTCCTGTGATGGTATTCAGGTAGATCCGAGGAAGGTCGAGGCAGTGCAGAGTTGGCCCAGACCGACCTCAGTTTCTGAGATCCGTAGCTTTCTGGGATTGGCAGGGTATTATCGCCGATTCGTTCAGGGGTTCTCTTCTATTGCTTCACCCTTGACTAGATTGACTCAGAAGGGTGTTCCTTTCTTATGGTCCGAGGAGTGCGAGGAGAGCTTTCAGAAGCTCAAGACAGCACTGACCACAGCACCAGTCTTGATTCTACCGACAGCTTCAGATTCTTATACTGTATATTGTGATGCCTCAGGAGTGGGCATTGGTTGTGTGTTGATGCAGGAGGGTAGGGTCATTGCTTATGCTTCTCGTCGGTTGAAGCCCCACGAGAAGAACTACCCTGTTCATGATTTGGAGCTAGCAGCCATAGTTCATGCTTTGAAGATTTGGAGGCATTACCTGTATGGTGTCTCCTGTGAGGTGTTCACGGATCATCGCAGCCTTCAGCACTTATTCAGACAGAAGGACCTTAATTTGAGACAACGGAGGTGGTTGGAATTGCTTAAGGACTATGACATCACTATTTTGTATCATCCGGGGAAGGCCAATGTGGTGGCCGATGCCTTGAGTCGGAGGGCGGTTAGCATGGGCAGCTTAGCTTTCATCCCAGTTGGGGAGAGGCCATTTGCTTATGATGTTCAGGCTCTAGCCAATCGGCTAGTGAGATTAGATATTTCGGAGCCGAGTCGGGTGTTGGCTTGTGTTGTTTCTCGATCTTCCTTATATGATCGCATCGGGGAGCGACAGTATGATGACCCACATTTGCTTGTCCTTAAGGACAGAGTGCAGCATAATGATGTTAGAGATGTGACTATCGACAGTGATGGTGTTTTGAGGATGCAGGGCCGTATATGTGTGCCCAATGTTGATGGTTTGCGGGAGTTGATACTTGAGGAGGCACACGGTTCGCGGTACTCTATTCACCCAGGTGCCGCAAAGATGTACCAAGACTTGAGACAGCACTACTGGTGGAGGAGAATGAAGATGGATATTGTTAGGCATGTAGCTAAGTGCCTCAATTGCCAGCAGGTCAAATATGAGCATCAGAGACCGGGCGGTGTTCTTCAGCGTATGGTTATTCCCGAGTGGAAATGGTAGAGGATCACCATGGATTTTGTTACTCGGCTTCCTCGGACAGCGAGGAAGTTTGATTCTGTATGGGTGATTGTTGATCGGCTGACTAAGTCCGCACATTTCATCCCGGTTAGTACTACTTACTCATCGGAGCGGTTGGCATCGATCTTTATTCGGGAGATTGTCAGGTTGCATGGGGTCCCAGTGTCTATTATATCTGACAGAGGCACTCAGTTCACTTCTCAGTTTTCGAGAGCGTTTCAGCGAGAGATGGGTACGCGGGTTGAGTTGAGCACCGCATTTCACCCCCAGACAGACGGACAGTCTGAGCGCACTATTCAGATCCTGGAGGATATGTTGCGGGCATGCGTGATTGACTTTGGTGGTTCATGGGATGAGTTTTTGCCACTTGCTGAGTTTGCCTACAACAACAGCTACCAGTCGAGTATTCAAGATGGCCCCGTATGAGGCATTGTATGGCAGACGGTGTAGATCTCCCGTCGGATGGTTTGAGCCTGGTGAGGATAGATTGATAGGGACTGAGTTAGTTCAGGATGCTCTGGATAGAGCAAAGTTGATCCAGGAGAGGCTTCGCACAGCACAGTCTCGCCAGAAGAGTTATGCGGACCGTAGAGTTCGAGAGTTGTCTTTCATGGTTGGTGATAGGGTGTTGCTGAAGGTTTCACCCATGAAGGGTGTCATGAGGTTCGGGAAGAAAGGGAAGTTGAGTCCCAGGTATATTGGCCCTTTTGAGATACTCGGGAAAGTTGGAGAGGTGGCATATGAGTTAGCCTTGCCACCCAACTTATCCAAGCGTTCATCCAGTATTCCATGTGTCTATGCTCCGGAAGTACATTGGAGACCCGTCCCATGTATTAGACTTCAGTGCCATTCAGCTTGATGGTGATCTATCCTATGACGTGGAGCCTATTGCTATTTTGGGTTGCCAAGTAAGAAAGTTGAGGTCGAAGGAGATTGCATCAGTTAAGGTTCAGTGGAGAGGTCGACCCGTAGAGGAGGCTACTTGGGAGGTTGAGCAGGAGATGCGGAGCAGATACCCTCAGCTATTTGAGACTTCAGGTATGTTTCTTGACCCGCTCGAGGACGAGCGTTTGCTTAAGAGGGGGAGAATGTGACGACCTGGCCCGTCGTCACGGGAATTTCCACCCCGTTATGTTGTAATTACATATTTCCTGCTTTTATATCGGTGTTAGAGTCTATCGGGGGAGTTAGGAGTGAATTGGATTGAAAATGAGGCATATAGCCTTTTTGAATGAAACTTGAATAAGGAAAGTCAACTTGGAGTTGACTATTTAGTTAGAGAGCTCGGAATCGAATTCTGATGATTCGGTCAGCTCCGGGAGGTCATTTGTGAGCTAGGGGAGCGATCGGAATTGAATTTGGAGGCCGGTGTAGAAATAGGCTTGAATTGGCTAAGGTTGAATTTTGGCGAAATCCGAACGGTAGGTGAGATTTTGATCCGGGGGTCGGAATGGAATTCCGACAGTTGCAGTAGCTCCGTTAGGTGATTTTGGATGTGCCTGCAAAATTTCAGGTCATTCGGACGTCGTTTGGTCGGGTTTTTCATCGAATGTGTAATTCGGAAAGTTTTAAGAAATCTAGGCTTGAATCCGTGTGTAATTGGTGATTTTGATGTTTAGGATGGTGTTTTTATGATTGGAACAAGTTCGTATCGTGTTTTGGGGTATGTTGGTGGTTTTCGTTAGGGTCCCGGGGGCCTCGGGGTGAATCCGGACCATCATCCGGCGTTTGGAAGCATGAAATGGTCTGCTGAAATCTGCAGATCACTGGGCATAAAATAAGCCTTCGCGTTCGCGAAGGAAGGTTCCGCGTTCGCGAAGGCCAGGTTCAGTAAGGCATCGCGTTCGCAAGGTCAATGCCGCGTTCGCGAAGGTTGAGGCCAGTTGGCCATCGCGTTCGCGATGGGTGGGTCGCGTTCGCGTAAGAGGGAAAGGAAAGGCATCGCGGACGCGTGACTTCACGTCGCGTTCGCGTTGAGTAAAAGTCAGGAGGCTGAGGATTTGATCTTCGCGTTCGCGTGAGAGGGTGCCACGTTCGCGATGAAGAAGAGGAGGAAGGCATCGCGTTCGCGTGGGAGGCGTCGCAAACGCGATGAAGAAATGAGGCTGGCAGTGAAGTTAAGTTCAGAACAGAACCAGTCGCGGGTTTAATACCCAAAGACGCCATTTTTGAGTTCTAGAGAGAGAAACTCACGGGAATTGCTGGTAATTCATTGGGGATTCGTTGGAGGTAAGTTTTGTGGCTTAATTACATCATTTTAACATGAATTCATGGGTTAAATTTCTGTAAATGGAAGATTAAAGGTGGGTTTGAACCCTAGGCCTAAATTTAAGAAAAACACCGATTTGAGTGGGCAAATGGAGTCCGATTTTGGTAAATTTTATATGCCTAGACTCGTATCGAGATGAGGATTCCGAATATGTGATTTTTTAATTTTTCGACAAGTGTGCCAAAAGTCGGGTTTTGACAACTTGTGGGTTTTGATATAAATTGGGTTATTTCGAATGAATTTCGTGAAATTAGCGTATATTGATGCATTCTCTATGATTTTGAGCAGATTTGGCACCCGAGGAGATTGATTTGCGAGGCAAGCGCAAGGCGGATTGAAGCTTCTACCGGTTCGAGGTGAGTGGTAGTAGTAAACAATGTACTTAGGGTTTGAAACCCCGTACTAGCACTTCACAGTGCTATATTGAGATGAGACATACGTTCTATAACGGGCGTGATGACATTGTAATTAGGGGTTCGGACTTAGTCCTTCCCGGCTAATAGAATACTGTGTTGTATGACTGTTACTGAGACTATAACTGTACAATTGGGCTGTAGGAGCCCCTTCGGAGTCTGAGTCTGCACACATTCTCAGTGAGCACTGGTGTATATGATGGGATCGGGCTGCACGCCGCAGCAGTATAGAGATATATACATATATATATTGGATCGGACTGCACGCCGCAGTAATATTTGTGTGGATCGTGCTGCACGCCGCAGTGTTATAGTGCTTGGGCCTAGGGAGCCCCTCCGAAGTCTGTATACACCCCCAGTGAGCGCCGTCGACGTAAAATGGAGCGGGCTGCGCGCCGCAGCGGTATATGTATTGGAGCGGGCTGCACGCCGCAGCATTATACTTAGTCATACCCTACTATTTACTTAAATACTTATACATTGTAGACATAAGTATGTGTCTTTATATGTTGAGATGGCCGTACACCGTAGGGGTACGAGTGAGGGTTAGTTCAGTGTGGAATCTTGTAGAGATAAACGTAGATTGGAGGTTAGAGTACTACTATAGTGATGACGTACCTGTGAGGGTTGCCTTAGAACTGCTAAGTGATAGCACAGGATTTCTTACCTTCGGTTATTATTTATTATTGTTACTCACTGAGTTGAAATATACTCACCCCACTCCCCTGCACTTTCTGTGCAGATCCACAGGTGCCCGAGAGCAGTTGAGACATTGTAGCTGCTGATCCTTGTCTACTTTTGCGGAGATTACGAGGTAGCTGCCAGCGTCCGCAGAGCTTGTTTTCTCCTTCTTTATCATCTTGTTGATTTCCTATTTGCCTAGACTTGGTTGTATTAGGATGCTATTCTGTAGAGGCTCGGTCTCGTGACACCACGATATGGTTGGGACCGTATTTTGTATGTTTTACATTTCGTTTATCACCTGATATGATCATTTATTGTTTAAGTTTAATTTAATTAATAATTGGCTGGTTTAAGGGATGATATGGTCGGGCTTGCCTAGCATTGTGTTGGGCGCCATCACGACCAGGGTTTGGGTCGTGACAATGGTGAAGGACCCCTGGACCATACTCTCGACTCCACCACTGTGAATTTTTTCCTTTTTCTTCTTTCCCAACACCCCTCTAGTGCTAGTCTAGATGGCCTGTGTAGTAGCTTTTATTATAGAGTAGCTCATAATTTTTTTGGACTTCAAACCTTCTTCCACATTCTTCTCATCTTCACTACTTCATTAAAAGTTTTTCCCAAATGCTAACACTAGATGACCATAATAAGTAGGCTCCAAAGCTTACAGAAAATAATCTACTACCTCACCCTCTTTCATCGGTGGATCGACCCTCGCGGCCTACTCCCTCCATCGAAATCCATATTCTCTAAAACTTTCTCCAAGTTTCTTCTCAATCTTGGTTAGTAAAAGACATTCGGGAAGAATCTCGAGGTTGTATTGAAAGTGGCTTGCAAAGGCTTGGGCAAAATCATCCCATGTGTACCATCAGGTGTGATCTTGCCTTGTGTACCATTCTAAAGCTGCACCACTGAGACTTTAGCTAATGTACGCAATTAAAAATTCATCTATTCCTACATCCCCTCGCATTTTGCTACAACATCCTCTTAGATGGGCTACAGGGTCGCCATGTCCGTCGTACAGATCAAGTTATTGTAGCTTGAAACCCACAGGCAGTTGGATATCGGGAAACAAGCACAAATCTTTATAAGTGACACTCACTTGTCCTCCTAGACCTTGCATGTTTCGAAATGACTGTTCCAAGTTTTTCACCTTACGTATCATCTCCTCCTGCTCGGTGTTTTTACGAGGCTTCTCGTCCTCAGCTGATATATCAATAAGAGGATTATAAGAGTATGGTTCAAGAGGTTTAAAAGTGGGCTTGGGCGAATAATACTGGTTTCCTGTATTTGGAGCAATGGTTCGCTTGAAGATCTATGTAACATGGCGGGTGGAGGAGCCACGAACACAGGAACAACTAGTGCGGGGGGGGGGGGCATGTGATTTTCTTTGGTGGTGGAGTTTGAGAAGTGGTTGCATAGTATTACTGTTAGGTTGGATAAGCCGGAGAAGAATTCACTGTGGGAGGATCTTGGGGTTGAACTATTGGCGGGATATAGGCAGGATTGGCAGGATAAGTTGGCAGGGGATGTCCTTTATCCCATGCCTGGTACATTTCGGCCATCTGTTGTTTCAACTTATACATCTCCTCTTTCATAGCGTCGACATCTACCACTTTTTCTTCCCTAGCTGGGTCAACAATAGTTGTTTCTATCTCTTGGCTGACCATTTTTGACATGTCCTTGGAAGGGGTGTTATATGGGTGAGTTACTAGAATGCCAGTTAGCTAAACCACCTGTCTGGACTCATCAATAACAACGTTTATTAGTGGTTAGGGCCTTAACAAACAAATAACTTCACATTTGGAGCATGGATGCACCTAGGCAATTACCAATTTCTAATATGCATTTGCTCGGTCGCGTGCGTCATCCCGGCTCTATTTATTCTCGACTATGACTTCTTTCTTTTATTCTTGCCTTCTTCTATGTTTTTCCATGGCTCTTCTATTGCGGATTTTTCCTCTCTTTTGTTTTTCTCTTTCTATCTCGATTTATTTTAATTTTCCACTCTTTTCTTTTGGCTTTTTAATCTCCCTGTATTTTCTTATTTTCATATGGCTATAGTCGGGTCCTATGGAAATTGCCTATATATTGCAACCGTGCTAGAATCATATCAAGTTGAGTTTTTCCCAATTATTATGAAATTAAATGCAAGAAACACAATTTGGGAGATTCAAATTTTCATTAATGACAACTGATTACATCACTACTAGACTAGTATTGTTTTATTTTCAAAATCAAAAGATACAGACTAAAGACTTCACTATACTTTTTATTAGGAGTACATCAAAGCTTCAAACCTCGGGGCCCGCGTGGCATCATTCAGCATCGCCGCGAGCCTGCTCGCAAGACCCCTTTGTAATTTCTCCAAATCATTCATAACTTGTCGGACAAATATTATCACTGCTGCAGAGAAAGTGGTATAACCATCTTTTCACCATCCTGACACCTCTCAACAATATTGCGTGCAATGCTCCGGATCCTTTCCTTGAGAATCTTTGAGGTGAAGATCTTGTAGTAATTTTGTTTCCTTTTGCATTTCAACAATCATCTCATAACAGTGATCCCTTTCAGCCTGAAAGCCATTGTATAATCGGGCCGCCTTTTCTTCCCGAGCATTTACTTTTTTTTTCATGTTGGAAACAGTTCCTTCATAGTCTCCTTTTAGTTGTTGTACATACTGGGCTCTTTCCTCAATTTTCTTGGCCCAGTTTGCTCGAAGTCTCGCCATGTTCCTTTCAGATTTTTCTAACTCTTCTTGGCAATCCAAGACTTGCTTTCTCAATCCCTTTATCAATCTTTCATCAGACACACTTCTTTCTTGATATCTAGCATTGATTTTCATTTGTTGGATCTGTACCTTAAGAGCTTCATTTTCCTGGGATAATTTTTTTTTTCTCCCCTGCATCAGCAGCAATTTGTACACTCTTCTCAAATTGAAGGTCCTGCACCTGCTGCTCCAACGCCCCAATTTTGGCTCGATATTCTTTCTCTTTTGCCAGCCAATCCCATTGGACTTGGGCTCCGTCAGTAAACGGCTTTACATGGGGTCTCTTAGTAGGTCTCCCGGGATTTTGAAACTTTTTGCTGAACCATGTCAGATATTTGGCGTCCCTTCCACCCTTTACCCGATCCTCTATCATGGTGTCGGGTTGAAGAAACCAACTCTCATTCCATAGCATCCTGATTCTTGCTTTCGGAAAAGCAGCTTTAGGACCCAACTCAATAATCTGTTCACTCAAGTCCTTATCGTTATGCACTATTTGGAACCTCCCGAATTGCCGCAGGACCCGGTAAGGAGTGTAAGATTGTATGCTTAGGATACCCATTAGAAGAATATAGGGGACTTCTGCCGAAGTGTAGACAACGTCAGTAATGGGAAGCCACCCATAAGCCCACTCGACCTTATCTGTATTTAACGATCTCAAACATGATGACCAAGCCTCCACACCTTCGTGAAATTTAATTCATGTGACCTGGGTTTCAAATTCATTGATGCAACTATGCCCAGTCAAACCAAAAATTAATGTAACCTGTATGATGGCATAGATGCTCCTGGATCCACATTTGCAGTAAGAGATTACACCCCTGAAAGAATTTCTCGCCCTCCTGACATTTTGTTAGGTTCCGATATTTCTCTGCTATGATCAAGGAAACCACCGTTCTAGTAGGTTTCTTCATAGCTACATCCATCATTACTACTAGCCCGAGGTCTATATTACCATCTTTCGCTGGGCAAATCACAATTCCTAGAAAAGCCACCATAAATGCTAACCCTCGCCGAGCCTCTCATTTGTCTTTGTTTCCATCGTATGTCAGGTCGGTGTTTGGTTATTCAAATCCCCTTGGGTTGCCATATCGATGATAGAGAAAGTGCAAAGTACAACACCCTTCCGCTAGACACGGGTCTTGGACATCCCAACTGATATTCAACAAATCTAAGAATCTATAGAGTGTGACCGATCTTGGTGATATGGGATATCTACTTCATATGTTTCCATTAAAGCTTGCATACCCTGCCATTTCTTCTAATGTAGGTGTGAGTTCACAATCGGAGAACCTGAAGACATTTCATGTTGTATCCCATAACGGTATCAATGCTTTAATAATATCCTTTCTCGGCTTTATGTTCCTAAGTCCCATAAGGCCACCCATAATTTTTATCACTGATTCTTTGCTTCCATCTCCTAGGTCGTCCCACCACATATGGAGCTTAAGGGGTATCTCGCTAAGGACTGAGAAGGTTTCGATGTTGTTTGAGTTTATCCTGCACATTTTATTTAAAGGGATTTAATGATTAAAAGGAAAAGTGGCTATTTTTTCAAAAAAATTGTTTAAAAAGCTAACACCCAATGATTAAAAATACATCAAAGCTTCACATCATGGGCTCGTAGGGCATCACTCAGCTTCGCCATAGGCCTACGCAAGTCTGAGAAATTTTTAATGTCAATTGTGACTATTTTAACAAAAACTAGCCATGTAATGGCTTATTTGACAAAGTGGATATTTTTGTAAGATTGTTGTTTAGATGACAAAACTTGATTTTGCGGATACGGCCTTTCATCACTTCCGAAGGCCCGCAAATCATTTATAATTGACTCAGGGTGATTGTTCTTGCAAAAACGACATTCCAGCGTCCTTTTTGGGGACATTCGGCTTATTTTAACCCAAAAATTAAAATTTGATATTTTTGGCTATTTTTGCAAAAAAAAAAAGAAGAAGTGGTGGTTGGACCGATGAGGGTTGCCTACGTATCTCACATCCGGTGAGAATCAAACCAGCATAGTTCGGGCTGATTGGCCAAAATCAAAACTATATTTGACCAACAATTTACTTTCTATATTTTCTTCAAATATTTTCTCTTTTTCTATATTTTTTCATTTTTTTCAGGTTTTTTCAAAATTCGGTAGCATTTCGGTACTAATTGGGCATTGGGTTTTCACAACAGATGGTTACCCTCCCTTAGTCCTAACACTACTATTTTTCATAACTTTTCACTCAATGTATACAAGTCGGTCAACATGTGAAAATGAGCAAATAAATTCAAATAGCACGTAAAATACATCAGGATGGTCAATTCATTTTAAGTCACCTCTCCTAGATGGACCCAACCCCTGTGTTGATTCCCCTAAGCCAAATGCACATGATGCAAACAAGCATCCTACTAGGGATCCGACATGAGTTTATTGTTCTTCTGGGTTTAAACCTGTTAGCCCAAGTTCAGTTGAAGTTTTGAAGATTGACAAATGAACTCAGGGAATGACCTGGTCCATCATGAGAGACACAGTTTAGTCATAACTACTGCACATGGAAGGCACATGAGGAAGATATTTATTGAAGATTACACTGCAAATATCTCCTGAATGGAATCAAAAAGGTTGCATTGAGTTCTAAGGAGGACAATCTCCTTATGAGAAGAGAACACAATCCTAAGCTAGGATAAGGATGGGAGTTTGTAATAGTTAAGGACTCAAACGACTAAGAATAAGCATTGAAGTCTCGATCACACTCTATCTGTTAATTTATTAAATAACTAAGTTTTTCTCCTTTACAGGTAATGCACATAAGAAGAAGTTAAGCATATCTGAGAGCAAAAAGATCATGTCTGATTTGCAAGCAATATATGCGAGATACGAGTGTGAATGTCTGAAGCTACATGAACTAAGATAGAATAACCAGTTTCATCATTGTGTTTATTCTTAGTTTAGTTCAATTGTAGTAGGTTTTTCATATTGTACCTTTCAGCTTTCTTAGAAGCAATTGTATTAGGCACTCTGAGTATTCAAATTAGAGTTAACTTGAATGTGTCGCAACAGTTGAGGCTGCGTGCCACACTGGGATTAGAGTTAATCATTAGGTTTACAAAAAGTCTTTGTAAATGTAGTTTTTGGCATAGTGATTTTAGTGGAGTTCGGGAAAATCCTATTGAGTAGTAGGTCGTAGTATTTTCACCTTTTGAGCCATGTATTTTCCACGTAAAAATCTCAGTGCACTTTACTTTCAGCATTTATTATTCCGCAAACTGTTGTAGTTAGAACACTTAGAAGAACCAGGTTCTTCTAATGCGAAATTAGGCACCACACAAATCACCCCCCCTCTTGTGTGGTATTGATGTTTTAAACATCAGTTAGTATCAGAGCAAGTTATCTTTGAAGAGGTTAACACCTTAGGAAAAGATCAACATGAGTGCACCACCTGGGAACTGGGAAGGGCAATCAACTGCCAGGCCTCTTCTCTTCGATGGCCTCTACTACTCCTGGTGGAAAAACAGAATGAGGGACCATAACATGGAATAATACTATGAACTTTGAGATATCATCACTGATGGTCCTCTAGCCACAACCAATAAGAATGCTTAAGGAGTGGATGTTCCAAAGACAAGAGTAGATTCTACTGCTGAAGATCTAAGGAAATGGGAGAAAAATGCAAAACCCAAGAAATGGTTAGTATGTGGACTTGGTCCTGATGAGTACAACAGGATTCAAGGTTGTGTTACTGCCAAGGAGATTTGGGACACTTTACAAGTGGCTCATGAAGGAACACCTCAAGTGAAAAGGTCAAGAGGAACACTGTTGTATTCTCAATATGAGAATTTTACTATGAAAGATGGAGAAACAATCCAAGAAATGTTTACCAAGTTGACTATACTGACAAATGAACTTGGGTCGCTTGGAAGGACTATCCTGGAAGAAGACAAGGTGAAGAAGATTCTAACTAGAGTTCTGCCAATCTTCTGGGAAAGCAAAATTACCGCCATTCAGGAATCAAAGAACATTGCTACCCTAAAGTTAGATGAACTAATTGGAAATTTCACTGCCTTTGAATTGAGGAGGAAAACAATGAAGATGGATGTTCCAAAGAAAGAAAGGAGTCTGGCTCTCAGAATTTCAGAAGGATAATGAAATGGCTATGATAACCAGAGATTTCAAGAAATATCATATGAGAGGAAAATGTGCTTCAAAAGGAACAACATTTAGCAAACCTAGGGCTCCTGAGAAACAAACCAATGAAGGTTAATACAAGTGTGGAAAGACTGATCACCACATCAGAAATTGCCCTTAATGGGAGATTGAATAGAAGAAAGAAATAGCATAAAGAAGAAATAGGAAGAAGGAACAAGTTCAACCAAAAAGGAACAAGGGATCAACTAAAGCTATGATTGCTGCATGGGGAGAAACATCAGATGAGGACTCAGAAAATAAAGCTGAGGATGAGTAAGCTCTTATGGCCATAAGAAAATTAGAAGATGAACAAGAGGTAAGTATTCTACACCTTAATGAAAAGATTAAGTTCTTGTCTAAAGAAAAACTGGTTGATTTGCTGATGGACTTCATAGATGAGTCTAAAATAATAAACAATGAGAAAGATGTTATGTCTAAGAAATCTGTTATCCTAAAACAAAAATGTGAAAGGTTAGAGTCTAGGGCTGATAAGGGTGACAACACAAATACTGAGTTAAAGAACCAGGTTCATCAACTTGAAAATAAGATTCTAGAACTCAGATCTGAAAATATTAAACTGAAATCAAAGACAGGTAAGAAAAAGGCTGATCAATCATTTATCACCCCAGAATAAAATCTAGGAAAAATAAAAGATGAATTGATTAAAGTCTTAAAAGAAGATTTAGGAAAGGTAAAGAATGAACTAGACATAACATGCAAATGGAACAAGGCCTCTGATGCACTCTCATGGCTGCAAGAACATCATAGTAGCAACAAGAGAGGACTTGGATTTTGGACACAAGCTCCAAAATGGGATCCCAAAAACAAGTGTCTCAAACTTCCTAAGAACAAGATCTGCACACACTGTGGTAAAATTGGCCATTACAAAAATGAATGTAATGCAAGAGAAAAGGCCAGTCAAAAGAACAAAGCCTTTGTTCAAGAAAAGCACAAACTGTCTGGTTGGCAAAGAAAAATTAATTCATCCCTTTTCCCATAGAAAGGGACCCAATCTAGTTTGGGTTCCTAAGACTACCTTATGCTTTCATTTTGCAGGACCAAGTAAAGGGAAGTAGACAAATATGGTACATGGACAGTAGCTGCTCAAAACATATGACTGGTAACAAGAACTAGTTCCTTTCACTAGAGAACCTAAGAGGAGGTAATGTCTCATTTGGAAATGGAAAGAAAGGTGAGATCATTGGTATTGGAAAGGTAGGAAAGACGAACTCTCATTCCATTGAGAATGTCTATTTGATAGATGGCTTAAAATATAGCCTGATAAGTATGTCACAACTGTGTGATAGAGGTAACCTTGTGGCTTTCACTTTCATAAAATATTTTGTGATTAGCATTACTACTGACAAGATTGTTTTGCAGGGAAGGAGAATTAACAATATTTACATTGTAGATTCGTCAACACTCTCTAAATATGAACTCACTTTCTTGAGTGTGGTAATTAATGATCCCCTCATTTGGCACAAAAGACTTGGCAATGCAAGTCTAAATCAATTAAACAAATTAGTCTCCAAGGACTTGGTAATAAGGTTACCTAATATCAAGTTCAAGGAAGACAAAGTTTGAGAGGCATGTGCAAGGGGTAAGAATGTAAGGTCATCCTTCAAACCTAAGAAAATGGTAAGTACTTCCAATACATTGGAACTGGTTCATATGTATCTTTGTGGTCCAATAAGAGCCATGAGCAGATGTGGTAAAAGATATGTAATGGTGCTAGTTGATGATTATTCTAGATTTACCTGGGTATTGTTTCTAACTTCTAAAGATGAAGCATTTGAAATGTTCACTGCTTTTATTTGAAAAACCTAGAAAAAATTAGGAAATCAACTTGCATCCATAAGGTCTGATCATAGAACTGAGTTTGAAAATGCAAAGTTTGCTGAATTTTGTGATGAAAATGGAATAGATCATAATTTTTATGCCCCTAGGACTCCTCAGTAAAATAGGGTAGTTGAAAGGAAAAATAGGACCCTTGAGGATATGGCAAGGACCATGTTACTTTCTAGTAAACTACCTCGTAGTTTCTGGGCAGAGGCTATAAACACTGCTTGTTATATAATAAACAGATGTATGACTAGACTTCTTGTAGAGAAAACTCCGCATGAGTTACTTAAAGGGAGAAAAACAAACATATCCCATCTTAGGGCTTTTGGTTGCAAGTGCTATGTGCACAATAATGGCAAAGACTTCCTAGGCAATTTTGATCTCAGAAGTGATGAGGGAGTATTCTTGGGATATTCTTCACATAGCAAAGCACATAAAATGTTTAATAAAAGAACTTTATGTGTTGAAGAGTGTGTACATGTTGTGTTTGATGAATCTAACACTTTTTCTAAGAGACAAGAACATGAAGATTAAGCCATTAGACTGGTAAGACATTTGACTGAAGCCACAACACAAGTCAAGATGGCATCAAAGGAAGGAGCAGGTAATGGAGCAAGTCTTTTCACCCTGGGCACCCTGACAGGGGTAACAAATCTAAAGGATTATGTATCTGAACCTATTCCTCTGCAACATAACAAAGCAGGAGAAACTAGCAGGAACCAGATAGCAGGTAAATCTTACAAGTATATGAGTTCTCACCCCATTGAGAACATCATCAATAATCCAACATCAGGGGTCAAGACACGATCACAACTGAAGAACCTGTGTGCATTTGATGCCTTTTTATCCCTCATTGAACCTAAAAATGTGGGTGAAGCTCTACAAGATGCAGATTGGGTCAATGCTATGCAAGATGAGCTTAATCTATTTGAAAGAAGCCAAGTCTAGCACTTGGTTCCAAAACCTGAAGACATGTTAGTAATTGGAACAAAATGGGTCTTCAGGAACAAACTAGATGAAGATGGAACAGTTACAAAAAATAAGGCAAGGTTGGTGGTTCAAGAATATAGTTAAGAGGAAGGCATTGATTATGATGAGACTTTTGCTCTAGTTGCTAGACTTGAAGCAATTAGACTCCTCATAGGATTTGCAGCACATATGGAATTCACCCTTCATCAAAATGGATGTCAATAGTGAAATCCTAAATGGCTATCTCAAAGAAGAAGTGTTTGTGAGACAACCTGCAGGATTCGAAAGTAAAGAATGTCCTGATCATGTATACAAGCTAGATAAAGCTCTCTATGGTCTTAAGTAGCCCCCAAGAGCTTGTCATGAAAGATTGTCAAAATTCCTTCTGGAGCATGGGTACAAAAGAGGTAAAATTGACAACACTTTATTCCTAAGGGAAAAAGGTAACGATCTTCTTGTTGTACAAATATTTGTTGATGATAGAATATTTGGAGCCATTACAGACAGGTTGAGCAAGAAATTTGCTTAATTAATGGGAAGTGAATTTGAAATGAGTATGATGGGTGAACAAAATTTCTTCCTAGGCTTACAAATAAACAAAGCTCAAATGGAACCATGATTCATCAATAGAAATATACAAAGGAACTAATCAAGAAGTTTAAAATAGATACATCTATTGCAACTGCCACTAAATTAGATGTTGATGAACCTGGTTCATCAGTTCATCAAAAGTTGTATAGGGGTAAGATCTGTTCACTCTTGTATCTTATTGCCAGCCGACCTGACATTGTTTTCAGTATAGGACTATGTACATGTTTTCAGGCTAATCCAAAAGAGTCTCACTTGACTATTGTCAAAAGGATATTGAGATACCTGAAAGGGACCACTGAATTTTATTTATGCTATCCTAAAGGTAGTAATTTTGATTAGTAGGTTATGCTGATGCTGAATATGTAGGTTTCCTGGTGGATAGAAAAAGCACTTAAGGTATGTCTCACTTTCTTGGTTCATGTCTTGTATCATGGGCCACCAAGAAATAGAATTCAGTATCCCTATCTACTGCTGAAGCTGAGTATGTGGCTTTTGCTTCTTGTTATGCGCAACTACTGTGGATCAAGCAACAATTAGTAGACTTTGGTATAGAAGTGGGATGCGTACCAATATTCCATGATAACACTAGTGCTATAAGCATGACAAAGAACACGGTTCATCACAAAAGGACTAAGCACATAGATGTTATACACCACTTATTAAGAGATAACTAAGAGAAAGGGCTAATCTCCATAGAATTTTGTGCAACTCATAAACAAATAACTGCATCTTCACTGAGGAATTAAGTAGATAAAATTTTGAAAGGAACATGTTGGAGTTAGGGATGATTAAGATCACCTAAAAGGTCCAGTTCAGAAAGCATAAAATTTTTGTTAATATTAGACTAATTTCTACTCATTCCATACTGTAAATAGTATACTCTTGTGACATGTAAATTTTGAATGGAACACGTTGGAGTTAAGGATGATTAAGAACGCCTAAAAGGTCCAGTTCAGAAAGCATAAAATTTTTGTTAATATTAGACTAGTTTCTACTCAATCTCATACTGTAAATAGTATACTCTTGTGACATGTCTCTTACAAATTTTTTATTTTGTCATTTGAGGCATAATCAACAGAAATTTCACTTGAAGAACCTGGTTCATCAAATTATGCTCATGAAAAGTTCCAGGTATGTTTCTATTCTTTCCACAATTAGAAAAAATTAATTATCAATCGTGAGCAAGAATCCTAGATATACCAAACGTCCAAAAATTCTATCCGTTGAGCCACTTGAAGAAATTTCATTGAAACTAGAAGTCTAAATATAACAGCACCCTTTCCTAAATTCTAGCAATTATATTTAATCCCTAAGGAGACCGAAACTCTAAATTGAAAAGACTTCTATGTGATTACTGAAAAGGCAGCAATTTCTGAGCAATAATTACACTCTTTAAAAACCCCAAAATACTCTTATTTATCAATTCTACAAAATTCCTGATCATCCTGTCTCTCATTTCTGAAACTCTCCAAAGCTCCCCACACCAGTAAAATTCTTTTAGGGTTTTCAGAAATTCCTCACCATGACAAATCCTCAAGACAACCCTAGCACCCACCACCTATTTCACCCAACACCTCATCTTCCATACCACCAGTCAAAAATTGTAAACCTAGATTCCGTCTCCAGAAAATGATAGCAAGGAAAACTGTAGCCATTGGATCTCTGAGGAAAGCCTTGAATGAAAAATTCAGTCAAGTCAATGTGAGCACGTGATTTTTGCCTATGTATGAGTTATTCCATAAAATTCAAATAAATAATTTTTCCTTATTCTTTACAATTTGTGTGAATTTTTTGTGTTGATTGTTTGCATGTTATTTGCGCATGTTAAATGAAATAAAAGTTATACAAATATGCATTTTCCTTTAGGAAATTAATTTCACCCGTAGTAGGCATTAATTTATTTTACCAATTCAAAGAAAAATCAAAATAACATTTATTGTTCTTTAATTGAAAAATTGCCATAAATAAAAGTTAATTAGTTTAACAATTTTAATAAAATTAAAAATAAATAGAAAATAAGAAAAAAAAACTGAAAATACAATAGAAAATAAAATACAAAAAATATGATACAAAAGTAAAATAGAAAATACAAACTAAAAATATAGTACAAAAATACTAAGAAATGAATAAGAATACAAAAATGAAAACAAATGAAATAAAAGAAGGAATATTAGAGTTGGGAAATAGGCCATCCCAATCCGCCCAGGCCCAACACAAAAGACGCAAACCCGGACCATTTCAAGCTAAACAAAACGATGACGTATGGGTGAGATTTAATCTCAGATGTTAAAATATCTTAATCCGACATCCAGTAGAAGGTATTTCATTTTTAATTAATATAACATTATAAACAAAAAAATTGAAACCTAAAAGTGATCTCTTTCCTCTCTCCTCACCTATGTTATATTAACCCCATCTCTCGCCGCCTAATACCACCACCCCGCCGCCCGCCAGAATTCCCCCACGGTGGCAGCGGGTCTCCATCTCCAACCAAACTAACCTCAAACGACTCCCCTTGCCCCCCTCTATCCCACTCATCCACTGGTCCTCCCCAAATCCCACCACAACTCCCCAAAACCCTCAAACCATAGGCTCCGCCATCATCGCCTACGGTGGCGCCGATGTTCTAAGTCACACCCTTCTACCCTCTTGACATCTTCAACACTTTGTCGAAGCCCTCGAGTCTCATGGATTGCCGGTAAATCCTCAAATGTTCAAGAAAGTTCGCCGACGATGAAATTTTCAAGAAAAGGGTATAGAGGGACTCCTGGATAACCAAAACTATTTTTAAAGAGAAAAGAAGAAAAGATAATGAAAAAGAAGCAAAGTTTTTTTCTTATCTTTATTTTATTTCTGTTTTTTTTTCTTTTTATATGTTTCCCTTGTTTCTGTTTTTATTTCTTTTCCTCTGCATCTCTGATTGTTAGAATCCGTTGAAATTGTAGTAATTAGGAATTACAGGGTTAATTAGTTTTATATTATTAAATTGGTTTTTAAGTGGTCAGGATTAATAATGATTTGGTAATGTTCTGTTAAAAAAAGTATATATAAATGTGCATTCTTAGTTCTATGTATTAATGTGATTTTTATTATGGACAAATCATTCGGTGTTTAGTTTGGATTTAATCAAAGATTAGTTGGGTATGATGTTAGTATTGTTGATTATCAGTATATTGCTGATTTCGTAAAGCTGATTGAATTTCCAAATCCAAATGTGTTTGATTTAATTGATTTTGATAAAGTTTTGACTAGTTAATTAGGAATTGATTCTATAAGTTCTATTAATTAATAATTGGCATAATTTCGCCTTAGGGGTTTAGCTGATTAGTATGATTGTTTGGTTATAGCTGTTAGAAAAGTTAGGGTAAAAGGATTAGGATAGGGTTAAGGTAATGTTGGTAATTCTTGGTATAAAGTGAGGACACTGTTGGAATATTATAAGTTGGACAGTAATTTTAAAAGAACTATAGGGGTTTTTTGGAGATATTAAAAGGGTTAGTAGTAATAAAATAAGGAGACAAGGGTAATATGGATATTACAAAAAGACAATTTAGTTAATATTAAAAGTAAGTGAGGGTATAATAGATATTTCAAAGGGTAATAACATGGTAGATGCAACTAGAACCTTCTAGAATGGGTTCTAGTGCAAGTTTTAACAAAGTAAATGTAGTAACTTGTTTAACAAGTTAATAATGGGGGACTCTTAGATAATTTCCAATTTTAAATTTCTCTCCAACTTCTAACTCTATAAATATGCAATTTCAGCCTTAATTGACAAGCTTTAGAACCCCAAAAAATCCCCTAAAATATTAGCTATGCTCTTGATCTGGAATTAACATTTTCCAAATCACATTCTTCTCTTTTATGAGCAAAATTCATAAGAAAACCACTAAGAACACTGTTATCACATTAAAATGATTTCCAGATTTTATTTGAAGCCTATGTGAATTAATTCAAATTAGTTTGGTTAGAGCTATTGGATTCGGAGATTTAGAAAACCTTTCTGATCTGCTCTTCCTGTGAAAACTGTCTTCCTAGGCTAAATTAAGTTAACGATTGCTGTTTGAATTTGCCTGTGTGTTGCTGTTGACCTTAATTCTGTTGTGTATCTGCTCTTAGTGCTGACCTTAATTCCTTTTCATTTTATTCTCAATATCAGGTACACACTCAACTTCATCATTGTAGTCTCTTGATTGAAAAGGAAATGAAGTCTGAATATCTCTTTAAATCTGATAAATATATAGTGTCACACCTTCTTTTGGCGCGCCCCCTACCCCGGAGGGTAGATGCGCTAGGGAGTTTTTCCAATTTAAGTGACAATATTTGAAACGGGATTATTCTATTTATTTTAGAGTCGCCACTTGGAATAAATTAAGTTGTCCCACGTCACCAATTTATTTAAGTCCCGCATCGAGAAAATTTCGACTTTCCAAATGAAGTCTGCGAACCAGAAATTCTAAGTAAGGAATTCTGTTGACCCGAGGGAAGGTGTTAGGCACCCCGGATCCCGTGGTTCTAGCACGGTCGCTTCAATTATTATAAATGGCTAAACATTATCTGATTTTAATATGCTCATAAATTATATTCTCTAGTTAAACCTTAAAAACCCATTACTTGAGACCATACCAAAAGAAAGACTAATTACAACATAGATTCAGACTTTTGACAGATAGATGAATATATAAAAGTATTCGGATTATTTACTTGAAACTATTCCGATTAAAAACCATTGTAAAACTAAACTAAAAAAAAGATCAATTTATTTAACATGATATTTCTTAAAATTATTCCCAATTAAAGAATCGTACCAAATGATGTGTTATTTCCTAGCTTTTGACTTATGGCCGGGGATTGAATGAAAAGATGTGAACTAATGGGAAAATTGACCAAAATATACGAAAATAAAATTAATTCGTCTTGGTTAATTATTTAGACGTGAGGTTGTCTACTTCGGATTTCGCTATCCTCAATATGACATTAATTGACGAAATCGAAATTATATGATTAAAGTGACTAACATTGTTATCTAAAAGCATTGTCTAACTTATCCTTGCTTGCTTAATTATAAATAGACCTCAAAAGAAGAAGAAAAATCAAAGTAAAAGAAAATTTGAAATGATTCCAAACATCTTATATTAACAGCTAAACTTTAACCGAACCAACATCTTGAACATGCTTAAACTACTTAATTTTATAAAATTACCTATGTAAAATATCAAAGGGAATCCTAATCCGAATTGGCTAGTTTTATTTACACAAATCCAATCGTATACTAGAAATATAGAAAACTAATCGAGCATAAATGAAAACTGATATCTATTATTATCAATGGTCCAAAATAATCCAAGTTTCCAAATACAAGCCTAGCAAGTTTTGTTTCAATCCATACATAATGGAAGTAAGAGCTAAGTAAACATATAAGACTAATGCACCCTCAATCTTCTAATGACTAAACTGTACGATGTCTATTTTTTGCTAACAGTTCTTAACTTAACAAGAACAAAACCATTTATGCGGTGGCTTCAAATAAAGATTCAAAGTGGTCTTCCATTTCAATCATGGTACAAGAATAGTCAAGCCCAAGAAATATGTACCTGGAAATTGATAGCAGAAAAATGAAGAAATGAGAGGTCAGTGACTGCTTGGCAGTGGTCAAACAGCAACTCAGCAATGACAACAGGACACCAACAACCAAACAGCAAGTCATCCCAGAAATTAGCTTAGACATACCAGTTTTTAACTTCAAAATACCCAGCAAACCTTTGAAAATATCCACAGACCACTATTTGTCCCAGAAGCTACCTTAGTTGGACCCAGAACTATTTGAAGTTAACCCTATACCCCTCTGAAGTTCCAGTGGCTAAATACTGAGCCAAAGATATCAATGAATTGGTCAGAACTCAAGGTTTGTTCTACCAATTCAATGGAACAGTAAGCCAAATGAAACAATGAGAAAGAGAAAATGCAGAATCTTTCTCGAATTCAATCTGTTTTGCGTTTTCAATTCAACTCATTGTTTTCTTAGAAATATATCTCTCAAAACTCAAAGAAAGCTCTCCCCAAAAATCCCTGCTCTCTATTTTGTTTAAGCCCCTGTGAGTTTAGTGTTTCTCAGACTCTCAAAATGTTCTCAATGTGTGTCTGTTTTTTTGCTTTCAGTGAGTGTGTCTCTCTGTGTGTTCAATCTCTCAAATGTGTATGTATTCCAGTCAGTCCCTCTCTGTTTTCTATCTCTTTTTATAGCCTAGAGATCCAAACCCCAGCCCTTCCTTTTTAATTGTTTTAATCACTGTCCAGCCAGGCTATTCCTTCTGTTAAACCACTAAATCCTGTCTAAGTATGGGACTTTTCTATTTTTTAAATCCTTTAGTGCAGCAACTGTGTGGCACACCTGCTGTCCAGCAGGTTCCATTACTAAAACATGTGCATAGCATCCTCAGATATCTATCTTTAACTAAACAACTATATCCTATTAGTTTCTTTAACAGTTACAGCTACAAAAAACAACTAATGAACCAGCAGTGGAATTACAGATAGTTAACAATTATAATCCAACAGCTACAAACCAATATGTTTACAATTCAAACACAAATGATTTAATGATTCAATAGGGAATTAATCATATCAAGAGAGTCTTAGTCAAAGCTCAAACCAACAAGGAATTCAAAACTCAATCTAATCAGTGGTTTATTTGGTCGGATGAAATCAAAAGGGGATATGAAACTAACCAATTGACGACATTCGATTAAACGATTCACGACATGTATAACCGATAGCCAAATAATCGACAAAACAGTGATTCAAACAATCTCGTCCAAAGAACAAAAATACAAAACTAATTATTCGACGCCTCTAAATCAAAGCGAATATGCATTCGACAACATACGCAATCAGATAAACAACACAGAAAAATAATTGACCAAATAAAGGGTCTTTGAGAAGAAGTGACAACAAGGACGGCCAAAAAATGAGAAGAATTCAATCAAATAAACAAAACAAACAAATACCTAATTGAAATAAATAGGAAAAGGAAATTACCTCAAAAGAAATCGAAAGTTGGACGGACCCGACTCCAAAGGATTCGAGTTTTTGCACCTTTTGAAGTAAACAGACTTTAATTGAAGTGTTTTCAAACGAAAAACACTCTAATTAAAGTCTATTGACTTCAATTACTTTTAATTCGAACGAAATCCCTAGTTTTCGAATTGTAGGGTTCTTGAACTCGGTTTTGGGTCTTGACTAGTTCCGGCCGGATTCGAACAAAACCAAAGGTGGTTTGGGTGTGAGGGTGGTCTGGAGGTGCTAGGGTGAGATTTTGGGGCGGTTTGGCATAGGTTTGGTTTTAGCTCGAATCTTCAAATGAAGATTCGAGAAGATAGGGAATGATTCGAGGGAAACGGTTTGTGGATTTGGACTTAGGATGCTTGGAAGATCATTTGGTGTTAAGATAGAGAAGTTTGGCCTACCGGAACCGTCGTGAGGCAATTTCCGGTAGGCGGAGTGCGGTGGGGGACGGTGGGGCTCGTTTGTCTCGTCTCTGATAGAGACGATGATGGGGGTATTTGGATCGGGGGGGCTGGGGTATAAGATTAAACTTATATACGGGGTATGGGATGGGATCCTGGCCGTTGGATCAATTAGGTTTGATGGCAAGGATTTCTTACCAGGTATCAAACAGCGTCGTCTCAATTAAATGAGACTGGGTCGGTCTCAAAGGCGAACGGGTCGGGCGAAATTGTAAGCTTGAGGCCGTTGGATCTAATCAAACGGATGGTTGTGATTTGAGAACCCACACGACGTCGTTTGGTTTAATCTCTGAGATGAATTGGTCTGCACCGTGCACAAGGCTAATTGGATTGGGCATGTGATAGCTTGGGCTGATGGAAAACTGTGGCCTGGTCCAAGTTTATTCCTTATTCCTTTTGTTTTTTTTTAATTTTAGCTCCTAATTAAAACAAAAAATGCTAACAAAAAATCAAATAAAAATCAAAAAGTGCTAATTAAGTTACACTAAATATTATCCCACTCAATTTAAACATCAATTAAATAAATTACACGATTTTGATATTAAACACTAAAAACGCAAAAATACATATTTTTTTGTAATTTTCTATTTTTTGTAAAATAAACTTGATTACTTTTAACGAATCATAAATGAGAATGTGACATATATTTTTTTTTATTTTTCATTAATTAAACAAATAAACATGGGCACACAAAATGCAAACAAAAAATAAAAAATAACATAAAGTCCATATGTATTGCAAACAACGCAAAACTCTTTTATTTTGAATTTTTAGGAGTAATTCGTGTGAGGCAAAAATCACGTGCTCACAGCTGCCCCTCTTTGTGTGAAAACATGAAGAGTTTTCGTGCAAAGATAAATGAGCAAATACGAGCGATTTTTGCCCGTTTAAATACTCCGTGGGAAGCAATTTGAAAGAGTTTGACCGAGCCTTTGCTTCGGAGGCCTCCTACATATCCTGGGCTAAACAGGAATCAGGTCAATGTAGTTCGGGAAGTTTTGGTAGCTGGGACTACCGTGGACTGACACTTTGCTGTTACTGTTGCTATTGTAGCTGCTGTCGATGCTTAACTGCTTACTGACCTCCTTATACACCGAAAGATAAATTAAATCTAAACTAGCTATGCTATCAAACTATGAGTTACAAGATTCCTATCTATGATTCTCTTGAAAACTTGATCTCGAATCTTAGCTGATTTGCTGTAGACCTCGATCTGAATCTTGATACTCAACAAACTGTACGTTCTTGTTTATTTTCTGTAACATTGAGTGAAACAGAGTCGGCGGAGCTTGTTGCTTCAATTAACTTCTGAGTAATCCGCGCCTTTGTTTACTCCAACATTTGGACTCTTTTCTTGTGGTTCTTTTCTTCTTTTCTCACTCTGGATTGATGTCCCATTCGTAGGTTATCTCGATCCTTGCGCCCCGAGGTCAAACCTATTTAGATAACAAAACAAACAAACGAACGAAAATTTTCTGCCCCAGTTTTGCCCGGAAAATTTCATGAGTTTTTTGGCCATCAGACCCTCGGTTTTTTGACCCGGGTTAAAATAAAAGGCTCCGCAGTTTTCTGACTGGGGAGATCCTCGGTTTTGTGATCGGGGATAAACGTTTCACGGCTTTCTGACGGAATTCAAACAATGTCTAACGGTTTTTTGGCCGTCAGATCCTCGGTTTTTTGGCCGGGTTAAAAGTTTCACGGCTTTCTTGCCGGAATTCAAACAATGTCTAGCGGTTTTTTGGCCGCAAGACCCTCGGTTTCTTGGTCGGGGTAAAAGTAAATGGCTCCGCAGTTTTTTGACTGGGGAGATCCTCGGTTTTCTGACTGGGGATAAAAGTTTCACGGCTTTCTGGCCGGAATTCAAACAATGTCTAGCGGTGTTTTGGCCGCAAGACCCTCGGTTTTTTGGCCCGGGTAAAAGTAAATGGCTCCGCAGTTTTCTGACTGGGAGATCCTCGATTTTTTGACCGGGGATAAAAGCTTCACGGCTTTCTGGCCGGAATTCAAACAATATCTAACGGTTTTTTGGCCGTCGGATCCTCGGTTTTTTGGCCGGGGTAAAAGTAAATGGCTCCGCAATTTTTCTGACTAGGAGATCCTCGGTTTTCTGACCGGGGATAAAAGTTTCACGGCTTTCTGGCCGGAATTCAAACAATGTCTAGCGGTTTTTTGGCCGCAAGACCCTCGGTTTTTTGGCCGGGGTAAAAGTTTCACGGCTTTCTTGCCGGAATTCAAACGATGTCTAGCAAAGTTTTGGCCGCAAGACCCTCGGTTTTTTGGCCGGGGTAAAAGTTTCACGGCTTTCTTGCCGGAATTCAAACAATGTCTAACGGTTTTTTGGCCGTCAGACCTTCGGTTTTTTGGCCGGGGTAAAAGTAAATGGCTCCACAATTTTTTGACTGGGGAGATCCTCGGTTTTCTGACAGGGGATAAAAGTTTCACGGCTTTCTGGCCGGAATTCAAACAATGTCTAACGGTTTTTTGGCCGTCAGACCCTCGGTTTTTTTGGCCGGGGTTAAAGTAAATGGTTCCGCAGTTTTTTGACTGGGGAGATCCTCGGTTTTCTGGCCAGGGATGAAAGTTTCGCGGCTTTCTGGCTGGAATTCAAACAACATCTAACGATTTTTTGGCCGTCAGATCCTCGATATTTTGGCCGGGGTAAAAGTAAATGACTCAGCAGTTTTCTAACTGGGAGATCCTCGGTTTTCTGACCGGGGATAAAAGTTTCGCGGCTTTCTGGCCGGAATTCAAACAATGTCTAGCGGTTTTTTGGCCGCAAGACCCTCGGTTTTTTGGCCGGGGTAAAAGTAAATGGCTCCGCAGTTTTCTGACTGGGAGATCCTCGGTTTTCTGACCGGGGATAAAAATTTCACGGCTTTCTAGCCGGAATGACCCTCGGTTTTTCTGACCGGGGTCCAAATATATATTGGACTGATATGATTTGATTCTCTTTTTTGGAGTTTTCATTTTCTTTTATTTTATTCTTCTTTTTGGGCCTTCTTTTAGGCTTTCTTTTTAACCACCAACAAATGCATAAGATAAAGCTCTAAAAAGAAACTTCCCTTTTTATGTGTTCCAAAGCCATTTCAATGCTTGCGTACTTCACTTCTTTGAGTTGTACCTTCTTCTTGCATAATTAAACAAACCTGCTTTCAACAAAGAACATTTTATCCGTTTAAAAAGTGGTTGACTTTGCGGCCTTGATTATCTTCATTGCTTGATCGTTTTCTCATTTACATTGAGAAGTTCGCTACCAATTGTCTTTGGGGTGACTTCCTTTCAAACTGACCGGGTTCATTCCGGAATTCCACGAGGATTTTCCGTGTGGGTTCTATCCTTCGGCCTTACTCCGTCTCTTCTAAAACCTTGGCCTTTGATTTCCATTTCCTTTCTAAACTTTATTTCTTTGGAAACAATCGATCATTACGATCCAATCATGGATTGTATCAATACACTACTGAGACTGTTTTTCTTTTCTTCTTTACCAGGCGGAGTCCTGTAAAACCGGTCATGTCGCCTTCCTTTGTAATAGTTTCAGAATTAAAATTAAACCGAAAGGGATTCAAAGAAAAAAGAATGAACAAAGAATGGAAAAACGTATCAAAGATAAAGGAGTCCCTTTCGGGGGAAAAGAAGGACTTATCTGAGGTATATGCCGACTTTAACCAACATGACATGCTTCTCGGTAAGCAACCCCCACTTCCAACCGAGAGGTTGTGAGTTCGAGTCTCCCCAAGAGCAAGGTGGGAAGTTCTTGGAAGGGAAGGATACCGGGGGTCTATTTGGAAACAGCCTCTCTACCCCAGGGTAGGGGTAAGGTCTGCGTACACACTACCCTCCTCAGACCCCACTATGTGGGATTATACTAGGTTGTTGTTGTTGTTGTTGTTGTTGACATGCTTCTCGGACTAGACGCTTGATCGTCACAAACTCCCATTTTATTATGAACCAAAACGGGTCTATGTTTCCGAGATAAGGAGCCGTGCCAGGACTTCTTGTGGTGAAAACCTTTTCGGTTGACAGTGCCCTTTTGCAGGTTTTCGCCAATCGACCTCTCTCATTTCTCTTCTTACCATCGCCAGATAGCACTCTTTGCGAGTTTTTACCAACAGGCTCTCTCATTTAGTATTTCTCTATTTCCATCGTCTTATGGTGCCCGAAGGTTTTCACCAATAAGACTCTCTCATTTTATTTCTTTTAATTCCAGGAACTTCGGACCACGACAATGATGTTTTCACAGCTTCCATCGATCTTGAAGGACTTGTACTCGGTTTGGGTAACAAGAATTGTGGACAAAATTACAACTTTGGAATCATCTTGACGGATCTTAAACCGAATCAACAATATCATCTACCCCTGTTTCATCTTTTGGGGAAATTGGGATTTTGGTTTGGTGTGACTGAACCTCAGGGAGAGGTTGCCTACGTATCCTTTCGGAATCAAGTCAGAACGTAGTTCAGGAACTTTGTTTTGTTTTGTTTCGTTTGGTTTTTTTTTTTTTTTTTGATTTGGATTCCAAAGAGGGTAGCCAAAGAAAGGTAAACGGTTCAAAGGGTTTACAAAAGGGTTGGTAGTGTTTGGGTAGCGGGAATAAAAGCCTTCAATCATTTCGACTTGTGAGGACATCATTGAAGCAAATTCAGACATAATACCTTTTCACAGCATCTACATTCACAGCTGTTTCAGGATCTTTTCCTTCCATGTCTCCCAAGTATAACGCTCCTCTCGGCAGTATCTTCCTGATGATGTATGGTCCCTTCCAATTAGGAGCGAATTTTCCTTTCGCTTCCTGGTGATGTGGAAGAATGCGTCTTAAAACCAACTGACCTACTTCGAAATTTCTCGGTCGTACTTTTTTGTTGTAAGCACGAGCCATTCTTTGTTGATACAGTTGTCCGTGACAGACTGCAGCCATTCGCTTTTCATCAAAAAAAGTTAATTGCTCCAAATGAGTCTTAACCCACTCGCTATCTTCAATCTCTGCTTCAACAATCGTACGAAGTGAAGGAATTTCTACCTCTGCCGGTATCACGGCCTCGGTTCCATAGACTAGCAGGTATGGAGTTGCTCCTACCGATGTGCGTACTGTAGTACGGTATCCCAGTAAAGCGAACGGTAATTGTTCATGCCATTGTCTAGAGCTTTGGATCGTCTTTCTCAAAATCTTCTTAATGTTTTTGTTCGCTGCTTCCACGGCACCATTGGCTTTGGGCCGATAAGGGGTGGAGTTCCTATGCGTTATTTTGAATTGCTCGCATATTTCTTCCATCAAACGACTATTCAAATTCGCAGCATTGTCCTGTGATGATAGTTGCGGGTATACCAAAATGACAGATAAGATTTGAGTGTACAAAATCCACCACAGCTTTCTTGGTGACTGATTTGAGAGTGACGGCTTCGACCCATTTTGTGAAGTAATCGATAGCCACCAGTATGAACCGGTGCACATTCGAAGCTTTCGGCTCAATCGGGCCGATGACATCCATTCCCCAAGCGACAAATGGCCACGACGCTGACATAGGATGCAACTCAGTTGGAGGTGCGTGAATCAGATCTCCATGTACCTGACATTGATGGCATTTTCGGAGAAAACCGAAACAATCTTTCTCCATGGTCATCCAATAATAACCTGCTCGAAGGATTTTCTTGGCTAAGACATACCCATTCATATGAGGTCCGCATACTCCTACATGTACTTCGTGCATGATTCTTCTTGCTTCTTCGGCATCAACACACCTCAAGAGGTTAAGATCCGGGGTTCTTTTATACATGACCTCGCCGCTCAAAAAGAAACCACCTGCATGTCGCCTAATGGTCCTCTTTTGATCTCCAGTAGCATGTTCCGGGTATTCTTGTGTTCTCAAAAATCTCCTGATATCGTAGTACCATGGCTTGATGCTTGGTCCCTCTTTGATTACATTGCAATAACCGTGGCCTTCCCTGATTTGGATTTCCAAGGGATTGACATGGGCGTTGCCCGGATAAGGTAGCATTGAAGCTAAAGTGGCAAGTGCGTCGGCTAGTTCATTGTGACATCGTGGGATATACCTGAACTCTATCGATGCAAATCGCTTGCCAAGAATATTCACGTGTTGTCGGTAAGGGAGGAGTTTAACGTCCCGAGTTTCCCATTCACCTTGAGATTGTTTGATAATTAGATCCGAATATCTCATGATCAACAAATCTTCGACGCCCTGATCAACTGCCATGTTCATACCCATGATACAAGCTTCATACTCGGCCGTATTGTTCGTGCAAAAGAAACGGAGCCTAGCCGTGGCTGGGTAATGCTGACCAGTAGGAGAGATCAAGATTGCCCCAATCCCTACACCTTTAGCGTTTACCGCCCCATCGAAAAACATTTTCCAAGCATGAATGTCCTCTACAACAACTTCTGTCGTATTTACCTCTTCATTAGGAAAGTAGGTATTCAATGGTTGATACTCCTCGTCGATCGGGTTCTCAGCCAAATGGTCTGCTAATGCTTGAACTTTCATTGCCGTGCGAGTGACATAGACTATGTCAAACTCCGTGAGCAGGATCTGCCATTTTGCCAATCTTCCGGCAGGCATCGGTTTCTGGAATATATACTTCAAAGGATCCAACTGAGTAATGAGGTGAGTCGTATGGGCTTGGAGGTAGTGTCTCAATTTCTGAGCGACCCATGTTAAAGCACAACACGTTCTTTCCAGCAAAGTGTACTTGACCTCATAACTAGTGAACTTCTTGCTCAGGTAGTAAATCGCCTGCTCTTTCTTCTCTGTCGCATCACGTTGTCCGAGGACACAACCAAAAGAGTTTTCCAAGACTGTTAAATACAAGAAAAGAGGTCTCCCTGGCTCTGGCGGGACCAAAACCGGAGGGTTTGACAAATATTCTTTGATTTTGTCAAAAGCTTCTTGACATTCTGTTGTCTATTTGATTGTAGCATCTTTCTTCAACAACTTGAATATGGGTTCACATGTGGAAGTCAACCGAGCGATGAACCTACTGATGTAGTTCAGTCGGCCTAGAAGACTCATTACATCTTTCTTTGTTCTGGGAGGAGGTAAATCCCGGATGGATTTTATCTTTGTGGGATCTAATTCAATACCTCTTCTACTGACTATGAAACCCAAAAGTTTACCTGACGGGACTCCAAAAGCGCATTTGGCTGGATTCAACTTCAAATCGTACTTGCTCAACCTCTTAACGAATTTCCTCAATTCTCGCACATGATCGCCCTGAGTTCTGGATTTGATGATCACATCATCCACGTACACCTCTATTTCCTGATGCATCATGTCGTGGAAAATGGCAGTCATAGCTCTCATGTACGTTGCTCCTGCATTTTTCAAACCGAATGGCATGACTCGGTAACAGTAAGTCCCCCAAGGTATGGTAAAAGTAGTCTTCTCGGCGTCTTCTTCATCCATCAACACTTGATGATATCCCGCGTAACAATCCACAAAATATTGTATCTCATGCTTGGCACAATTATCAACAATGATGTGGATGTTCGGTAAGGGAAAGTTATCTTTAGGACTTGCTTTATTCAGATCTTGGTAGTCAACGCATACTCGAGTTTTTCCGTCCTTCTTTGGCACGGGCACAACATTAGCCAACCACGTGGTGTATTGTACCACTCGAATTACCACTGTTTTCAACTACTTAGTGATTTCTTCTTTGATTTTATCACTGATGTCAGTCTTGAACTTTCTTTGCTTCTGTTGCACTGGGCGATAGTCAGGGTAGATTGGTAACTTGTGCACCACTAGATCAGCTCCTAATCCTGGCATGTCGTCGTAAGACCAAGCAAACACGTCTTTAAATTCAAACAAGAGTTGGATTATTGCATCTCGTGTTTTCTCATCTGTGTGGATGCTTATCTTGGTCTCTCGGACCTCTTCATCAGTTCCCAAATTAACCGGTTCGGTGTCATTCAAGTTTGGCTTAGGTTTATTCTCGAAGTGTTCCAATTCTCGATTTATTTCCCTAAAAGCCTCGTCTTCATCGTATTCCGGTTCTTGGTTCATTATTTACAGGTTAGGTGGCATGTTCGGATTTGAGCATGAGTTCCACAAGCATGTCATGTTATTTAAAGCCACATTATTAGGACTGAAAAGGAAGAATAAATAACAAAATTAGAAAGAGTGCAAAAATGAGGAAATATTTATTTTATTTTCTTGGAATTTTCTGAAAACAAACAAAATTACATTGGGGAAACCAAAAAATACAAGAAACAAAGAAAAACATCCAAGCTACGTCCTGAAGTAACTTGTGATGAAAGAAAAACAACAGGACAAATCTACCAGAACTCCCGCCTGATTGGGAAGGGTGTGGCTTTCCAATTTTGCAATTTAGCTTCAGGGCCCACATACAGCACCTCAGCGGTGCTTGTTCCTTCTCCCGATTGGACCATATTAACATCATAGAGCACTTGCCTCATGGCCCCATATATTTCTTCAATTTCCTCCGCTGTGAAGACCTCATCTTCTTCTTCTTCACTCTACCTTGGTCGGACAAAAGTTTGGTACAGATGTGGCAATGGTTGCGGCAGAACCCATCCTTTCTCCTTTCTCTTGTTGGCCCACCTCTCATCTTCAGGGGTTGGGCGAAAGCCTACTCCGAAGAACTTTTCAGCTATGGGTAGAGTTATCAGCTTCGGCACTCCTTGTAGAGACTTTCCCAAACCTTTTCCCGGATGGAAGCCATGTTTAATCATTTCTTTTGCCACCATGATGGAGGCATTAGACAAGAAAGGTTGGGGGAGAGGGTTCCCTTCTTCGTGTTGATCTGCCAACACAATCTCGAAAGCTTGATAGACAATGTGTTCGCTTCCCGCTTCCGCTTCTAAGCAGAGGATGGACGGATCTCGATAAATTGATTGCTCGTCTTCCCCGTGGACCACGATCTCTTGTCCCTTGTGTTCGAATTTTAACATCTGATGGAGGGTAGAGGGCATAGCTCCGGCCGCATGAATCCATATCCAAAACTTGGAATGTCACTTCGAAGTCCACCGGGCCGATGGTCATAATTGCATCAATCTCTCCGACAGTATCTCTTTTCACACCGTCAAAAGCTCGCACACATATGTTGTTAGGCCGAATCCTTTCAGCTCCGATTCCTATGCGGCCTAGAGTGGAAAGCGGGCATATGTCTACCCCCGAACCCCCATAAACCATGACCCTCTTCATATAGTAGCCTTCGCATTTGACAGTCAAATGTAAAGCTTTGTTGTGGGTGCCACCCTCTAAAGGCAAATCAGCTTTACTGAAAAAAATCTGATTGATCGCGAAGAATCTCTCTGTCATTCTTTCAAGTTGTTCGGATGAAGTCTCAATAGGCACATACGCCCCATTCAAGGCTTTTAGCAAAACCTTCTGATGTTCAGTAGACTTCATTAGAAGGGACAACATCGACACCTGCTCTGGGCATTTGCGCAGTTGGTCTATCACCTCATAGTCAGGCATTTGCATCTTTTGAAAAAAGACCTCTGCCTCTTCAGCACTTACAGGTTTCTTTGACGGGAAACGCCTTTGTGTGGCGTTATTTACCTCTTGCGTGTTTAAGTACTTCTGCCCCGGGACGCTCTCGGATGAATTTCCTGCAACCTCTTTCCCTTTGCGCGTAACGAGTGTTCGTTGGTAGCTCCAGGGTACTGCGGACGGATCTGTCATTGGTTTTTGTTGCACGCGTGCAATAACCATGGGTTCGTCTGGTTTTCGGGCAACATAAGTGTCACGCCCCAAATCGAGGGACATGACCGGCGCCTGACCGAGTTGCCCCAGTCAAGCGGACCTGGGTGCCTTTCATTCCCACGCGTTAACCCTGTGTTGATTGTTTCTCATTAACCAAATATGTTGCCAACAATGACTGATTTCATAATGCACAAACATAACCATGTGATTTATTTACTAACAAGTTCATAATTTATATTTACAACGCCCCATACATATACATAGGCCACAATCCCACAGTTTACATGTCTACAGAGCCTCTAGGATACAAAAAGGGAAATACAATACTTGCCGGTAACAAGGCTCCGGCTATACCTTACAAAAATCCAAAAGAAAGTCTGAAATAAAAGTGGCATGAGCCACACTGGGCCCCGAGGAAGAAAAGGGCTCACCAAAACGGACAGTGGAAGGAGAAGGATACTACTGTCGATGAGCTGAAGTGCCTGCTACTAATCCACCTACAATCATAACACGAATGTAGCGTCCCCGGCAAAAGGGACGTCAGTACACTTGAATTGTACTGGTATGTATGGACAAACTTTGTCCCAAGTAAACTCAAGCCATTAAACAAGAATCACCGTGTTAAGACAACCAATAGATTACATCAAGAAGTCAATTAAACTAACTAACCATGTTTCCAACCTTTTACTCATTTCAGATAAGCCTCAACACAAGCACGTTTAAAGTCCACAAATAGAACAACAACCAATCAACCACATAAATTGCAAGTAGTCAAACATAGGGGCAATCAGTGCCCCCCAGGTTGCAAACTCTCCTGTTGTCTCCTTTCACAATTTCACATTATTGATTTTGTATCAATTTTCAATAGCGATTTCGATCGCTTTCCATCCTTATTGCCCCCTGACCACCCTTATTACCTCGGCCACCCTTATCACCCCAACCCACACCTTATTTCACCACGTTGCGGCGCGCAACACGACCCCGCCTTACAGTTAAAAACACAACAATTTCAAACAGCAGATAAGGTACTACACACAATTTCAACAAGTTCAAATAAGCAACTTGCACATTGTTTCATGTTCTCAATTACTTCTCAAGCCAATATCACCACCAAGTTACAATGTTTCCACATTCAAGAATATTCACACATGTATATTCAACAATTTTCCATAATTCAAGTGTTTCATCTCTTTCCACAATAAACCAATTCTCAAGTGTTTCGTTTTCTTTTCCACAAGGTGCCATATAGGCCATCATAATCATTATTCACAAATTCTTTACCCAATTCAACTCTCATTTACCTTTCGGTTCATATTTCATACCACAACACTCATAGTTCAACAACAACTTTGAATATCCAACAACAACATCAATTAATCACATACAATTTCTCAAATCAACACATGCCAAACAATTTTACACATAAGGGCGATTTCACAAGAATCAAAATTAGCCATACATACATGGTGGTGAGTTTTCTCCCGTTAACTTTCTACTTTATGCTTACCCAAGATGTCCTATTCTTGCCAACCTTGTTCTTAAAGACTCTTACTTCTACTTACTTCTTTTGTTTTACTAAAAATCAAGATCAATAATCATGCATGAGTATAAAATTCCATTTTCCAAAAGCTATTATATGCAAACCTCTCTTTACCCAATTAAAACTGAAAGTTAAAGAAAATAGCTAGGGTTTTTACCTTGAAAATATTGGGGAAGTTGAATCCTTGCCCTAGAATCACTTTGAATTAAGATGATTGGAACAATCTTTCAAGATGAAGAACTTCTCTCTCTAAAAACCCTCTCTTCTCTCTCTAATTTTGGTAAAATGATTTGAGAAAATGAGGGTGAAAGGCGTTATATTAAAGAAGAGATCGGGTCAAAATGTTACAAAATCTGGGCCGGGGTCAATTATGCGGTGCACTATGCGACCGCAGAATCAACATGCGGTCCGCATAGTGACCGCAGAATTGCCCCAAATTTTACAAGGTTCTGTTAAGGAATGCGGCCAGAATGCGGTCCGCATGTTTGATCCGCGGTCGCAAAATGCACCGCAGATTTGACATGCGATCGCATATCGACCGCACATTTGACACGATTTTTGGGAAACTCTCTGGAACGATTTGCGGCAAGAATGCGGTCCGCATGTCAGGTTTGCGGTCGCATTCTTGACCGCATATTTGACATTTTTCTGGAAAATATTATTCTCAACATTTTTGACACTTAAATCACTACCAAGGGTCCGAACCGCGGCTCGCAAGCTCGCCGCGAAGAATTATACGCATTCCTAACACATTATTCGGACCAAGACACCACAGCTACTAGGTTTTATGCACAAAAATTTTATGGGGCCTTACAATAAGTTCCCTTTGGAACATACATTGATGTTTCCCTCTTTAAGTGGAACTTCTTGGGGCACCTATTGACAATGGTTTTTCCACTCGACCTCGTGGGAGGTAAAGGACTCCGCTCTTCTGAGACGATGCTTTCAATTCAATCGTCTTTTCGGATCTAGTCTCAAGAACTTCAACCTTTTTCCCCATTTTCTCTTGTTTCGGGGTAGCCTCAGGCCGCTTCTCTATGTTGGCGATGGCGATTATTGCTTTCAAAGCTGGGTCAAATTCCTTGTCGTCACAAATCATTCCAATCACTGGCCCATTGTTGTGGGCTGGTAATGGGTTGTTTGTCACATTTGGGATGTCTTCATCTGCGAAGACAATCCTCCCTTGATTGATCAATTCTTGCACTGCCTTCTTCAACGTCCAACAATTGTCGGTACTGTGTCCTTCAACACCCGAATGATATGCACAGTATATTCCCCTCTGGTAGGCAGGAGAGTCTGGATTCTGCCTGTTCTGCGGAACGGGCTGCAGTAGGTTTTCTTGCCCGAGTTTTGGGAAAAGAGTGGAATACGGCTCCCCAATCGGTGTAAAGCTCATTTTGGGTTGCTCACGGTGGCGGGTGTTATTTAGCCGTGGATTATACTGGTTTAGGTCAGGAGGTTGGCTTCTTTGGAAAAGAGGTGGATTCCTGTTGGCTGGTGGCTGTGGCCGTGCCAGATGTTGAATGTTCATGACTCCATAAGGTGGAGGCGGAGGAGCATAGGCCATGCTGTGAGGTGGATAGTAATGCTGGGGGGCCCTGTCGGAGAATACCTGTCTTGAGGTTCGATATCTCCTATCTTCTACTGCCGCCATGGCAGTTTCCTCTTTTCTCTTGCTTCTGGGCATCCCTCCAGACCCGCCTTGGATGGCTTGGGAAGTTGCCCGAATGGCCGCTTGACTCAAAATTCGCCCCGTTTTCAAGCCATTTTCTACCATTTCTCCGATCTTGATTGCTTCGGCGAAAGGTTTTCCCATCGCCGACATCATATTTTGAAAGTAGTCCGGCTCTTGAGCTTGGAGAAAAGTCGTGACCATTTCAATTTCGTCCATAGGGGGTTTCACCCTGGATGCTTGCTCTCGCCATTTGATGGCATATTCTCTGAAGCTTTCTGAGGGCTTCTTCTTTAAGTTCGATAGAGAATTCCTGTCTGGCACAATATCGATGTTGTATTGGAACTGTTTCACAAAATCTCTAGCCAGATTATCCCATATGTGCCATCGAGATATGTCTTGATCCATATACCATTCTGATGCTATTCCAACCAAACTTTCTCCGAAGTACGCCATCAACAATTCTTCCCTGCTGCCGGTACCTCGCAATTGATTGCAGTATTTCTTCAGATGAGCAATGGGGTCTCCATGCCCATCATACTTTTCGAACTTCGGTGTCTTAAAACCTGATGGCAAGTGGACATGCGGGAACATGCATAGATCAGCGTAAGATACACTTTTCTGTCCACTTAGACCTTGCATGTTCTTCAGGCTTTGTTCCAAACTCCTCATTCTTTTTGCCATCTCATCCTGCTCGGAGGCCTTTGGATTTTGGCTTGGTAGAAACTCATATTGAGGTGGTTGAGGATATATATTGGCTGCAACCTGGGTATGGTCCCGTGTAAGCGGTGGTGCTGGGATTGTAAAGGATGCGGAGTCGAAGAAATGAGCATGTGCGGTGGGATGCGTTGTGGCTGGAACTGGCAACTCAACCGACGTTCTTGCGGATGTATCATGTGGTGTCACCCAAGGATGGGAGGTGGAAGGTGATTCAGAGAGGTTGTAGCATTAGAATACCCGAACAAAGTAGGCGGGTAATTGATGGGGGTATTGGAAATTCCGCTTGATCTGAGAAGAATTTCAGGGAACCCGGGGATCAGACTCGGGGGCTCTTTCCTGTTGTTCCAATCGTCCAACATCTCGAGCATGCGGCAACTCAAAATTCTATTCTCCTCCAAAGCTGCCGACTCAGTAGCCGGGATGGTTGTCAATGAGCTTTCCTCTGAAACGGGAATGGTTGCTAAAGGCATTTCTGAAGACATGTCGGCACCCTTTTTGACCTAGTGAAATAGGGATGAGTACTTTCAGGCTGCCGAACTTTTCCTTTGGACCTTGTGAAGTATGAATGTGGTGCCAGATTACCACAAAATCAACCACTTTTTTACTAAAACCTGGAGTTTGGTAAACAAACAGTTAGTCTGAAACAACATAACAGATAAGTAATCTCACGTTGGGTGTGATGCACTTATATAGGTGATGATGTTGCTACATGTATTCGTTTGCGATGCGTCATTCCGGTTTGTATTTTCCTTCGTTTTCATCCTTTATCAATCTTCTTTTTCTTTTAACTTCTCCCCCCCCCCTTTTTATTTTTTTGTTTTTTTTTTGTTTTTTGTTTTTTTAGTGATGGTCGAATCTTATGTGGATTGCCTACGTATCATGTCCCCGCATGAATCAGACCAGGCGTAGTTCGAAAATAATAGACATAAGATATGAATGAAATGTTCATGAATTTTATTTCAACAAACTTCAAACTTGAAACACTTGCAAAAGACAACAATGGAGAAAAACTTTCAAAAGGACAAACAGACTCTAAAATAACAGACTCTTCTAAGAATGTTCCAACGCCTCGAATCTTTGCGCCCGGAGGGCGTTGTTTGGCCTTGCTGCAGTTCTTGGTGTAAGATCTTTCTGTATACTCCCCAATTCTGCCGTGACTTGGTGGACACATTCCATGATTGAAGAGAAGAGGGCAGGCCGAGGTACTTGTTCGCAAGTTAAACACTTCATAGTGATGTAGTGCCCGATTTCATTGACCCTGGTCCTGATCATGTCTTTTTCTCTAAGTAGCTGCCCTATGTGTCGGTTCTTTGCCCCTAAGACTTGAGCGTTGCCGGAGATATGGTCCAAGAGCCTATCTATTTGTCTTTCCATCCATGCCATCAAGTTGTGCAACGGTCTCTATCTGCTTTGGCATCCCGGACTTGCCTGAGAGTTCGCTCTCTAAGAGCGTCATTTGCTTTTCTTAAATCAACGATGATTGCATCATAATCTTTTTCTACTTGTTGTAGACGGAGCGCTTCTTGGTGGGTTGTTCTCTTCCACTTTGTCCGGACTGCAACTAAAGCCGCTTTTGCCTTCTCCAAGTCTTCTTGGTGTTCAAAGGCTTTCCTTTCCAAATCGTTTATCAACATCTCATCACTCCGACTTCTCCTTGACCTTTCTGCGTCCAATTGCATCTCTTGAATTTGAGTTCGGAGTGCTTCTCTTTCCTGCTCCCAATCGGCCCTTTCCCGATCAAAATCAGCCTATTGTATATCCATGGCAGCTTCCAAAATTCCCTTGTCTTCTTTTAAAGTGTTAATGCAAGATTGGAAATCTTGCGCTGTCTCATGTTTAGCCTCCCTTACTCTGGCTTCTACCTCCTTCTCCCAATCTACGGCATACTTCACTGACCTTTCTGACCTTTGCTCTGGCACTGATTGGTTGTGGAACCATTCAAGATATGCGAGACTCACTTCTCCCCATTCTCGATCGCCGACCATTTCGTTGATGTCGGAGAGTCGACTACCGAACCATACCTTTTGTGCATAAGTCTCCCTCGGGGTCTCCTCCGTCACGAATTCCCATGTAAATGATCACATATCCTCAATTGGGGGCCTTTTCTGTTCTCTACCCAACTGCCGCATAACGCGTAGCGGGGCATATGGTTGGAAACCCCTGAAGCCCATTAGTATGTAGAATGGGCGATACATCGACATATGCATGATTTTGGCGGAAGGGTACGAATAATAATTCCAGGTAAGTTGATCTGCTCTTAAAGAGTTGAGAAGTTCCTGCCATGTCCTCAAATCTTCTGGAAGGTTACAACGGGCGGCTGTGTTTTGTGACGACCCAAAGGGTCATCACTTATTTAATTAATCATTTCGAGCTTCTGAGGCCTTGAAAACCTCATTCTATGTTGCCTCGATTTACGTGCACGATCCGAGCATGTAGCCGGAAAGATTTTGTGATAGAAAATATGAATTCTATGAGAACTTTGGATAAAAATGATATTAATATTGATATGGTTGACTTCGGTCAACTTTTTTGGTAAACGGATCCGGACCCGAGATTGGATGGTCCCGAGAGGTCCGTAGGAAAATATGGGACTTGGACATGTGTCCGGAGTCGAACTCTGAGGCCTAGAGCCCAAGTTATGAAATTTTTCTATGAAATTGTTTTTGATATAATTGTTAAAGGAAATAAATTAATTGACCTTGGTATCGGGCTCGTATTTTAGTTCCGACGCCCGATACAAGTCTTAAATATTATATATGTGATTTCTGTAAAGTTTGGTGACATTCGGATGTCGTTTGAGATGTTTTGGACCTTGAGTTCCAAGTTAAGAAGTTTTGAAAATCAAAAGTATGAAAATCATGAGTTTGAGGCTTGATTTGATTAAAACGAAGTGATATTGGCGATGTGATCGCACGAACAAGTCCATAATGTGTTTTTGAGGTTATGTACATGTTTGGTTTGGAGCCCGGGGGCTCGGGTAAAGATTTGATAGGTCGTTGGATGAAATTCTGAATTTTTGAACTGCTGGTTTTTCACCCAGCTGTTGGCTTCGCAATTGCGAAGTATTTCTCGCAATTGCGAAGGGGACAATGTAAGGCAAGGCTCGCAAATGCGAACCTTGATCGCAAATGCGAAGCCAGCCTTGTTCGCAAATGCGAACAATTGTTCGCATTTGCGAAATTCCCCAGTGCCTGCCTATGTTCGCAAATGCGAACATTTCCCATACTGCCTTGGTTCGCAAATGCAAACCATTGTTCGCAAATGCGAACACTGCCTTATACAGCATGTGTTCGCAAATGCGAACATTAGTTCGCAAATGCGAACATCCCTTTGTCTGCCAGTGTTCGCAAATGCGAACAAATGTTCGCAAATGCGAACTTCCCAGCCTTAGCTTATTTTTCAAACTCCCAGAAATTGGTCGGGGTTCGCAATTGCGAACCCATGTTCGCAAATGCGAACACAGAGACCTGAAAAACACGAATTTCAATCATTTCTTCACTTTTTACAAAACCAAAACACCCATTTGCGATTCTTCAAGGATTTCTTCTTCATCAAAACGATTGTAAGTCACTTTTTACTTAATTCTTTCAATTCCTAACATCATTAATCATGTTTTTCATAAGAAATCAAAGATTTTCATGGTAAAATTCTTGTTTTTGTTAGAAAATAGGTTTTTCATAAATTGGGGAATTGGACCTCGAATTAAGGTCCGATTTTGAAACAAATCATATACATGAACTCGTGGGGGGATGGGTAACCGGATTTTGGTCCTAACCCCGAGTTCCGACCATGTGGGCCCGGGGTTGAAATTCACTATTCCGGGCAGAATGTTGTAAAAGTTGTATTTGATCTTAAGAATTAGTTTGTTGAGTAGAATTGATGATATTAAATCAATTGTGTATAGATACGGTTGGATTGGAGCCAAGTTGAAAGAAAAAGACATTTCCACGGATTGAATTGTTCATAAGCATTCGAGGTAAGTGTTTGTTCTATCCTAGCTTGAGGGAATATGAATATGTGTTATGTGTTATGTGATCGAGTGCGGTGTATGGGCTGTGGTGACGAGCATCCATACACTGGCGTCTAGTATGACCGTGAGTCGTTGGAAAATGATTATTTTGAGATATATTACGGATGAATTGTTATTGTTCTCCCTTGTTGGGACTTGTTGTGAAGATAATTATTGATTGCCCTTGATGGGACGGTTTATGAATTACTGTTTCTTTCTTTGCCCTTAACCGTGATTGTTATTTGGGTGAGGAAGAGTGATAATGCACGAAGGGTGATGCCGTGCCATGTTTATTTATTTATGCACGAAGGTTAATGCCGTGCCATGTTTATTTATTGATTATGCACGAAGGATCATGCCGTGCTCTGTTATTGAACCATGTACGAAGGATCATGTGCTGTACTATGGATGTGAGGATGAGAGTAAAAGCACGAAGGGTGATGCCGTGTACTTTATTTGTTTATTTGGTGAGGATGAGAGTAAAAGCACGAAGGGTGATGCTGTGTACTTTATTTGTTTATTTGGTGAGGATGAGAGTAAAAGCACGAAGGGTGATGCCGTGCAACCTGCTTGCTATTTCTTGAATTGATATTACTTGTGTTTACATTATACTTTGTTTTTCTTGTGAATTTGTTAACTGTGGTTAATTGTTGAATTCTTTAAGATATTCCTTATTGTGTTAATACTTGATTATTTCTTGTTATTTTGTGGTACACATATATATATTGAATTGCACAGGTTTATGTGAGTGTCTGGTCCTAGGCTTGTCACTACTTCGCCGGGATAGGCCAGGCACTTACCAACACATGGGGTCGGTTGTGCTGATATTACACTTCTGTGCGTTTTTTCACAGGTCTAGGTTACGACCAGGAGCAGCAGCAGCAGTAAATCGATTTTGTGGGAGTTGATCATATTGAGACCGAGGTAGCTTGCAGACGTCCGCAGGCCCGGCGTCTCTCTCTCTTTATTTATGTCATTAGCTGTAGTCTCTTTGTTCCGAGACAAACATAAATTATGTTATAATTCCTTCAGACTTTTATGTGTAGTATTCCATAGTAGTTCGTGAGTTGGTGACTCCACGTCTTGGGTAGAGGATTTCAGTATGATTTTCACTTTGTAATTAGTTATTTCTATCTGATAAAGTATTCCGCATTTATTTAATTAAGATTGTGTTAAAAACGGGATAGTATGAATACGGTGGCTTGCCTAGCTACCACGAGTAGGCGCCATCACGATCCCGATGTTGGGGGAAAATCCGGGTCGTGACACTGGTATTCAGCTTTTAGGACTTATTTAACCTACAGCCAGTCCTTGCATTGGCATTTAAGGACTGGCCAGTTCTATTATTTAAAACTTAGCCTTTTTTGCTTCATTTTCAGTTAATTAACACCTTTATTTTAATTTTAAAGCTAATTGCAGGACTAGCTTGCTTTATTATGGTATTTAAACTATTTAAAACTTAGCCAGTCTCAAGTTGAGACTTGGCTTGGGTAATTGAACCCATTTGCTGAAAACAATTGGGCCCAAAGCCTTTGCAGGCTGGAGCCTCATATTGAGATTGACGAGGAGGTTCCGGTTCCAGCAGCTCCAGTGGGCCCAGCTCAGGTCCCAGGAGAGGCTTTATTTACCCCGGATCTCCGGGATGCTTTGGTCAGAATAGCGGGATTCATGGACAGCATTGCCAGAGCAGGTTTATTATCAATTGCCCCAGCCACTTCTAAGGCTGGAGGAGGGGCCCAGACTCCTATTGCTCAAACTCCGGAGCCAATAGCTCCTCAGCCTCAGGCAGCAGTAATTCAGCCAGCTGTGGCCACTCAGTCAGGTACCACGGCTCATGCCGGTGATGGAGCGGCCATGACTTCTGATTCGTTATGGAGGCTTGATCGGTTCTCCAAGCTATTTACCACTACATTCAGTGGAGCCGCATCAGAGGATCCTCAGGACTTTTTATTCGGTTGCCATGAGATTCTCAAGACTATGGGGATCGTGGAGACAAACGGAGTTGACTTCTGTACCTTCAGGCTTGCAGGATCCGCCAAGACTTGGTGGAGAGATTATTGCTTGACTCGACCAGCAGGGTCCCCAGCTTTATCATGGGATCAGTTTGCGGAACTATTTATGGAGAAGTTTCTCCCTGCAACTCAGCGGGATGTACTTCGGAGGCAGTTTGAGCGCCTCCATCAGGGCACTATGGCAGTTACACAGTATGAGACTAGATTTGTCGATCTGGCTCGTCATGCAGTGGTGATACTTCCAACGGAGCGGGAGAGGGTCCGCAGGTTTATAGATGGGCTTAATCAGCCGATCAGACTTCAGATGACTATGGGCGTGGGGAGTGACATATCATTTCAGGAGGCAGCCAATGCAGCACGTAGAGTTGAGATGGCTCTCGCTAGAGGAGGCGGTTATTCTTCGGATAAGAGGCCTCGTCATTCGGGTAGGTTTGGTGCTTCTTCCTCTGGTAGCAGAGAATCCTTTGATAGAGGCCAGTCCTCCAGGCCTTTTCATTCCGCCCTTCAGGCTTCACAGGGTGGACCAGGTGATCGTGGTGTTCGGGGGCATTATTCAGACCAGTCTCCTATTAATGCTCATCCTCTTCAGAGTGTTCGTGGAGGCCATTCCGGTCGTCAGGGCCAGCAGCCCTATCAGTCTAAGAGTTGCTACGGTTGTGGTGACCCATGTCATTTTATCAGGAATTGCCCTATAGCAGCGGGCAACTCTCAGCAGCGAGGTCCTCGTCCTATGATTCAGGCCCCAGCTGACCCTCAGCCTGCCCAGCCAGCCGGAGGCGGGGGTAGAGATTATAGAGGTGGAGGTCGAGACCGTAGAGGTGGAGACCGTCCGGCGAGAGGTAGAGGTCAGCCAGTTGATGGTCGTCCTAGAGACGCAGCTCAGAGGGGAGGTGCAGATCCCCGATTCTATGCTTTACCAGCCGGGCCAGAGGCAGAGGCATCAGATGCCGTGATTACAGGTACTATTCTTGTGTGTGGCAGAGGTGCTTCAGTATTATTTGACCCTGGATCTACATATTCCTACGTGTCTTCCTACTTTGCACCGTATTTGGCCGTGCCCAGCTATGCTCTGGATATTCCGGTTTATGTGGCTACACCAGTGGGTGACTCTATTGTAGTCGATCGGGTGCATCGTTCGTGCGTAGTTATATTTAGGGGTCTTGAGACCCGTGTTGATTTGTTGCTCTTGGATATGGTAGATTTTGATGTCATATTGGGAATGGACTGGTTGTCCCCATACCATGCTATTCTTGATTGCCATGCTAAGACGGTGACCTTAGCCTTGCCCAAATCACCCCGACTAGAGTGGAAAGGTACCTCAAGCCACTCCGTTCGAACTGTTATTTCCTATGTTAAGGCTCGACGTATGGTCGAGAAGGGGTGTCTAGCTTATTTGGCTTATGTTCGTGATTCCAGCGCAGAAGTTCCTTCCATTGAGTCGGTCCCTATTGCACGGGAGTTTCTTGAGGTTTTTCCTTCAGACCTGCCGGGCATGCCACCCGACAGGGATATTGATTTCTGTATTGATTTGGCACCGGGCACTCAGCCCATCTCTATTCCACCCTATCGTATGGCCCCGCCGGAACTAAAAGAGTTGAAAGATCGGTTGCAGGACCTTCTTGAGAAGGGCTTTATCAGGCCCAGTGTTTCCCCCTGGGGAGCACCCTGTATTATTTGTAAAGAAGAAGGATAGCTCGATGCGGATGTGTATTGATTACCGGCAGTTAAACAAGGTGACTATCAAAAATAAATATCCACTGCCGAGGATTGATGATTTGTTTGACCAGCTCCGGGGAGCGAGGGTATTCTCTAAGATAGACTTGAGGTCAGGCTACCATCAGCTGAAGATCAGGGCGGCTGACATTCCTAAGACAGAGCCTTTCGCTCTAGATATGGGCATTATGAGTTCTTGGTCATGTCCTTCGGGTTGACCAATGCCCCAGCAGCATTCATGGAGTTGATGAATCGGGTATTCGGGCCTTACTTAGATCTGTTCGTGATAGTCTTCATAGATGACATCCTGGTGTACTCCCGCAGCCAGGAAGAGCACGAGCAGCACCTCAGAGTGGTTCTTCAGACTCTGAAAGATAACCGACTATATGCCAAATTTTCTAAATGTGAGTTCTGGCTGAGTTCGGTAGCATTTCTGGGTCACATTGTATCAGTGGAAGGTATTCAGGTAGACCCAAAGAAGATTGAGGCGGTCCAGAATTGGCCTCGACCAGCTTCGGTGACTGAGATCCGGAGTTTCTTGGGATTAGCAGGTTACTACCGTCGTTTTGTAGAGGGGTTTTCTTCTATTGCAGCCCCGATGACCAGGTTGACCCAGAAGGGTGTCCAGTTTCAGTGGTCAGAGGAGTGTGAGGCGAGCTTTCAGAAGCTCAAGACAGCCTTGACCACCGCACCGGTGTTGGTACTACCTACGGGTGCAGGGCCTTATACAGTTTATTGTGACGCATCTCGTACAGGGCTTGGAGCGGTATTGATGCAGGATGGTAAGGTTATCGCTTATGCTTCGAGGCAGTTAAAGATACATGAGAAGAATTATCCAGTTCATGATCTTGAGTTGGCAGCAGTGGTTCATGCCTTAAAGATCTGGAGGCATTATCTATATGGTGTGACATGTGAGGTGTACACTGATCACAAAAGCCTACAGTACTTGTTCAAACAGAAGGAGTTGAATCTACGACAGCGGAGATGGTTAGAGTTGCTAAAAGACTATGATGTTACTATATTATATCACCCGGGTAAGGCCAATGTGGTGGCCGATGCATTGAGTAGAAAGTATGCCAGCATGGGTAGTCTTGCATATATTCCGGTCAATCGGAGACCATTAGCTCTAGATGTCCAGGCCTTAGCCAACCGGTTCGTGAGATTAGACATTTCTGAGCCTAGCAGAGTGTTAGCCTGCACGGTCGCTCGTTCTTCATTATTAGAGCGTATCCGTGAGAGGCAATTTGATGATCCTCATTTGCGTGAGTTGAGAGATATAGTACGGCAGGGAGGTGCCACACAGGTAAGTCTAGATGATGATGGGGTATTGAAATTGCAGGGTCGAGTTTGTGTGCCCAATGTCGAAGGAATTCGAGAGTTGATCTTAGCGAGGGCCCACAGTTCGCGGTATTCTATTCACCCAGGCGCCGCGAAGATGTACCAGGACTTACGGCAGCACTATTGGTGGCGCAGAATGAAGAAAGATATCATTGCGTATGTCGCTCGGTGTCTAAATTGTCAGCAGGTGAAATATGAGCACCAGAGACCTGGTGGTGTATTTCAGAGGATTGAAATTCCCGAGTGGAAATGGGAGCGAATCACTATGGACTTCGTTACTTGACTTCCTTTGACTCGGAGGAAATTTGATGCTATTTGGGTCATTGTTGATAGGCTGACCAAATCAGCACACTTTATTCCAGTATCTGTCTCCTACTCATCGGAGAGGTTAGCGGAGGTTTACATTAGGGAGATTGTTCGTCTCCATGGAGTGCCGGTATCTATTATCTCTGATCGGGGTACGCAGTTTACCTCGCGGTTCTGGAGAGCGGTCCAGCAGGAGTTAGGCACCCAGGTTCAGTTGAGTACAGCATTTCATCCTCAGACGGATGGCCAGTCCGAGCGGACTATTCAGATACTTGAGGACATGCTTCGAGCCTGTGTTATTGATTTCGGAGGCTCGTGGGACCGGTTTCTACCATTAGCAGAGTTCGCCTACAATAACAGTTACCAATCTAGCATCCAGATGGCTCCGTATGAGGCGTTGTATGGTAGGCGATGTCGATCACCAGTCGGATGGTTTGAACCGGGAGAGGCTCGGTTGTTGGGTACAGACTTAGTTCAGGAGGCCTTGTATAAGGTCAAGACTATTCAGGAGAGATTGCGTTCAGCTCAGTCCAGGCAGAAGACTTATGCGGATCGTAAGGTTCGAGATGTAGATTTCATGGTTGGTGAACGAGTATTGCTCCGAGTGTCGCCTATGAAGGGCGTGATGAGGTTCGGAAAGAAGGGCAAGCTCAGCCCTAGGTATATTGGTCCATTTGAGATTTTAGACAGAGTGGGAGGGGTGGCTTACAGATTAGCTTTGCCGCCTAGCTTATCAGCCGTGCATCCAGTTTTTCATGTATCTATGCTTCGGAGATACCACGGCGATCCCACACATGTGTTAGACTTCAGTACTGTCCAATTGAACAATGATCTATCTTACGAGGAGGAGCCGGTGGCTATTCTAGACCGGCAGGTTCGATAGTTGAGGTCAAAGAGTTATCCTTCTGTGCGTGTTCAGTGGAGAGGTCAGCCTCCTGAGGCATCGACCTGGGAGTCCGAGTCTGATATGCGGAGCCGCTACCCACATTTGTTTCCTGACTCAGGTACTTCTTTCTTTTGTCCGTTCGAGGACGAACGGTTGTTTTAGAGGTGGAGATTGTGATGACCCAAAGGGTCATCACTTATTTAATTAATCATTTCGAGCTTCCGAGGCCTTGAAAACCTCATTCTATGTTGCCTCGATTTACGTGCACGATCCGAGCATGTAGCCGGAAAGATTTTGTGATAGAAAATATGAATTCTATGAGAAATTTGGATAAAAATGATATTAATATTGATATGGTTGACTTCGGTCAACATTTTTGGTAAACGGATCCGGACCCGAGATTAGATGGTCCCGAGAGGTCCGTAGGAAAATATGGGACTTGGACATGTGTCCGGAGTCGAATTCTGAGGCCTAGAGCCCTAGTTATGAATTTTTCTATGAAATTGTTTTTGATGTAATTGTTAAAGGAAATAAATTAATTGACCTTGGTATCGGGCTCGTATTTTGGTTCCGACGCCCGGTACAAGTCTTAAATATTATATATGTGATTTCCGTAAAGTTTGGTGACATTCGGATGTCGTTTGAGATGTTTTGGACCTTGAGTTCCAAGTTAAGAAGTTTTGAAAATCAAAAGTATGAAAATCATGAGTTTGAGGCTTGATTTGATTAAAACGAAGTGATATTGGCGATGTGATCGCACAAACAAGTCCATAATGTGTTTTTGAGGTTATGTACATGTTTGGTTTGGAGCCCGGGGGGCTCGGGTAAAGATTTGATAGGCCGTTGGATGAAATTCTGAATTTTTGAACTGCTGGTTTTTCACCCAGCTGTTGGCTTCGCAATTGCGAAGTATTTCTCGCAATTGCGAAGGGGACAATGTAAGGCAAGGCTCGCAAATGCGAACCTTGATCGCAAATGCGAAGCCAGCCTTGTTCGCAAATGCGAACAATTGTTCGCATTTGCGAAATTCCCCAGTGCCTGCCTATGTTCGCAAATGCGAACAATTGTTCGCAAATGCGAACAATTGTTCGCAAATGCGAACAATTGTTCGCAAATGCGAACATTTCCCATACTGCCTTGGTTCGCAAATGCGAACCATTGTTCGCAAATGCGAACACTGCCTTATACAGCATGTGTTCGCAAATGCGAACATTAGTTCGCAAATGCGAACATCCCTTTGTCTGCCAGTGTTCGCAAATGCGAACAAATGAGCCTTAGCTTATTTTTCAAACTCCAGAAATTGGTCGGGGTTCGCAATTGCGAACCCATGTTCGCAAATGCGAACACGGAGACCTGAAAAACACGAATTTCAGTCATTTCTTCACTTTTTACAAAACCAAAACACCCATTTGCGATTCTTCAAGGATTTCTTCTTCATCAAAACGATTGTAAGTCACTTTTTACTTAATTCTTTCAATTCCTAACATCATTAATCATGTTTTTCATAAGAAATCAAAGATTTTCATGGTAAAATTCTTGTTTTTGTTAGAAAATAGGTTTTTCATAAATTGGGGAATTGGACCTCGAATTGAGGTCCGATTTTGAAACAAATCATATACATGAACTCGTGGGGGGATGGGTAACCGGATTTTGGTCCTAACCCCGAGTTCCGACCATGTGGGCCCGGGGTTGAAATTTACTATTCCGGGCAGAATGTTGTAAAAGTTGTATTTGATCTTAAGAATTAGTTTGTTGAGTAGAATTGATGATATTAAATCAATTGTGTATAGATACGGTTGGATTGGAGCCAAGTTGAAAGAAAAAGACATTTCCACGGATTGAATTGTTCATAAGCATTCGAGGTAAGTGTTTGTTCTATCCTAGCTTGAGGGAATAGGAATATGTGTTATGTGTTATGTGATCGAGTGCGGTGTATGGGCTGTGGTGACGAGCATCCATACACTGGCGTCTAGTATGACCGTGAGTCGTTGGAAAATGATTATTTTGAGATATATTACAGATGAATTGTTATTGTTCTCCCTTGTTGGGACTTGTTGTGAAGATAATTATTGATTGCCCTTGATGGGACGGTTTATGAATTACTGTTTCTTTCTCTGCCCTTAACTGTGATTGTTATTTGGGTGAGGAAGAGTGATAATGCACGAAGGGTGATGTCGTGCCATGTTTATTTATTTATGCATGAAGGTTAATGCCGTGCCATGTTTATTTATTGATTATGCACGAAGGATCATGCCGTGCCCTGTTATTGAACCATGTACGAAGGATCATGCCGTACTATGGATGTGAGGATGAGAGTAAAAGCATGAAGGGTGATGCCGTGTACTTTATTTGTTTATTTGGTGAGGATTAGAGTAAAAGCACGAAGGGTGATGCCGTGTACTTTATTTGTTTATTTGGTGAGGATGAGAGTAAAAGCACGAAGGGTGATGCCGTGCAACTGCTTGCTATTTCTTGAATTGATATTACTTGTGTTTACATTATACTTTGTTTTTCTTGTGAATTTCTTAACTATGGTTAATTGTTGAATTCTTTAAGATATTCCTTATTGTGTTAATACTTGATTATTTCTTGTTATTTTGTGGTACACATATATATATTGAATTGCACAGGTTTATGCGAGTGTCTGGTCCTAGGCTTGTCACTACTTCGCCGGGATAGGCCAGACACTTACCAGCACATGGGGTCGGTTGTGCTGATATTACACTTCTGTGCGTTTTTGCACAGGTCCAGGTTACGATCAGGAGCAGCAACAGCAGTAAATCGATTTCGTGGGAGTTGATCATATTGAGACCGAGGTAGCTTGCAGACGTCCGCAGGCCCGGCGTCTCTCTCTCTTTATTTATGTCATTAGTTGTAGTCTCTTTGTTCCGAGACAAACAGAAATTATGTTATAATTCCTTCAGACTTTTATGTGTAGTATTCCATAGTAGTTCGTGAGTTGGTGACTCCACGTCTTGGGTAGAGGATTTCAGTATGATTTTCACTTTGTAATTAGTTATTTCTATTTCGATAAAGTATTCCGCATTTATTTAATTAAAATTGTGTTAAAAACGGGATAGTATGAATACAGTGGCTTGCCTAGCTACCACGAGTAGGCGCCATCACGATCCCGATGTTGGGGGAAAATCCGGGTCGTGACAACAACGAATATAATTCAGCCAATCCGTGTTGAAGTTTATCACAATTGGGTGATGATAGAGATGTTCTACAAACCACATTTGTAATAAGATATTGCAACCCTCAGAATAATCTTGTCCTTCTTGGCACCGAGTTAAGGCCCGGAAGATGTCTCCTAGTATCATTGGAAGAACAGTGTGTTCCTCATTACTCTGTAGATATGAGACCACCACAGCCAAACGGATTCTGATGCGTCCGCCATGTTCGGGAAAAACCATGGTTCCCAAAAAAGCGATCATAAAGGCATAAATCCTTAAGTCTCCCCAGGCGTCATAATTCAACTGGTTGACAAATTGAGTGTTTGAGAATTTCGCGAACCCATTCTTATCACCAAATTTGTCGTAAAGATAATCCAGTGGCACCCAACCGTTCTCCAAACAACCCATGGGAACCCGCCGGAGACATAACGTTTTCAAGAAATTATTTACACCCATCTACCTAGGAGCTGCAGGTCTCATCTTGTGCAAATCTCTTCCGAGCCCTGTGAGTCCGCCCAATTCTTCCAAAGTGGGTGTCATTTCGCAATCCCGGAATCCGAACACATTGCTTGTTGAGTCCCAAAAACTCACTAAAGCTCTGATCACATTTTTGTCCGGTTTTATCATCATGATGTCCGGAAGAAACTTGAGGTGCTTGTGAACTTGATTTCTTTCCCAAGCTGAGAAACTAGTCCACCATTTACAGAGCCGATCTAGGGTCTTGTCTTGGACCATGAACATGGGTGGCATTTCGTCTCTTGCCCTTTTTTGGCCGATTCGTTGCGAGGAAGTCATGCTGATCCTAGAAAAGATAAAAATGAACTTAAGATTTTTTCAAATTTTTTTTTTATTATGTATAAAAAAACGAGTCTTGTTAATACGGCCTTTCAGCACTTGAAGAAGATTTGAAGGCTGTATAAGGGGATACCAGTGTGATATCTATATTCCGTTTTGCGAAATTAGTCCTCCGGCGCCCCTTTTGAGGCGTTTGGCTATTTTTGCAAAATTTCCTAACTCTCGACTAGGAACAAAAATCCTAATTTTAATATTTTTATTATTGTTTTTCTTTTTTTTAAAAAAATCAGTATTAGTTGAGCCCGATATGGGTTGCCTACGTATCTCATGTTTGGTGAGAATCAAACTTGCGTAGTTCGAAAATAAAAGAACTAAATCATTTTAAGAAAAGAAAACAAACTATTTTTAAACAACATTTCTAAAACAAATTATTTTCAAAGGAACTAAGAAAATTTATTTGGAATTTTTTTGCATTTTTTTTTCAAAATTATTTTCAAAGAAACTAAACTATTTTCGTAAAATTAAGAAAATTTATTTGGAATTTTTTTTTTTGCATTTTTTTTTTCAAAATTTATTTTTTAAAGAACTAACTATTTTAGTAAAATTAAGAAAATTTATTTGGAATATTTTGCATTTTTTTTTCAAAATTTATTTTTAAAGAACTAACTATTTTCGTAAAATTAAGAAAGTTTATTTGGAATTTTTGCATTTTTTCAAAATTTATTTTCAAAGAACTAACTATTTTCCATAAAACTATTTTGACTCTATACCCTGACGTTTTCCACTTCTTCCTCTCTTTTTAACAAACCGGTCGGCATGTAAGATCGAAACAAATAAATGCACACAGAAAGATGCAACAAGTTGGTCTTTTGTTTCAGGTACACCTGTCCTAGACAGGCCCAACCCCTGTGTTGAGCCTCCTAAGTCAAATATGCACATGATGCAAATAAACGTTCCTATCGAGGATCCGGCATAAGGTTTTGTTATTCTAAGTCATCATCCGATTGGAAAAAGTGTCTAGACTGGCTTTAACTCGAGCGGACAACTCTAGCCGAAGAGTGTCAGTGCACCGGTAGCATGGCTTTCCGGCTTAATTGACAAACTCTCCGCCTAAACATGTGTGACTACAAAATCCTTCACCGGGTGCCAAGCACCACGGCTATCTTGAGAAAAACGGGCTATGTCCAGCAAATACCCGGTATTATATTTCAAAAGACTCAGAAGAGAAAAAATGGGTATCGGCACAATTTATATACAGTTCACAAAATATCAAAGCGGTAAAGCAACATTTAGCATATAAAATATAAACATGTAATAAAATCAGATAATAAATAAGCCAAATAAAATAATTATTCAAAGCTCGAATTCTTAAACCCCGAACCGGTAGTCCTGAGTTTTATTCCCCAGCAGAGTCGCCAGAGCTGTCACACCTCCTTTTGGCGCGCCCCCTACCCCGGAGGGTAGATGCGCTAGGGAGTTTTTCCAATTTAAGTGACAATATTCGAAACGAGATTATTCTATTTATTTCATAGTCGCCACTTGGAATAAATTAAGGTGTCCCAAGTCACCAATTTATTTAAGTCCCGAATCGAGGAAATTTCGACTTTCCAAATGAAGTCTGCGAACCAAAATTCTAAGTAAGGAATTCTGTTGACCCGAGGGAAGGTGTTAGGCACCCCCGGATCCCGTGGTTCTAGCACGGTCGCTTCAATTATTATAAATGGCTAAAAATTATCTGATTTTAATATGCTCATAAATTATATGCTCTAGTTAAACCTTAAAAAGCTTATTAATTTGAGACCATACCAAAAGAAAGACTAATTACAACATAGATTCAGACTTTTGACAGATAGATGAATATATAAAAGTATTCGGATTATTTACTTGAAACTATTCCGATTAAAAACCATTGTAAAACTAAACTAAAAAAAAGATCAATTTATTTAACAGGATATTTCTTGAAATTATTCCCAATTAAAGAATCGTACCAAATGATGTGTTATTTCCTAGCTTTTGACTTATGGCCGGGGATTGAATGAAAAGATGTGAACTAATGGGAAAATTGACCAAAATATACGAAAACAAAATTAATTCGTCTTGGTTAATTATTTAGACGTGAGGTTGTCTACTTTGGATTTCGCTATCCTCGATATGACATTAATTGACGAAATCGAAATTATATGATTAAAGTGACTAACATTGTTATCTAAAAGCATTGTCTAACTTATCCTTGCTTGCTTAATTATAAATAGACCTCAAAAGAAGAAGAAAAATCAAAGTAAAAGAAAATTTGAAATGATTCCAAACATCTTATATTAACAGCTAAACTTTAACCGAACCAACATCTTGAACATGCTTAAACTACTTAATTTTAACAAATTACCTATGTAAAATATCAAAGGGAATCCTAATCCGAATTGGCTAGTTTTACTTACACAAATCAAATCGTATACTAGAAATATAGAAAACTAATTGAGCATAAATGAAAACTGATATCTATTTTTATCAATGGTCCAAAATAATCCAAGTTTACAAATACAAGCCTAGCAAGTTTTGTTTCAATCCATACATAATGGAAGTAAGAGCTAAGTAAACATACAAGACTAATGCACCCTCAATCTTCTAATGACTAAACTGTACGATGTCTATTTTTTGCTAACAGTTCTTAACTTAACAAGAACAAAACCATTTATGCAGTGGCTTCAAATAAAGATTCAAAGTGGTCTTCCATTTCAATCATGGTACAAGAATAGTCAAGCCCAAGAAATATGTACCTGGAAATTGATAGCAGAAAAATGAAGAAATGAGAGGTCAGTGACTGCTTGGCAGTGATCAAACAGCAACTCAGCAATGACAACAGGACACCAACAACCAAACAGCAAGTCACCCCAGAAATTAGCTTAGACAGACCAGTTTTTAACTTCAAAATACCCAGCAAACCTTTGAAAATATCCACAGACCACTATTTGTCCCAGAAGCTAGCTTAGTTGGACCCAGAACTATTTGAAGTTAACCCTATACCCCTCTGAAGTTTCAGTGGCTAAATACTGAGCCAAAGATATCAATGAATTGGTCAGAACTCAAGGTTTGTTCTACCAATTCAATGGAACAGTAAGCCAAATAAAACAATGATAAAGAGAAAATGCAGAATCTTTCTCGAATTCAATCTGTTTTGCCTTTTCAATTCAACTCACTGTTTTCTTAGAACTATATCTCTGAAAACTCAAAGAAAGCTCTCCCCAAAAATCCCTGCTCCCTATTCTGTTTAAGCCCCTGTGAGTTTAGTGTTTCTCAGACTCTCAAAATGTTCTCAATGTGTGTCTGTTTTTTTACTTTCAGTGAGTGTGTCTCTCTGTGTGTTCAATCTCTCAAATGTGTATGTATTCCAGTCAGTCCCTCTCTATTTTCTATCTCTTTTTATAGCCTAGAGATCCAAACCCCAGCCCTTCCTTTTTAATTGTTTTAATCACTGTCCAGCCAGGCTATTCCTTCTGTTAAACCACTAAATCCTGTCTAAGTATGGGACTTTTCTGTTTTTTAAATCCTTTAGTGCAGCAACTGTGTGGCACACCTGCTGTCCAGCAGGTTCCACTACTAAAACATGTGCATAGCATCCTCAGATTTCTATCTTTAACTAAACAACTATATCCTATTAGTTTCTTTAACAGTTACAGCTACAAAAAACAACTAATGAACCAGCAGTGGAATTACAGATAGTTAACAATTATAATCCAACAGCTACAAACCAATATGTTTACAATTCAAACACAAACGATTTAAGGATTCAATAGGGAATTAATCATATCAAGAGAGTCTTAGTCAAAGCTCAAACCAACAAGGAATTCAAAACTCAATCTAATCAGTGGTTTATTTGGTCGGATGAAATCAAAAGGGGATATGAAACTAACCAATTGACGACATTCGATTAAACGATTCACGACAATAATCGACAAAACAGTGATTCAAACAATCTCGGCCAAAGAAGAAAAATACAAAACTAATTATCGACGCCTCTAAATCAAAGCGAATATGCATTCGACAACATACACAATCAGATAAACAACACAGAAAAATAATTGACCAAATAAAGGGTCTTTGAGAAGAAGTGAAAACAGGGACGGCCAAAAAATGAGAAGAATTCAATCAAATACACAAAACAAACAAATACCTAATTGAAATAAACAGGAAAAGGAAATTACCTCAAAAGAAATCGAAAGTTGGACGGACCCGGCTCCAAAGGATTCGAGTTTTTGCACCTTTTGAAGTAAACGGACTTTAATTGAAGTGTTTTTCAAACGAAAAACACTCTAATTAATGTCTATTGACTTCAATTACTTTTAATTCGAACGAAATCCCTAGTTTTCGAATTCTAGGGTTCTTGAACTCGGTTTTGGGTCTTGACTAGTTCCTGCCGGATTCGAACAAAACCAAAGGTGGTTTGGGTGTGAGGGTGGTCTGGAGGTGCTAGGGTGAGATTTTGGGGCGGTTTGGCATAGGTTTGGTTTTAGCTCGAATCTTCAAATGAAGATTCGAGAAGATAGGGAATGATTCGAGGGAAACGGTTTGTGGATTTGGACTCGGGATGCTTGGAAGATCATTTGGTGTTAAGATGGAGAAGTTTGGCCTACCGGAACCGCCGTGAGGCGATTTCCGGTAGGCGGAGTGCGGCGGGGGACGGTGGGGATCATTTGCCTCGTCTCTGATAGAGACGATGATGGGGGTATTTGGATCAGGGGGCTGGGGTATAAGATTAAACTTATATACGGGGTATGGGATGGGATCCTGGCCGTTGGAACAATTAGGTTTGATGGCTAGGATTTCTTACCAGGTATCAAACGGCGTTGTCTCAATTAAATGAGACTGGGTCGGTCTCAAAGGCGAACGGGTCGGGCGAAATTGTAAGCTTGAGGCCGTTGGATCTAATCAAACGGATGGTTGTGATTTGAGAACCCACACGACGTCGTTTGGTTTAATCTCTGAGATGAATTGGTCTGGACCGTGCACAAGGCTAATTGGATTGGGCCTGTGATAGCTTGGGCTGATGGAAAACTGTGGCCTGGTCCAAGTTTATTCCTTATTCCTTTTATTTTTTTTTTAATTTTAGCTCCTAATTAAAATAAAAAATGCTAACAAAAAATCAAATAAAAATCAAAAAGTGCTAATTAAGTTACACTAAATATTATCCCACTCAATTTAAACATCAATTAAATAAATCACACGATTTTGATATTAAACACTAAAAACGCAAAAATACATATTTTTTTGTAATTTTCTATTTTTTGTAAAATAAACTTGATTACTTTTAACGAATCATAAATGAGAATGTGACATATATTTTTTTTATTTTTCATTAATTAAACAAATAAACATGGGCACACAAAAATACAAACAAAAAATAAAAAATAACATAAAGTCCATATGTATTGCAAACAACGCAAAACTCTTTTATTTTGAATTTTTGGGAGTAATTCGTGTGAGGCAAAAATCACGTGCTCACATATAGTTGTTTAGTATTTTCTATGTTGAAGTTGTATGAGTATATGTAATACAATCTGTTTGCTGATTGGGACTGTGAAGTGCATATTCAGAAACAATTAAATTGTTAGTGTTGAGACTGGAACTGTAGTTAGATCTCAAATTGTACACTGTAAGATCCATCATGGAATTTGATTAGTTGTAGTGTTCTATGTATATTGCTTATTTGAGTTTAGAATAACAAGGATAGGATTTGAGCTTTTTGAGCACTGGTATATGAGTCTGTGAATTAAAATTGGTGCATAAAGCTTAATAAGCCTCAGTAAATTTTACTTTAAGATATGTAGGAAGATGTAAAACATATATCAGGCTTAATTGACTTTAATAAATCGAAGTATTCTAATTAAGTTGGGATCAATACTTAGTCTGAATTGCTGACTGTGTTTGAGACGTTATTGTAACAACTAAATTTCGCTCCTGAAAAATAATAATCAAGACAAGAAAAATAGCGATAAATATTATATTTAAATTCAAGTGATGGGGTTACAATCTCTAAAATATCTCTAAATCTGAAGAGATGTAGTCCTCTGATTCTTCTCGTTACGGATGATGGTTCAAGAGCTTGAAAGCTTGATCTTGAACTTGACAGATTTCAGATTTGTAGTACGTCACGAACGATTTGAAGCTCGTTACGAACCAGGATTTGATGTTGCAGTTATCACGAACGGAAGATTTGAAGCCGCCCACCTATGACTTGAGTTCGCCTTTGGAATTTGACCACAGACGATGATTGCAGATATGGAGGGAGACCTTGATGCTATCCTTCAGAGCTTCTTTAGCGTTTCCTTCTGCTTACTTGCTTGTCTTAGCCTTCTCCTTTGACCCCTTTATATAGGTGTGGGGTGGATTAGTCTTAAAGAAAACCCTAGTGGATCATTGGGCTTGAGGCTTATGGGCCGGTCCATTTGATAGAAGACTAATTGACGAGCTAGCCCAATAATATATTAATGGACATTTATTTAAATCAATTTGATTGGATTTAAATAACAAACCCAATTATACCAGTCCATGTTGCTTAATTGGACCAATATATATTTAATTTGTGGTAAAATCCAAATTTTTTATGGATTGAAATTTGACAAAATTTTAATTGCCTACAAATGCCCCCTGCTTCAAGGCTTGTCGGGATGTAGGCTTGCCGAAATCAAAGAAGAGACTTGAAGTACCCATGAAGATAACATCCCTTCGTGAATCATTTAGTCAAATGGTCTGATGTACCAAAGTTAACCATCTTGATTTAGAGAAGAATTTAGTTGCGTCAATTGCTTTTGGCCAATGCCATTATCACTATGTTGCAGCTTGAATGTTAGATTGCAATACATAATAACCATCAATGTAGAGCTAAGCAGTGGTATTACCAAAGTTATCAAATAACTTGGCTTGTTCATGGGATAAGTATTTTTTTTTGTTCCATGAAACACTTGGTCATCATTCCTTCTATGAAAAGAACGTGTATGGACTCAAAATAAATAAGCCAAACCCATCTTACATAGGACAAATTAAAGACTTAACAAATTTGGTAAGAATCCCCCAGCACTCCAAGGGTTTGCAATTTGTTCCCATGTTTGAAATCCATGTTTCCTGGTTTTAAACTTTTCCATATACAAGAATTTCCTTATTCTTCCCTTGCTTGTTCCTATAAATTTGCCACTTTTTCCTTGTATCGTTGCCATAGTAGAAGTCCTCCGTTCTTTGATGAAAGCAACAATACTACTTTTTGATTGATTTTAAAGGTACTCTTCAATAGTTGGCAACGCAACCCCGTCGCTCGATTCTCCTAACAATTTTTTATTGTGCAGTTGCTGCCAAGAATTTCAGCTTTGTGCGTCTTAACCAAAAAAATCATATCTTAGTGTAGGAGTATCCAAATCACGAGTGGTTTGCGGCTATGGAAACTAGACTCGGAGTACTACAAAATATCAAAATTTTGGATCTAGATTCGCATCGTAGCATCCCAGGTGAGCTTCGTAAGCTTGGTTTAAGTTCTGTCACTGCTTGATATTCTAGTTTTGTGCGTCCTAACTTAAAAAACCATATCTTGGTGTAGGAATGCCGAAATCACAAGTGGTTTGCGGCTACGGAAACTAGACTCGGAGTACTACAACATATCAAAAATTTGGATCTAGATTCGCATCGTAGCATCCCAGGTGAGCTTCGTAATCTTGATTTAAGTTTTGTCACTGCTCGATATTCCAGTTTTGTGCGTCCTTACTAAACAAATCATATCTTGGTGTAGGAACGCCGAAATTACAAGCGGTTTGTGGCGACAAAAACGAGACTTCCAGAGCTACGATATAGGTAAGTATCATAATCAGAATATGCTAATATATTCCCAGATGTTTTCTCGAATTTATGTAACATATTAAGACATACTGCCCCGTTCTGTCTTGCTTTTTTTTCTTTATAGATTCTTCCCTTTCTTTTTTTTTTTTTGCAGACTCTCGGAGCAGCACATAGGGCTGTGAATTCCATCAGCAAGGATGCGTTTTATCGACCATGATACACCATACCCACAACTTGAGATTATTAGCGACAAGCAGAATTCGCGTGCCCAAGTTCTAACTTCAAAAGTTCATCCTCCAGTGATAGGTGCTTTCCCGCTCGCTAGAAAGCCACTTGACGCCTCCCTTGATCTTGCGGAATGGTCAACTAGAGAGACGAAGGACGCATTGGACAAATTTTTGGGCAAATCAACCAGCATGAAGGTCCTACTTTTGAAATCCTCCACCCATCAAAAGGTCGCATCTGCTAGTCCTCCTCATTGTGATCACGATGGACGTCATGCCACTTGGAGTGTTCCTCCTTCCGGCTTTGGTGAAGTTCGCTACACGTCCAAATATTGGGAGTGGGTAGAAGATGTTCTTGATCGCAACAAGTTGACTTTGGATGGCATCAAGGTCTATGACGCCATCTTTGCTTCGTTGTTCACATATGACTACAATGAGAATGTCCTCCGTGCCTTTTGTGAGCTTTGGCGTCCATCTACCAACACAATTTCTACCTCTATTGGTGAACTCTCCATCTCTTTGTGGGATTTGAGAGCAATCGGAGGCCTCCTTTCTTCTTTTTGTAGGATCATGAAGGGTACGATCCCTCGATATTTGACGGAAAACTGCACGTCAAAATACTGACCATCCGCATTGAAGCGTCATGTCATTGACACCGATTCTTGTTGCTAAGTGAAAGCTTCATGTTGTTGTCTTTATTGCTTGTGTGTGGCCAGAGATTAGCGAGGCTCCCAAATTTTAACTTCCCTTTTGCATGCCAATTTGGAAAATCCTTGATGTCCATCATATCGAATCGAAGCGTATCAGTATAAGCAGAAACGTCGTGCTATGGCACCGATATTCATTAATCGAGCTTTTCGTCATGCTACTTGCACCGTATCTGCAAAAACATCATCTTGTTGGCACCGAGGGCTCCAAAATCTTTTCTTATTTTTGTAGGTTTTCGAGAGAGTACAACAACTTGGCACATCCCTTCAGCAACATGATGCATCTTGGTGAAAAAGAGGCATGGAGCTCGAGCGACCATATTTCATCCTTGGCGAGTGAGTGCGACATGTACCATATCTCATTGGTGCGGGCTGGCGAGGAAGGCCAATGGAGTAGGCTTTTCGAACATCGGCGAGCAAGTATTTGGCGTGTTTCTGCTGTTTTGACTTCATAGCATTTCATGCTCGCATTGAAAAAATCGTATCTGCACCTGGGAATGTCCAAACTGCAATCCGCTTAGTTCTGCAGAATCAAAACTTGCACCACAGCGATATATCCAAAATTTGGGGCCAAATTCTATAAGGACAAGTCGGAATGAACTTTTGAAGCCGATGCACAAGTCTGTCATTTTGCCTTCACAGTACTGCATGCTATTATTGGAACGCGCATATCTCAAGCTAGGAGCATCCAAATCATGAGCCGTCTGCGCCATTGGAAATAAGACTCATAGCTAATGATGTCTTCAAAATATTATAGAAAAATTCCAAGCCGATTGTCTGCAGCAACTTTCTGAACTTGACCTATCTGTCCGCGGAATTGCTTTTCAGCTTTGCGCGCTATGGTGGAAAAATTCATATCTCGAGCTAGGAGACTCCAAATTGTGATCCGCTTGCTCCTTTCGAAAGTAAACTCATTGATCTGCAATACATATGAGTTTCGTGACAGAAATCATTCCGAGCTAGAAACAGAAAATTTTCAAAGTCCACCTAGCTGCAGTAACTTTCAGATTCGTGTAGTTCCGACAAAAAAAAGAATCATATCTTGAGCTACAAGTGTCGGAATTACATTCCGTTTGAACATTTAGAAAGAAAACTCAGAGACCTGAAGGACTTATAAATTTCATGTCAAACTCTTTTCTATCAACAGAAAATTCGAGACTTCGACTTAACTGCAGTGAACTTTCAGGTTTGCGTGCTTTTGGCCGGAAGAACTGTATCTTGAACTAGGAGCGTCGACATCACCAATAGTTTGAACCTACGAAATTCAAACGTTGAGAACTATAGTCTCATTGAAGATGAAGCTCCATTCATTCTTGGTTAACCTAACAAATATTTTTGAAGTTGATTTTACAGCCTTGTAATGGGTTCAGCTATCATCATGAGTCTTATCTCTTTGTTTATTTCTTTTGCAGACTTGCGAACAAGTTCAATGAGTGCAGATATCAGTCCGAAATATCACACAAGATGCGGAGTCACCCTTTCACCAACTTTTTGCTCTTGATTTGGTGACGGTCTTGAAATTTATCAATGGCGGCTCCCTTGGTGATTGAAGGTTTTTTTTTCAAGAGAGATGACTTCTTATATACGAGGCATTGAGGATAGTGTATTAGAATGCGGAGACATCATATGGACTTGAAAGGAGCATTCAAGACGAGTCGGCCACAAAGCCTAGTTTACGATTATTTTCATGACTTAGGCTTTTGTATAGGAAAACGTCTAATTCCCTTTGTCTCGACATTTTTTTGATGTATCAACTTTTGTACTATTGAAGCAATAAAAAAAAATTCTTTTATACTTCAAAGCAAATCGTCTCTTTTCCTCATAGATATGTGCCTCTACACTTGGAAGAATTGACATAATGATCCGATGGCGCCAAACTTTTATTTTTTTTGAAACTCATGCGACTGAACTTAGAATGAAAGTCTAAGCTGCCTACGTACCTCGGTGAAGAGGATCAAGTCATAACGTAGTTCAGAATGGGTGAGTTTTTTTTTTTTTTTTGGGTGTCGTTCGCGGTTTAGGCTCGTGCGGGCTAGGAGCATTGCAGCATGCAGTTTAAGCTCGTGCATCAAGGAGCACCATGACTTGCAGTTTAGGCTCGTGCGTTGAGGAGCATCATGACTTGCAGTTTAGGCTCGTGCGTTGAGGAGCATCATGACTTGCAGTTTAGGCTCGTGCGTTGAGGAGCATCATGACTTGCAGATTAGTCTCGTGCGTCGAGGAGAATCATAACTTGCATTTTAGGCTCGTGCGTTGAGGAGCATCATTTTTTCTTCAAGGATAGTACCTCTTCAAAAATTTCCCGTTGATGGGGCCAATCCTCATGCCATCTGCATCAACTAACTTGTAAGCTCCGCTTGAATAGGCTTCTTGCACGACATATGGGCCATCCCACTTTGAAGTGAATTTGCCCCCAGATTTGCGAGAGGTGATGATAGGTCTTCTTACTGCAAGAACTTGATCGCCAACTTGGAAGGACCTTAAGGGAACCTTTTTATTGAGAGCACGAGAAAGACGAGCTTGATAACATTCAAGACTTTGTTGAGCTTCTAGCCTTTTTTCATCAAGGGACTCAAGTTCTTCAAGGTGTAGACGAGCATTTTCTTCTTCAGTAAGACCTTCTTGGACAGCGAGTCGCAAGGACGGTATTTGATGCTCAAGAGGAAGAACTGCATCGACTCCATAAACAAGAGAATAAGGAGTTGCCTGTGTCGGCGTGCGATGAGTCGTACGATATGCCCACAGAGCTTCTTCCATTCTGTCATGCCAATCTCTTTTAGATTTGGAGACGACCTTTTTTAACAAGTTGCAAAGCGTCTTGTTAAATGCTTCGGGTAATCCATTTGCAGCAGCATAATACATTGACGAATTACGTTGCTTGAAGCCAAAAAGTTCACAGATCTTGGTCATCAATTTGTTATCGAACGGTTTGCCATTATCTATTATTATATAACTAGGAATGCCGAAACGATATATGATGTTCACTCGAATGAAGTTTGCAACATTCTCCTTCTTCACTTCCTTGAGAGCGACGGCCTCGGCCCATTTTGAGAAATAATCAGTTGCGGCCAAGATGTATAGATGTCCTCCAGAAGATTTTGGAAGTGGTCCAACAATATCTAATCCCCAAGCATCAAATGGCCAAGATGCAACAGTAGGATGTAACACTTCAGTGGGTTGGTGTATGAAATTTGCGTGAAACTGGCAAGCCTTGCATCTTCGAGCATAATCTAAGCAATGTTTCACCATTGTTGGCCAGTAGTAACCCATCCTCTTAATGTGGAAGTGGAGCTTTGGCCCGGGTTGATGTGATCCACAAACTCCAGAGTGTGCCTCTTGCATAGCTTGTGTTGCTTCATCTTCCCCTAAACAACGCAAGAGAACTCCCTCGAATGATCTTCGATACAAAGTGTCTTTGTAGCAAATAAAGCGAGGGGCATGCCAACGAATTTCTGTCTTGCTTCTTGGATCTTCTGGAACTATCCCATAACATAAGTAATCGATCATGGTTTGTCGCCAGTCAACCTTCACAGCTTCAGCGACGGCTACCAAACGATCGAGCTTGCTTTCTTCATCCTCATTCTCATCTGGTGGCACTATCCATTTTTGGCAGACAGTGATTTGTGTCTGGCAGGGCAGAGTCAATGTCGAAGCTAGAGCAGCTAAGGCGTCGGCTTTCTTATTTTCCTTCCTTGGCACATGCTGAAGAGTTACGTTGCCAAGCCATGCAATCAATTTCTGTGCATAATCATGATAAGGATGCAATTCTGGCTTTTTGACTTCGTAGCTACCTAGCAATTGATTGATCACTAACTCAAAGTCTCCAAAAATATGTAATCGAAGTTGTCTCATCTCGACGACCATCTCAAGCCCAAGTATGAGTGCTTGATATCCGCAATGTTGTTAGTGCAATATTGTGTTAAGGTGAAGGAATATGGCAAGACTTCCCCTTGAGAAGTGACAAACACAACACTTGCACCCGCTCCCTCACGATGTGCGGCACCATCAAAATACATTTTCCATTGTGGTTCCACTTCGATGACCATCGCATCTTCATTAGGTAGTTCATCAGTCAACTCCCAATCATCAGGAATTGGATGATCTGCCAAGAAATCTGCCAAAGCTTGTCCTTTCACAGCTTTTTGTGGGATATACACAATCTCAAATTGTTGAAATTGGAGATACCACCTTGCTAATCGATCATTGAGGATGGGTTTTGACATAACAAACTTGATCGGGTTCGCCCTTGAGACGAGACGGATGACATGAGCTTGAAAATAGTGCTTTAGCTTTTGAATTGCGAAAACCAATGCCAGACACAACTTTTCGATTGGAGAATACTTTATCTCATTTGGGGTCATCATTCTACTCAAGTAGTAGAGGGAATTTTCTTTATTTTCACCATTTTCTTGGGCTAAAAGGGCTCCCACTGACCTTTCTTGGGCTGCAATATATAAAATCAATGGCTTTCTTGGTATAGGGGCTGCCAGAACTGGAGGTTTGATCAAGTAGGATTTGATGCTTTGGAATACATTGCTACCAGCTTGGTCCCATTCAAACGATACACCCTTCTTCATGAGACGGCTAAAAGGTTGGCACTTCCCTGCTAGATTTGAGATGAATCTTCTAAGGCACACCAATTTTCCTTGTAGACGTTTCAGTTCATGTATGTTTCTGGGCTCTGGCATCTTCAAAATTGCATCAACTTTGGCTTGATCTATCTCAATCCCTCGATGTCGAACAATGAAGCCAAGGAATTTTCCAGAAGTAACTTCAAAGGCACATTTCAACAGGTTCATTCTAAGTTGATATCTCCGGAGTCGTTCGAACACCATTCTTAAGTCTTGCAAGTCGTCTCCTCTCTTTCTTGATTTCACCACTAAATCATCTACATAGCATTCCACATTCTTGTGGAGGATGTCGTCAAAGATATTCTGCATTGCCCTTTGATATGTGGCGCTAGCATTCTTCAAGCCAAAAGGCATTACTTTGTAGCAATAAATGCCTTTAGGAGTTCGAAATGCAGTAAGCTCTTCATCTTTTGGTGCCATACGTATTTGATTGTAGCCAGATGATCCATCCATGAAAGACATCGCCTCGTATCCGGTGGTGGCATCAATCATAAGCTCTGGAATGGGGAGCGGAAATTCGTCTTTAGGGCATGCATTATTGAGGTCTCTAAAATCGACACAAACTCGAATTTGGCCATTCTTCTTCTTCACAAGAACAATGCTTGAATCCATGAAAGATATTTAACCTCCCGAATGAAACCAGCTTCGATGAGTTTATTGACCTCTGCTTCAATTGATGGGATCAATTTTGGCCTGAAGCGTCTTTGGGCTTGTTTAACAGGACGAGCTCCTTTCTTGACTGCGAGATGATGAACTGCTACTTTAGGATCTAAACCAGGCATCTCTTTGTAGTTCCAAGCGAAGACATCTCTATATTTTTTGAGTAGCTCCACATAAGTGTTCTCTTCATCTGTGGTTAATAGGGCACTTACATAGGTGGGCCTGAAGTCTTCTGCAGTTCCAAGGTTGACTTCTTTCAATGTATCAACAGTCATTTTAATTCCTTCTTCTAGTTCCGTAGGAGCGTCCTCAACATCTTCGTCTTCTTGAGGATCACCATCATTAAAAGATATATGGCCACACCAGGAGGCATCTCCCAAATATTCGTCAACTTTCCTTAGGGATGAAGTGTATTGCTCCTCATTCGCAGTAATGTGGTATGAAGATCCTACACTTTCTTCATCTTCATCATGCTCTCTAGTATGGACCACTGTGCGAGTCTTCACCTTGAGTACCTCCCCGCATGAAATCAAAAGTTCTGATTGTCGCCTCATTCTGGAAGGGATCAAGCTTCAACACTTCTTGGAGATACTTTGGACTTTAGATGGCAAAGGTCTTCTTATCTCTTCATAATTTCTTTGGGACTTGTTCTTCTTCCTTTTCCATGGCCCCAACCTCTCAAATACAGAAGTTCTTGTAGTTGGTTCTCCAAGTCGATCAAAGAGAGAAGGCCATTTATTAGGATCAGCGAGTTCATCTTCCGTTGTGATATAGTTAATATTTGCTCTTCTAATGGAGATGCGAACTGGTGGGGGTTGTTTGTAACCTAGACCCTCACGTGATTGTTTCACCACATGCTCCTTGTCCTTCATCATGTTTGCTTTCCTAGTAGCTTCAGGTGGGAGCTTCCCTAGCTTAGATGGTTCATTGGGGTCATATCCAGCCTTTGCGAATAACCTATAAGCATTCGGATCAAAACCTTCATTTGTGCGTTTCGTGGGGAGTGCCTTATTTTGAGGCATGCTAGGGGCCACAAACTTTTCCCGTAGCTTTGAAGATAACTTAATGGTATCAATCTGCTTGATAGGAAGGGTTAATTCTCTTAGTGCATCCTTTTGGAGACTTGATGATCCTCCTTCATCTTTCTTCACTTTTGGGATGTAACGAGATAAATGAGCTACATTCTTGCCTTTGGCCTTCGTGGAGTCATCAACTTTTACTCTATTCATGATGTGGTTCTTTAAGTAGAACTTTGCATCAGCGAAGTATGCCTCAGCTTCAGCGAACGGCTTGTCGTCAGCAACTGTCTTCTTCTCGACTCCATCTTTATTATATTTCAAACATTGGTAGTAAGTTGACGGGACAACTTTGTTCTCGTGTACCCACGGCCTGCCAAGCAACAAATTGTATGAAGTCTTTGCATCAATCACATGCATCCATGCGGTTGATTGCATATCTGCCATGGCGATCTCCAACTTGATAGCTCTTATGGCCCTTTGTCCACCTTGATTGAATCCTTGAATCATCAGTCGGCTTTCAGAAAGGTCTTCAGTTGAGATGCCAAGTTCCTTCATTATGCGAATGGGAAGAATGTTAACTGCAGATCCGTCATCTATCAAGATTCTGTTTATTCTCAGCTCCAGCACATAACCGACCATAAACAAAGGGCGATTGTGTGGTGTCTCACCAAGTAGGAGATCGTCTCCAGTGAAGGTGATTTTTGCATTACAAACATCTGCTTCTTGAAATGAGGACTCAACAAGACTATTAGACTGTGATGGAGAGAGTGTTGACTTGACTTCGTTCTTTTTCTCTTCTTCCTTATCAGCATTGTAGCACAAGGCTTTGTCATCATCGTCAGAAATCCTCATGCGAAACCAACTCGGAAAAAATTCTCCCAAAGTCACCGGGTGACGTGGCTTTTGGTGATGGTGTGCCTCTATCTCCACCTTCTTTGGGTTCTTAACCATTTGTGGCTTCTTTAGTCTTACCACTATCTCATTCCTTGCAGGTTGCTTCGTTGATCCCTTTTGCAGACTCGATTTGCGGTGTCTTCGTAGAGTAACCACGGTCCATCCTTCTTCATCAGGTTGATCAACTTGGAATTTGTCATTCTCCAGCAATTCTTTATCTTTATTCCCTTCACAGGTGAATATCTCGATCGGATCGAATGAGCCAAAGGTAATGGACACATGGTTTGTGCTTTCCTTTTCGTCTTCGAGCTCGATCTTCTTTTGACGAGCCAAATCCATAACTTTGTCCTTGAAAACAAAGCACTTCTTGAGGGGGTGACCTACAAGCCGATGGTATTTGCAGTAATTCGGGTCATTACTTTTTCCAGCTTCATCTGGCCGCTTCATTTCTAGCAGCTCAATAAGCTTTAACTCGAGGAGTTCTTCAAATATTGCAGGCACATCAGAGTCCAGAAATGGGTACTCCTTTTCTTGCATCTCTTTGAGAGTCAACTTCCGATTTGCATTGTCTTGAGAGGAAGTAGTTTTCATACTCTGTTTCTTGCTCACCTTGGTAGTAAACTTCAAAGGAGAGGCATTGACGTTCATGGATTCTTTGCTTTCATTCTTGGACACGAACTTGCTCCATTTCTTGACTTCTTGCTTATCCCTTCCCTTGCGAGGTTCGTAGATGGGCAGCCCTTCATTTCCCGCAGAAGCCATGCTCGGCTCCATATCATGAGCACGGGTGGCAAGTTCTTCAAATGTCCTAGGCTTAATTCCTTGCAAGATGTAACGAAGTCCCCAATGCATTCCTTGGATGCACATCTCTATGCCAGAAGCTTCGCTTAGCCTATCTTTGCAGATAAGGCTTGCATTCCTCCATCGATTGATAAAGTCAATAACTGGTTCATCTTTTCGTTGACGAGTATTCGTAAGTTCCACCATACTCACAGTACGCCTCGTGCTGTAAAAGCGATTGAGAAACTCTTGCTCCAATTGGTCCCAACTATCGATGGATCCTACCTCGAGGTCGGTGTACCAATCAAAAGCATTCCCCTTTAGTGAGCGGACGAACTGCTTGACAAGCTAATCTCCATAAGTCCCTGCATTGTTGCATGTTTCAACAAAGTGCGCGACATGTTGCTTTGGATTTCCTTTGCCGTCGAACTGCTGAAATTTAGGAGGTTGATAGCTGGCAGGCATCTTCAAGCTATCGATTCTCGCAGTATACGGCTTTGCGTATGTGAGAGAGGACTTTGAAGCAACCTCATACTTATCCTTGATAGTTCCCATAATGAATTCCTTCAATTGTTCTATGGGAATTGATCCTTCGGAGGAGACATGAAGTTCTTTGGCGGATGTCACTTGTTTTGCTGGAGGATCCGCCTTCTCGTGGACTTCATGAAGCTTTCCAGGTGCATGACTTGATTCTCCATCCATCATGCTTTCAACTATGCCTGTTAATTTTGCGATACAGACATCTTGATCTTGAGCATACTTTGTTAAGCCATCAATCGCCTTTGTCGGGTTTGCAAGTTGCTCCTCCATTGTCGAAGTGTTAGTCATCATTGCCTCCATGACTATCGCAGATGATGAAGAATAACCGAGACCTTCACATGGATTGAACTCAGTTTGTAACATGTCATGTGGCGAGATTGGCGTAGAAACAATACTTAAGACTTCATCATCAGGTTGGGTAAGCTGACTCTTGGTGTTGTATAAAGTAAGTTGAGCAAGAGCTTTCTCCACAACTTCTGCAATATTATCTCCTCTCTCTGACTTGCTAGCGGAGGACCTTTCGTCTTTGAATGATGAAGATCTCAATGTGTGCATTGGTGCAGACGACACCCGGAGTGCTTGTTGTCCCAAGACGCTCGCTTTTTTCCGGGTGATTGGCCCAAGACTCCCCATAGTAACGTTCAGGATACTTTCCACGTCAGAAGAAAACTTGGAGTCAGCAACTTTTGAGTTGATCTTCTTCGAAGCCATCTTAGTGATCTTGAATGTCGAGAGTTGAGAAGAGATGAGAGGTAGAGCTTGTCCCACTGGGCGTGCCAAAATTTGTAACAACTAAATTTCGCTCCTGAAAAATAATAATCAAGACAAGAAAAATAACGACAAATATTATATTTAAATTCAAGTGATGGGGTTACAATCTCTAAAGTATCTCTAAATCTGAAGAGATGTAGTCCTCTGATTCTTCTCGTTACGGATGATGGTTCAAGATCTTGAAAGCTTGATCTTGAACTTGACGGATTTCAGATTTGTAGTACGTCACGAACGATTTGAAGCTCGTCACGAACCAGGATTTGATGTTGAAGTTATCACGAACGGAAGATTTGAAGCCGCCCGCCTATGACTTGAGTTCGCCCTTGGAATTTGACCACAGATGATGATTGCAGATATGGAGGGAGACCTTGATGCTATCCTTCAGAGCTTCTTTAGCCTTTCCTTCTGCTTACTTGCTTGTCTTAGCTTCTCCTTTGACCCCTTTATATAGGTGTGGGGTGGAGTAGTCTTCAAGAAAACCCTAGTGGATCATTGGGCTTGAGGCTTATGGGCCGGTCCATTTGATAGAAGACTAATTGACGGGCTAGCCCAATAATATATTAATGGACATTTATTTAAATCAATTTGATTGGATTTAAATAACAAACCCAATTATACCAGTCCATGTTGCTTAATTGGACCAATATATATTTAATTTGTGGTAAAATTCAAAATTTTTATGGATTTAAGTTTGACAAAATTTTAATTGCCTACACGTTATTAAGCCCCATGTTTTAATTTCCTTTTTCATTTGAAGTCTCTACTTCGTCTAATCAGCTAGTCTTCTAATAGGCCTTATTTAAATGGCCCGGGTGTTGAAATTAGAAACAACGCAAGGATCTGTAATTTAAATCATTTCAATTCACTTCTAAGCCTGAAAGTCCAGTTTAATCAATTAATATTTTTCGTTGTTCTAGAGACAAACATTGAATAGAAGTTCAACATCTTTACTCATTAGAATATTTTAAGCTGTAACGACCTTAATAAGCATTAATGTATCCTTGAGCCAATTGCAAGGTCCAATCTATGAGTATTCAAAACTAACAAATAGTTCGAAAATAATTAAGATTTCCTCTTCTTAGATATAAAACTAATAATATATAGTATGCTTTAGGAACGACCTTAAATAAAATGATGAGACGAACTTCGCCACTTTAAATATACAATTGCGAGGCTCTCAAATTGTAACACCCCGCCCCACACAGTAGCGGCGGTGCCGGCCGTGACCCACACAGTAGCACGCAGCCTAAGGAATTGTTACCTTTGGGTATAGGAGCATTCCACGCATAGCTGCAGCTACTGGGAATCGAACCTAAGACCCCAAGGCTTTTCAGGGATTTTACTCCCTCACCTCTCACCAATTGAGCCCAACTTGTCACGACCCGGATTTCCCACCATCGGGAGTCATGATGGCGCCTACTAGTGGAAGCTAGGCAAGCCAAATATTACTTACATTTCCATTAGTTACCAAACTCTTGTTAAGACTTTAAAATTTAAAATATATAAATTACAGCGGAATAATTAAACTTAGCGGAAGACTTAGTCAATCTTATCAAATATAATAAAGAAACCCAAACATGATACACTACTAAATTCCTATTCCTTCAAGTTAGGATAGAACAAACACTTACCTCGAAAGTTTACGAACGATTCAATCCGTAGAAATGCCTTTTCCTTTCGAATTTTGGCTCCAATCCAATCGTATCTATACACAATTGATTTAATATCATCAATTCTACTTAACAAACTAGTTTAAATAAGGCCGGAACACCCGATTCATCCATGAGTTCAAATATAACTTGTCACGACCCGGATTTCCCACCATCGGGAGTCATGATGGCGCCTACTAGTGGAAGCTAGGCAAGCCAAATATTACTTACATTTCCATTAGTTACCAAACTCTTGTTAAGACTTTAAAATTAAAAACATATATATTACAGCGGAATAATTAAACTTAGCGGAAGACTTAGTCAATCTTATCAAATATGAAAAAGAAACCCAAACATGATACACTACCCAAGACTGGTGTCACAATACTCACGAACTTCTAAGAATAATACACACAATTGTCTAAAAGAAATATAAGTTGTTTATCTCGAATACATGAGATAACAGAATGAAATACATAGATAGAAGAGACAACGGGTCATGCGGACGCCTACAAGGCTACCTCGTAGTCTCAATAGTCAGAATATCCATGATCGCTACTGCCGCTGCTGCTGTCCGTAACCTGTATCTGCGCAAAAAGAGCGCAGAGTGTCGTATCAGCACAACCGGCCCCATGTGCTGGTAAGTGCCTGGCCTATCCAAGCAAAATAGTGACGAGACTAAAGCCACTCATTCACATAAACCTGTACAGTTGCAATATATATACATATACAAAACATTTATAAGGAAAGACTCTGCTCTGAAATAACCATCAATAACTCATAATATCCAGAGTAATCTAGTCAACAGAATAAATCTTACTTTCATGTCTCAATTCCTTTTTTATTTCATATCTCGTGGTAGGCGTACCACCCGCTCCCAACTGTAATAGTAAATTATAACTTGTGGTATGCGTACCACCCTCCCAATTGTATCAATAAGTTATATCTCGTGGTAGGCGTACCAACCGCTCCCAAATATATCAATAGGCTACCGGCAACTATGGCCAATGCTAAGATTTTAAATCACTTTGTGGTCGGCGTGCCACACGATCCCATTTCTTATCATATAAGTGGTCGGCGCGCCACACGATCCCAATTCATATATATATATATATATATATATATATATATATATATATATATATATATATATATATATATATATATATATATATATATATATATATATATATATATATATATATATATTACCGGCATTTAACCAATAATTTCTGCATCAACAATATTTATAATTACCGGTTTTGAACCAATAATAGATAATAATTCAATAATTTATCTCCGTTTCCGGTGTGACACCAATAACTCTTAATCAACAATTAATACACAACTAAATTCCTATTCCTTCAAGTTAGGATAAAACAAACACTTACCTCGAAAGTTTACGAACGATTCAATCCGTAGCAATGCCTTTTCCTTTCGAATTTGGCTCTAATCCAATCGTATCTATACACAATTGATTTAATATCATCAAATCTACTTAACAAACTAGTTCATATTGCTAAATATGATTTTTACAACATTCTGCCCGGAATTAGTAAAAATCGACCCCGGGCCCACATAATCGAAACTCAAGTTTCGAACCAAAATAAATTTACCCAATTATTCATGAGTTCAAATATACAATTTGCTCTTAAGTTCGACTCCAAAACGAGGTCTAGATCGCAAATTCTTTGAAAACCCTTACTATACTCAATTCTCAATTTTTCTACCCATTTACACCTATTTAGGCTTAGGAATTCAAATAATATTGATGGAAAATGAAGAAAAAGAGTTAAGAATCACTTACCCAAGACGTTTGATGAAGAATCGCTCAAAAATCGCCCAAGGAGCTGTGGAGAAGAGAGTTGAACAGAAATGGGATTTTTATCCCGTTTCTGTTCTGTTTTCTGACTTAAATTCACTGGGCATAAATTTGTTCATCGCGTTCGCGACACCCCGGTCGCGTTCGCGATGAAGAAGAAGTGTTACACATCGCGTTCGCGTGGGGCTTGCCGCGAACGCGAAGAAGAAAATTCTGGGGCTTACAGGTTGACCTACGCGAACGCGAGCTTATCCATGCGAACACGTAGAGAAAAAGGGCTGGCTCAAATTTACACTATGCGAACGTGTGAAGTAGTACGCGATCGCGATGAAGGGAAACAGCTGGGCATCGCGAACGCGACCAACAGGACGCGAACGGGTTGAAGAAAAGAAGTTGGCCATCGCGAACGCGACCACCTGGACGCGAACGCGTTGAAGGATTGCCTGCTGCAGATTTTCTGCAGTTTTTCTTAAGTCCAAAACCACCCCGATGCCTATCCGAAACTCACCCGAGCCCTCGAGGCTCCAAACCAAATATGCACACTAACTCAATAACATCATACGAAGTTGCTCGAGCGATCAAATCGCCAAAATAACATCAAAATCAATGAATTGAGCCTTAAAACTCAATAATTCTTTCAAATTTCAAAATTTTCAAAATTTCCAATTTAAGGCCGTAACACGTCAAACGACGTCCGTTTTCAACCAAACTTTACATGAAACGCTTAACCAACATATATGACCTGTACCGGGTGTCTGAACCAAAATACGAGCCCGATACCAGTACTTTTTAATGAAAATTCAGTTTCATTTTCCTTAAACATTTTCAGAAAACAATTTAACAGAAAAATTCTTTTACCGGAGTTCCAGACCTCAGATTTCAATTCCGGGCATACGCCCAAGTTCTATATTTTTCTACGGATTTTCTGAGACCATCAAATCATGGGTCCGGGTCCGTTTACCAAAAATGTTGACCAAAGTCAACCATATCAATATTAATATCAAAATTCTTCAATTTTTTCACATATTTCACATATTTCAACATAAAAATTTTCCAGCTTCGCGCCCGAACTGTGCACGCAAATCGAGGAAACTATAAATGAGGTTTTCAAAACCTCAGAAGCTCGAAATGATTAATAAAACAAGTGATGACCTTTTGGATCGTCACATTCTCCACCTCTAAAACAACTGTTCGTCCTCGAACGGAAAAAAGAAAGAAGTAACTGAGTCATAGAATAGATGAGGATATCGGCTCCGCATGTCAGACTCGGACTCCCAGGTCGATGCCTGTGGAGGCCGACCCCTCCACCGAACTCGCACAGAAGGAAAACTCTTCGACCTCAATTGTCGAACCTGCCGATCTAGGATAGCTACCGGCTCCTCCTCATAGGACAGATCTTTGTCCAATTGGACAGTGCTGAAATCTAACACGTGCGATGGATCGCCGTGATATTTTCGAAGCATGGACACATGAAACACTGGATGTACAGCTGATAAGCTAGGTGGCAAGGCAAGTTTATATGCCACCTCTCCCACACGATCAAGAATCTCTAATGGCCCAATAAACCTAGGGCTAAGTTTGCCCTTCTTTCCAAATCTCATCACGCCCTTCATAGGCGACACTCGGAGCAATACTCGGTCCCCAACCATGAAAGCTATATCTCGAACCTTGCGATCTGCATAGCTCTTTTGCCTGGATTGAGCTGTGCGAAGCCTATCTTGAATAATCTTGACCTTATCTAAGGCCTCCTGAACAAAATCCGTGCCCAATAACCGAGCTTCTCCCGGTTCAAACCATCCAGCCGAAGAATGACACCGCCTACCATACAATGCTTCATAAGGAGCCATCTGGATGCTCAATTGATAACTATTATTATAAGAAAACTCTGCCAAAGGCAGGAATTGATCCCACGAACCACCAAAATCAATAACACACGCCCGTAGCATATCTTCCAGTATCTGAATAGTCCTCTCGGACTGACCATCCGTCTGGGATGAAAGGTTGTACTTAGCTGAACTTGCGTGCCTAACTCTCGTTGAACCGCCTTCCAGAAATGTGAGGTAAACTGTGCACCTCGATCTGAAATAATAGAGATTGGCACGCCATGAAGGCGAACGATCTCCCTGATATAAATCTCGGCTAACCTCTTGGATGAATAGGTAGTGGAAATAGGAACAAAATGAGCTGACTTGGTCAGCCTATCAACAATCACCCAAACAGTATGAATAGGTAGTGGAAATAGGAACAAAATGAGCTGACTTGGTCAGCCTATCAACAATCACCCAAACAGTATCAAACTTCTTCCGAGTCTTCGGAAGTCCAGAAACGAAATCCATCGTGATTCGCTCCCACTTCCATTCAGGAAGTTTAATTCTCTGAAATAAACCACCAGGTCTCGGATGTTCATACTTAACCTGTTGACAATTAAGGCACCGTGCCACATATGCCACAATATTCTTTTCTCGGATGATATAAAATGGTGACATCATAATCTTTTAGCAATTCTAGCCACCCTCTCTGCCTCAAATTCAACTCTTTCTGCTTATACAAATACTGAAGACTCTTATGATCGGTGTATACTTCACATGCTACACCATACAAATAATGCCTCCAGATCTTCAATGCGTGAATAATCGCCGCCAATTCTAGATCATGCACTGGATAGTTCTTTTCATGAATCTTCAACTGCCTCGAAGCATAGGCAATAACCTTGCCATCCTGCATTAACACTGCACCAAGCCCAATACGGAAAGCATCACAATAAACAGTATAAGGTCCCGTACCTGTGGGTAAAACCAATACCGGTGCTGTGGTCAAGGCCGTCTTGAGCTTTTGAAAGCTCGCCTCACATTCATCGGACCATTCAAATTGAACACCTTTTTGTGTCAATCTGGTCAGTGGGGTTGCAATAGATGAAAACCCCTCTACGAATCGGCGATAATAACCCGCTAATCCCAAGAAACTCCGAATATCTGTGGCTGATGTCGGTCTAGGCCAGTTCTTGACTGCCTCAATCTTCTTCGGATCAACCTGAATACCTGCTACCGTCACAATATGACCCAGGAATGCAACTAAACTTAGCCAAAATTCACACTTTGAAAATTTTGCATATAGTTGGCTATCTCTCAGAGTCTGCAAGGCCACTCTGAGATGTTGCGCATGCTCCTCCTGACCGCGGGAATATATTAATATGTCATCAATGAAGACTATTACAAACAAGTCTAAATAAGGCCGGAACACCCGATTCATCAATTCCATAAAAGCTGCTGGAGCATTTGTCAACCCAAAAGACATGACCAGAAAATCATAATGTCCATACCGAGTGCGGAACGCTGTTTTAGGGACATCAGATGCCCTAATCTTCAGCTGATGATAGCCAGATCTCAAATCTATCTTTGAAAATACCTTGGCACCTTGAAGCTGGTCAAATAATCATCAATTCGCGGGAGTGGATATTTATTTTTGATAGTCACATTGTTTAACTATCGATAGTCAATGCACATTCTCATCGAACCATCTTTCTTCTTTACAAATAATACTGGCGCTCCCCATGGCGAAACACTGGGTCTAATGAAACCCTTTTCAAGTAAATCCTGCAACTGCTCCTTCAATTCTTTTAACTCTGGCGGAGCAATACGATATGGGGGAATGAAAATGGGCTGAGTGCCTGGAGCCAAGTCAATGCAAAAATCAATGTCCCTATCGAGCGGCATACCTGGCAAGTCTGAAGGAAATACTTCAGGAAATTCGCAAACCACAAGCACGGAGTCAATAGAAGGAACCTCAACACTGGAATCACGAACATAGGCCAAATAAGCCAAACATCCCTTTCCAACCATACGCTGAGCCTTAACATAAGAAATAACATTGCGACTAGTATGACCTGAAATTCCTTTCCACTCTATACAAGGCAAATTCGGCAGAGCTAAAGTCAAAGTCTTGGCATGGCAATCTAAAATAGCATGATATGGAGATAGCCAGTCCATGCCTAATATAATATCAGAGTCCACCATATTTAGGAGCAATAAATTAGCACAGTTCTCGAGACCCTCAATTACTATAATACATGACCGATGAACTCGATCAACCACAATAGAATCGCCTACGGGTGTAGACACATGAACAGGAACACTCAATGGATCACTAGGCCGAATCAAGTACGGTGCAAAATAGGAAGACACGTACGGATATGTAGACCCAGGGTCAAATAATGCTGATGCCTTTCTATCACAAACCAAAATAATACATGTAATGACAATATCAGAAGACTCAGCCTCTGGTCTGGCGGGAAGACCCTGAGCAATATCTCTAGGACGATCAGCTGCTGGCTGATCTCTACCTCTATCGGTCTGAGCTCCACCTCTATGACCTCTACCTCCACCTCTATGTCCCCTACCTCCACCTCTGGCTGGCTGGGTAGGCTGTGGGGGAACTGGGGCCTGAATCATGGCACGAGAACCCTGCGGCTGAGATCTGTCAGAAGCTCGAGGGCAATACTTTGCAATATGCCCAAGATCACCACACGTAAAACAAGCCCTCGGCTGCTGAAAATAGCAAAGTGGTGGTGCACTGATAGGCTGCTGATCAGAGTAGCGTGGTTGAGAATTACGATCACTAGAAGCATCATGAGAAACCTGAAGAGCTGACTGATAAGGCCTAGGAGGATGGCCTCTATCATGAGAATCTCTACCTCCGGACGAGGTACCACTGAATCTACCCGAATTACGAGATCTTTTATCTGATCCATGTCTTGCTCCCTGTGACAGAGCCATCTCAATCCGGCGGGCTGCATTAGCCGCCTCCTGAAAAGTGATTTCACTTCGTGCCCCCAAGGCCATCTGTAGTCGAATTGGATGATTCAAGCCATCAATAAACCTTCTCACCCTTTCCCTATCTGTGGGAAGTATGATAATAGCATGACGAGCCGGGTCCACGAACCTAGTCTCGTACTGTGTGACAGACATAGAACCCTGATGAAGACGCTCAAATTGCCTGCGCAGAGCCTCCCGCTGAGTTGCCGGAAGGAACTTTTCCAAGAACAGTTCTGCAAATTGCCCCCAAGTCAAAGATGCAGATCCCGCTGGCCTGGATAGACAGTAATCCCTCCACCAAGTCTTGGCAGAACCAGATAATCGAAAAGTAGCAAAGTCCACACCATTAGTCTCCACAATGCCCATAGTACAGAGAACCTCGTGGCAGGTATATAGGAAATCTTGTGGATTCTCTGAAGGAGTGCCACTGAATGTGGTAGTGAACAGCTTGGTAAACCTGTCCAATCTCCATAACGCGTCGGCGGACATAGTTGCACCATCATTAGACGGAATCACAATAACAGGCTGAGCTGCCTCAACTGGCTGAATCACAAGAACCTGAGCCTGGGGAATTACTGGCTCCGGAGTGCGCGTAGCAGGAGTTTAATTACCTCCTCTAGCCTGAGAAGTGGCTGGTGCTACTGGCAGTAAACCTGCTCTAGTGATATTGTCCATAAAGCCTGCTATTCGGACTAGAGCATCCTGAAGATCCGGGGTGAACATAACCCCTCATGGGACCTGAGCTGGGCCCACTAGAACTACTGGGGCTGGAACCTCCTCCTCAATATGAATCTATGGTTCTGCCACTGTTGCTGTTGCTCGGGGCTAAGCTTCGCCCCTACCTCGGCCTCTAGGACGGCCTCGACCTCGGCCTCCTGCCCCTAGCGGGAGCTGCCGCTGCTGGGACCTCGGGCTACTGGTCAGAAGATGAGGATGCACGTGTTCTTACCATCTGCAGAAGAACAGAGTAGAAGTTCAATTAACATGTGAATGATCAAGTTGCACGACTGGAAAGAATAAAGGGGAAATTTTCCTAACTCTGTAGCCTATGGAGGATAAATACAGACGTCTCCGTACCGATCCCTCAGACTCTACTAAGGTTGTTCATGAGTTGTGAGACCTGTGCAACCTAGTGCTCTGATACCAACTTGTCACGACCCGGATTTCCCACCATCGGGAGTCATGATGGCGCCTACTAGTGGAAGCTAGGCAAGCCAAATATTACTTACATTTCCATTAGTTACCAAACTCTTGTTAAGACTTTAAAATTAAAAACTTATAAATTACAGCGGAATAATTAAACTTAGCGGAAGACTTAGTCAATCTTATAAAATATGATAAAGAAACCCAAACATGATACACTACCCAAGACTGGTGTCACAATACTCACGAACTTCTAAGAATAATACACACAATTGTCTGAAAGCAATATAAGTTGTTTATCTCGAATACATGAGATAACAGAATGACATACATAGATAGAAGACACAACGGGTCCTGCGGATGCCTGCAAGGCTACCTCGTAGTCTCAATAGTCGGAATATCCATGATCGCTACTGCCGTTACTGCTGTCCGTAACCTGTATCTGCGCAAAAAGAGCGTAGAGTGTAGTATCAGCACAACCGACCCCATGTGCTGGTAAGTGCCTGGCCTATCCCAGCGAAATAGTGACGAGACTAAAGCCAGTCACCCACATAAACCTGTACAGTTGCAATATATATACATATACAAAATATTTATAAGGAAAGACTCTACTCTGAAATAACCATCAATAACTCATAATATCCAGAGTAATCTAGTCAACAGAATAAATCTTACTTTCATGTCTCAATTCCTTTTTCATTTCATATCTCGTGGTAGGCGTACCACCCGCTCCCAACTATAACAAGTAAATTATATCTTGTGGTAGGCGTACCACCCGCTCCCAATTGTATCAATAAGTTATATCTTGTGGTAGGCGTACCACCCGCTCCCAAATATATCAATAGGCTACCGGCAACTATGGCCAATGCCATGATTTTAAATCACTTTGTGGTCGGTGTGCTACACGATCCCATTTCTTATCATATAAGTGGTCGGCACGCCACACGATCCCAATTCATATATATATATATATATATATATATATATATATATATATATATATATATATATATATATATATATATATATATATATATATATATATATATATATTACCGGCATTTAACCAATAATTTCTGCATCGACAATATTTATAATTACCAGTTTTGAACCAATAATAGATAATAATTAAACAATTTATCTCCGTTACTAGTGTGACACCAATAACTCTTAATCAACAATTCATACACAACTAAATTCCTATTCCTTCAAGTTAGGATAGAACAAACACTTACCTCAAAAGTTTACGAACGATTCAATCCGTTGAAATGCCTTTTCCTTTCGAATTTGGCTCCAATCCAATTGTATCTATACACAATTGATTTAATATCATCAATTCTACTTAACAAACTAGTTCATATTGCTAAATATGATTTTTACAACATTCTGCCCGGATTTAGCAAAAATCGACCCCGGGCCCACATAATCGAAACTCAAGTTTCAAACCAAAATAAGTTCACCCAATCATCCATGAGTTCAAATATACAATTTGTTCTTAAGTTCGACTCCAAAACGAGGTCTAGATCGCAAATTCTATGAAAACCCTTACTATACTCAATTCTCAATTTTTCTACCCATTTACACCTATTTAGGCTTAGGAATTCAAATAATATTGATGGAAAATGAAGAAAACGAGTTAAGAATCACTTACCCAAGAATTTGATGAAGAATCGCTCAAAAATCGCCCAAGGAGCTGTGGAGAAGAGAGTTGAACAGAAATGGGATTTTTATCCCGTTTCTGTTCTGTTTTCTAACTTAAATTCACTGGGCATAAGTTTGTTCATCGCGTTCGCGACACCCCGGTCGCGTTCGCGATGAAGAATAAGTGTTACACATCGCGTTCGCGTAGGGCTTATCGCGAACGCGAAGAAGAAAATTTTGGGGCTTACAGGTTGGCCTACGCGAACGCGAGCTTATCCATGCGAACGCGTAGAGAAAAAGGGCTGGCTCAAATTTACACTATGCGAACGCGTGAAGTAGTAGGCGATCGCGATGAAGGGAAATAGCTGGGCATCGCGAACACGACCAACAGGACGCGAACGCGTTGAAGAAAAGAAGTTGGTCATAGCGAACGCGACCACCTGGACGCGAACGCGTTGAAGTATTGCCTGCTGCAGATTTTCTGCAGTTTTTCTTAAGTCCAAAACCACCCCGATGCCTATCTGAAACTCACCCGAGCCCTCGAGGCTCCAAACCAAATATGCACACTAACTCAATAACATCATAGGAACTTGCTCGAGCGATCAAATCGCCAAAATAACATCAAAATCAATGAATTGAGCCTTAAAACTCAATAATTCTTTCAAATTTCAAAATTTCCAAAATTTCCAATTTAAGGTCGAAACACGTCAAACGACGTCCGTTTTCAACCAAACTTTACAGGAAGCGCTTAACCAATATATATGACCTGTACCGGGCGTCAGAACCAAAATACGAGCCCGATACTAGTACTTTTTAATCAAAATTCAGTTTCATTTTCCTTAAACATTTTTAGAAAACATTTTAACAGAAAAATTCTTTTACCGGGGTTCTAGACCTCGGATTTCAATTCCGGGCATACGCCCAAGTTTCATATTTTTCTACGAATTTTTTGAGACCATCAAATCACTGGTCCAGGTCCGTTTACCAAAAATGTTGACCAAAGTCAACCATATCAATATTAATATCAAAATTCTTCAAATCTTTCACATATTTCAACATAAAAATTTTCCAACTTCGCGCTCGAACTGTGCACGCAAATCGAGGCAACTATAAATGAGGTTTTCAAGACCTCAGAAGCTCGAAATGATTAATAAAACAAGTGATGACCTTTTGGGTCGTCACACAAATAATTGCTTTAAAGACTTAGAATTGGAATGAACCATTTAGCAAACTTCGCGGTCTTTTCCAAAGTTAATTAACACGTAGGTGCTTTAGGCACGATTATTAATAATATTACCTTCTTAATACGGATGTGCATTTCATGCGACCCAAATCTAAATCTCAACGGAGTCGGTATGTGTTAAAGGCCATAGGCCTACTTGTACATTGTAGTCCGAAATATATTTTCACAATGTTGCAATTCATAAAAATAGATAAATATAAATAAAAGCAGTTAATTAATAAAAGCACATAAAAGTAGAACATTTATAGAAATCAGATAAAAATAAATACACCAGTTGAGTGACCGTGCTAGAACAACGGAATTCGGAAGTGACTAACACCTTCTCTCGGGTTAACAAAATTCCTTATCCAGATTTCTGATTCGCGGACTGTTAACAGAGTCAAACTTTTCTCGGTTCGGGATTCAACCGGTGATTTGGGACACCATTAATCTACTAAGTGGCGACTCTGAAATTAAATAACTAAATGTTGTACCGGCTATCCTTAAATTGGAAAAACTCCTTCCTTTTATTATATCCCTTTCTGGGGTGTAGTAATTAGGCTCAGTGGTAAAAAGGAGGTGTGACAGCTCTGGTGACTCTACTGGAGAAAAAAGAAACCTGGAACTTCGGTTCAGGGTTTAAGAATTCAAGCTCAGTTAAATTGTTGTATTTGTTTATATCTGATTTCTCTATATATTCATGATTAATATGCTAAATGTTTAGCACTTTGATATTGCTGGAACTGTATATAAATTGTGTCAAAAACCCTTCTCTTATTACATTCGGGGATGTGCTTACTGGTTGAGACTCCCCATTCTGCTAGTGTCATACCTAAAATAATAAAAGAGGCCGGGCAAGTTACTAAGTCGGACGATTCCGCGGGTCCCCGGTACGTAGCCCCCTCTTCGACTCGAGTCGTCCACTCGGGTGCACAGTCTAGAACAAGATAACGAAATTTTAAACCTAGAAATAAGGACATTTATTTGCATCATATATGACTTAGGGGACTCAACATAGGGGTTGGGTCCGTCTAGGACAGGTGACCCAAATATGAAAGACCATTGGTTATATATTGTATTTATTTGTCTCGGGCCATCATGCTGGCCGGTTAGGAAAAGAACTAAGGAAAAGAAAAGAGAAAATAATAATTGTGGATTTTAGAAGAAAACCGATATTCAAATACTGTCGAAATTCTGTCGATATTTTGAGAAAGATTGTTGATTCGTTTTGGATTACTGAAAATAATAATAATAAAAAATTATTATATTATTTTGCTTCAAAAAAAAAAAAAAATAAAAAAATATATATATATATATATATATATATATATATATATATATATATATATATATATATATATATATATATATATAATGGGGTTTTCCAGTAAAAAATAGAAATTTTGTCATAAAAATAGTTGGAATAATTCAATTTTGCCAAAAATAAAAAATGGTTTGGCTAAAAATGCTTTGACCAAACTACACTGGTTTGATTCTCACCACGTGTAAGATACGTAGGCAACCCTCATCAGGTCCAACCACACCTTTTTGCAAAAAATAGCCAAAAAAATGTCAAAATTTTTTATTTTGTTATAAATAAGTCCGGTGATGCTATTGTTGTTTAAAATAAGACAAATGTCCCTCAAAAGGACGCCGGAAGGCCATTTCTACAAGAATAGCCACTTTGAGTCATTGTAAATAATTTATGGGCACAACCTTGAAATATTCCCTCGCAGAAATGTCGAAAGGCCATATCCGTAAAATCATGTTAGAGTCATCTATCAATAGTACAAAAATAATCACTTTGTCAAATAAGCCATTACATGGCCGATTTTTGCTGAAGTAGCCACATTTGGCATTAGAAACTTCTCAATCTTGTGTTGGCTTGTGGCAATGCTGAATGATGCCCCATGGGCCTTAGGATGAGAAATTTCGAGTTTATTATCTTAAATAAAATTTTGCAGAAATAGCCTCTGTGTCAAAATAAACCATTACATGGCCAATTTGGTAAAAATAGTCACAATTGACATTAAAAATTTCTCAATCTTGTGTTGGCTTGTGGCGATGCTGAATAATGCCCCATGAGCCCCAGGATGAGAAAATTTTCAAGTTTATTTTCTCAAACAAAATTTTGCAAAAAATATCTAATTTAACAAAATAAACCATAACATGTCCAATTTTGTAAAAAGTAGTCATAATTGACATTAAAAAAATTCTAAGTCTTGTGGAAATTTGTGGCGATGCTGAAAGATGCCCCATGAGCCACAAAATGTGAAGTTTTTCATTAAGTTTGTAGTTGAAGACGGCTTCAATAATTTTCCTTAAAAACAAATTTAAAAATCAAATAAACATCTCTTTACTTTTGCATTAATTTGCATGAACTACGCTTGGTTTGAATCATACGGGGTTATGATACGTAGGCAATCCACATAGGATTCAACCATAACACAAGAAAAAAGGGAAAACCCACAAAAAGGTAAAAAGAAAAGACAATAGCAGAAAAAAAGGAAATCAATAAGCGAAATACCTGAATGCTAACATGGTGGCTTCGTTTTGTTAATCCAGAAAGTTGAGGTGATCGGTTTTGGTAAACTGGAAAACAAGATCCAAGGAAAATGATAACTAACATCGAAGTTGTTACGAGTGCTCAAGAAACTCAGGGTCAGAGAATTCAACAAGGGTCTACTGTGGTTGAGGAAAATAGAACACTGAAACAACAAATGACCAAAATGCGTCAAGTATGGGCCAATGGACAGGGACAGCCTTCTCATGAGTCACAATTTGTTATACAGCAAGAATAATACCACTTTCCCGAGTACCACTCGTACTCGTTTGATCTTCCTGTGGACATCAATAAGCTTACCTGAAAGAGGGTACATGATGAAATAACCTGAAGAGTGAAAATATTAGAACAACAGTTGAAAAACACACAAGCAATGGCAGGTCAAAAGAGTGTTGCCTTCAAAGATCTATGTATGTACCCCGATGTCCACTTACCACCTGGTTTCAAGGTTCCCAAATTTGAAATGTGCGATGGACATGGAAACCCCATAGCTCACCTAAAAATGTATTGCAACCAATTGATAAGTGTGGGGAAAATGAAGAATTGCTTATAGCTTATTTTGGGGAAAGCCTCTCGGGAGTAGCATCTGAATGGTTTTGGGATCAAGACACATCTTGTTGGTACGCCTGGGATGACATGGCACAGGCCTTTATCAAATAGTTTCAATACAATATTGACATTTCCCCAGACCGCATTTCCCTTTCTAAACTAAAAAAGAAACCAACTGAAAGTTTCAGGGAATATGCCATCATATGGAGAGAGAAGGCAACTACGAGTTAGTCACTGTTTTCCTTTAGGCTCAAGAGCCGGATTACTTTCAAAACATGATGTCCGCAGTTGGTAAATCCTTTGAAGAAATAATCAAAATGGGAGAAATGGTGGAGAACGGTCTTAAGACAGGCATAATTATAAGTCAAGCAGCTCTCAAAGATGCAGCTCATGCTGTCTAAATTTATTTTGGTGATGCGAATGGGAGGGATGAAGAAATCATGATGATATCAGGATCGAGAAGAGGTTCTTGGAGAACATCTCGAAGGTGTGTGCAGTGCCATCAGGTTTTTCAAGGCCCCCTTAAGCATTACTACCCACCCCAAAACCTTCCTTACTCTTTGGATCCAGTCCAATATGTTGCCCAACCCTTAAATAACCTAAGAAAGTGAGCACGAACATAACGAAATCTCCACCAGCCTCTACGAAATTTTCAAGTACCTCATAACCCACATCCAAGCTAGGGGTATGGAAGGGAACAAAAGTTGAAAGATAATTTTACACCAATAGGAGAGTCCTATGCGAGCTTGTTTGAGAAGTTAAAACAACATGACATGATTGCACCCATTCCTCCAAATTGGGTGGATCGACGTACGAGAAGCTTTGACTCATCTAAAAGGTGTGAATACCACTCCCAATGCTCTGGGGCACAATATGGAAAATTGTCGGGATTTGAAAAGAGAAATAGAAAGGATGATCCGGGAAAATTTAATTCAAGACAATGTCATTCAAGATATCATGCTGCATCCACTACATGTGGAGGCACACCTGGTGGGAATGATGCCCGGTGACGTGAGGGATGAGAATCTTCTTGGGAAATCGTCAACTAAAGTTGAAGATATTGAAATAGATAGTGGTCTTGGCACTATTAATGGATAACTCTGTGGCTAAGATGCCATGCTTGGTAATTGGGAAGATGCTCCATCTTTTGGAAATTCGGTGGTTTATTTTGGTGTCATTTCTGCTGCCCGGGTTATTTCAGGGTTGTAATCCGGACTTTGTCTTGGGAGTCAAACCCTTCTATCTTTCCACTTTGATTTGTTTAGTAAGAAAAGTTTGTTTAGCGTCGTCTAGGTTTGTAATTTTAGTCTAGTCTCTGCATTTTGTTGTTTCAACCCCGTTCAGCATTAGTCTAATACAATTCTTTGTTTCCCAACATTTCTAGTCACTCTATTTCTAATCATTAAAGAATTCTTTGCATATTGATTTTAGTAACATGACATGCACATAATTCTCGGCATGGTTTAAAAAAGTCAATTTGGCAACAATGTTAAGGAATTTGGAAGAAATGAAACATATTAGAATACTTTAAATCCTGAACCAAGTGAAACTGGGAAATAGAACGTAAAGAAATGTTGTGGAAGTGCATCATGCCTCATTGGTTTAAAGCCAAAGGCAAGAATACACTAAGTTTAAAGGGTCCATTCGTGGTACTGAGATTGTCATCCAATGATGATAGGAATTGGCAAACATAGAAGGCAAATATATGAATCAATAAAAGGTGTTTAACTGGGTAGTTTGTACTTGGTATGTTTTGAAGATTGGAATGACGAAGACATTTCATTCTGCTATCCAAACACTTTATCCATTGTTATCCATTTGAGCCTTGTTATATTTTTCTTTCATATCCCTCTTACGGAATCAACAACAAAAATTGAGGATTGAGCCGGGAAATCAAGTGGAGAAATAAAAGAAAGGAAAAAAGAAGAAAAAAAAAGAAAAGAAGAAAAGGAAAAGAGAAAAGAAAAATAAAAGAAAAGGACAAAAGAAAGAAAGAAACAAAAGAAAAACAAACAGAAAAGGAAAAAAACAAAAGAGAAGAAAAGAAGAAAAGAACAGAAAAGAGAAAAGAAAGAAGATGTGTGACGACCCGACCCGTCGTCACGAGAGTTACCACCCCGTTATCCCCTCATTATATTGTTTCATGTTTCTATATTTGTGTTAGAGTCTATCGGGTGAATTAGGATTAATTCTGGTTGAAAATAAGGCATATAGCCTTTTAGAGTGAAGCTTGTTTCTGAAAAGTCAACCTGAAGTTGACTATGTGGTTAGATGGCTCGGAATCGAATTCTGATGATTCAGTTAGCTTCGAGAGGTGATTTGTGAATTAAGGGAGCGATCATAATTGAATTTGGAGGTCCGGTGTAGAAATAATCTTGAATTGGCAATATTGGAATTTTGGCGAAATCCAGTTGATAGGTGAGATTTTGATCCGGGAGTCGAAATGGGATTCCTAAAGTTGCAGTAGCTTCATTTGGTAATTTTGGATATGACTGCAAATTTTCAGGTCATTCGGACATTGTTTGGTCGGGCTTTTGATAGAATGTAGGTTTCGGAAGTTTTGGTTGAATCTTAGGCTTGAACTGGCCCTAATTTGATGATTCGTGTGTTTGAGGGTGTGTTTTTATGATTGGAACAACTTTTTGTGATGATTTAGAGTGAATTTGTTTTTTTGGTTGAGGTCCCGGGGCCTGGGGATGTTTCGAACGGTGAAACGGATGAATTTTTGAAGTGTGTTATTGCTGGTATTTAATGCAACAGGGTTTTCGCCTCTGCGGAAGGGGGACTGCAGAAGCAGTTCCGTAGAAGCGTATTATCTATCGCAGATGCGATCGCAGGGCTGCTCAGTGAAATTCCGCATAAGCGGGAGTTTGCTCGCAACAGCGGGCTCGCAGAAGTGAGCCGTGGTCCGCAGAAGCGGACTTCAGTGATTGGGGAAACTTCGCAGAAGCGAATAGAATTCCGCTCAAGCGGTAGGTGCGAGACTTGAACCTTAGAAGCGGTGAGGGACCTTAATGAAATGTCGCAGAAGCGGACACGCGTAAGTAGGCTAGATGCTGCAGAAGCGAAAATATGTCAGGGTTAATGAGCAGATATGCTTTGAAATTTCAGAACATTTAACTCATTTTGGGCTTCGAGCTAAGAGGTGATTTTGGCGATTTTGAGGAGGAAATCGAGGGAATTCATCAGGTAAGCATTCATGGACTCAATTTATGTTAATATAGTGTTAAATCATGTAATTTACCTCTGAAATTGGAATAATTAAGATGTATCAATAGGGGATTTTTGCTTTAAGCCTAGGTTATAGAAAATCACTGATTTGAATGGGAAAACGAGATCCCATTTTGATAAACATTATATGTATGGAGTCATGGCGAGATAAGTATTCTGAAAATGTGACTTTTGTAATTTTTCGAGAAGCAGGCCCGGGTGTCGGGTTTTGGAAACTTTGTGTTTTGGGTGTAATTCGAGTTATTTTGATTGGGTTATGTTCTTTTAGCCTATTTTGGTGTATTCCTATTGGTTTTGATCAAATTCTGTCCGTAGAGGCCGATTCTTGTGGCAAGGGCATTGCGGGCTAGTTTCGAGCCGAGTCGAGGTGAGTAATGGGTATGGATTATGACCTGAGGGTTTGAAACCCCGGTATATCACTATGTGATGCTGTATTGAGGCGAGACACGTACTCTACTATGAGTGCGAGGCCGATTGTGATTGGGGACTATGGCTTAGTCCGGCTGTGTAGTACTATACTGTGTTGTTGGCTATAAATGAGCTAGTAAACCTCCTACTTGGATGGTTATGGATATCTTTGTGCTGTGAGCCAGTTATTTGGATCCTGTGAGGATCGTTATCATTGCTTTTGTGATTATAGCATGTTATTCTGATATCAGTCCTGAGCTAAACGCTATCTAAAATGGTTTTCCAAACCTTGGTATTTCTGAACATAATGTTTCTACTGTTATTGATAAAAAGAGATTTCAAAATGATATTTATTGTGCATGTGAGGCTTGAATTGCATGTAGCTGGACTGATAGTAGATCGGGCTACACGCCGCAGCATATCATTGATATTGCGCTTGGGCTATAGGAGCCCCTCCGGAGTCTGAAGCCCCATATTGAGTGCGAGTACCCAAATGGATCGGTCTACATGCCGTAGCGGTCATGTTCATACATCTGCATTGCATTTAGATATACTTGTTGTACTGTTTAGCTATAATTGCTGATTTTGAGACTTATACTGTTAAAAATGGTAAAAAGAGATTATTATATAGCCTTGCTTAGTGCTATGTTGGGTATTCTTATCTTCACTGTCTTTATCTGTACTTATTACTATTGAGTTGGAAGTACTCACACTACACCCTGCATCTTGCATGCAGATCTAGGTACATCACAGCAGGGCTGACTCCCTAGCTGCTCAGAGAGAGCTTATTTGGACTATCGAGGTAGCTGCTAGCGTTCGCAAGACCTGACACTCCCTTCTCTCCTTTTATCTTTAGAATTTTCCGCACTTATTAGATATATTTGTAAACAGTATTACAGTTGCATTCTTGGTAGAGGCTCATGACTTATGACTCTAGATTTGTGGGAGATAATATACTATATTGGGTTGATTTCGCAACTTATGCTAAAACATCGCATTTCTATTATTGTTAAATACTGATTTTGAAAGTAAAGTATGAGCTGATATCTCGGTATTATACGAGATTGGTCAAACTGGCCTAGCAATGTGCTGGCGCCATCACGACCGGGTTTGGGGTCGTGATAAGTTGGTATCAGAGCCTAGGTTACTAGGCCTCATGAGTCTTGAGCCGGTTAGTAGTGTCTCGTGGATTGGTACGAAGATGTCTGTATTTATCCTCGGGAGGCTGCAGACCTTTTAGGAAACTCTTCACATTTCTTGAACTCTGTCATGCGGTTTTGTTATTACGAGAACTGAACTTCTGTATTCTATTCTCTCGCAGATGGCGAGGACTCGTGCTATAGGGCGAGGTGGACGACCACCATTGCCACCAGCTAGAGGCCGTGGTCGCGGCCGTGGTCGTGGTTGTGGTAGAGTGGCAAGGGCAGTGCCAGTAGACCTACCTGTTGCCCCTATCTAGGATCAGCCCCTAGTGGTTGAGGCTCCAGCAGCACCTGCTCAGGCACCGGTAGTGCCTATTTTTATTCCCGGCCTTTAGGAGACATTGGCCTAGATATTATCAGTTTGTAGTAGGTTGGCTTAGGTAGTTTCAGCTACTACTGCAGCAACGACATCTCAGACTGGGGGTGGTCATCAGACGCCCGCAGCTCGCACACCAGAGCATGTTGTGCAGGGACTTCAGATGCCAAGCCCCAGCTCAGGTAGTTGCACCGGCTTTCCAGTTGCGCCAGTTGCGCCAGCCCTAGAGTATGTTGTATCGGTGATGCCTGACGATGAGCATCATCGATTGGAGAGATTTGGCAGACATCAACCACTTTTATTCAGTAGTACTGAGGACGAGGATGCTCAGGGATTCTTAGACAAGTGTCAGAGGATGTTGCGTACAACGGGGATTCATGAGTCCAGTGGTGTTTCATTTAATACATTCCAATTTTCTGGTCCAGCATTCATTTGGTGGGAGGAGTTTGAGAGGCGTAGGCCTGCAGGGGTAGAACCCTTACTTGGCCGCAGTTTTCCACTCTCTTTTTAGAGAAGTATGTGCCACAGTCCCGACGAGAGGAGCTACGTCGCCAGTTTGAGTGGCTAGTGCAAGGTGATATGATAGTGACTTAGTATGAGTTGAAATATACTCTGTTGGCTAGGCATGCTATTTGTATGATCCTGACGGATCGGGAGAGGATCAGAAGGTTCATTGATGGCCTCAACTATTCTATGCGTATCTTGATGACCAGGGATAGAGTACTGGCAGTATCTTTTGAGCAGGATGTTGATATGGCACACTCTATTAAGTCGTATTGTCGCCGTGAGCGAGAGGAGAGGGAGGCCAAGAGGCCTCGAAGTTCTGGTAGTTTTAGTGGTGCTCCATCCAGGGGACAGTTTCATTAGGGCAGAGGTCGTTAATCTATACCTCCTTTCTCAGGCTGCCCAGAGCATAGTGGAGCTTCTTCTAGCCGCGGCCGTCTGGGTTTTCAGCAGGCCGATTCTTCACTTAGCACCCTCCCATCTTAGAGTTCAGGACCTTCTTCTTCGGCCCAGGGTTCATCTGCAGTAAAGGGTTCCATTTAGTCCCTTTCCCCAACGCCATGTAGTTGTTTTGAGTGTGGCGAGTTTGGCCACATTAGGAGGTAGTGCCCTCGACTTCGCAGGGATAGATCTCAGCATAGGGATTAGCTCTCCTCTTCAACACCATCTCAGGCTAGGAGAGGTGGAGCTGAGTCTTCGAGAGGTCGCCCAGGAGTGAGGAGCGATCGAGTGGTGGTCAGGCATGTTTCTATGCACTTCTTGATAGACGAGATGCTGTTGCCTTAGATGCAGTGATTACAGGTATCATTTTAGTTTGTCACATAGATGCTTCTATTTTGTTTGATCCCGGGTCCACATATTCGTACGTGTATTCTTATTTTGCACATCACTTGGGTGCGACCCGTGGTAGTCTTGACTTGCCTGTTCATGTATCCACCCCGCTGGGTGATACGATTATTATGGATCATGTCTATCGATCCTGTGTTGTTTCTATTGGGGGTCCGGAGACCCAAGTGGATCTGTTATTGTTAGGCATGGTGGACTTAGATGTGATTTTGGGCATGGACTGGCTGTCCCCGTGCCATGCTATTTTGGACTGTCACGCCAAGACACTTACATTGGCTATTCCCGGTATTCTTCAGGTTGAGTAGCGGGGTTCGATTGATTACGTCACTAGCCGTGTGATTTCATTCTTAAAGACTCAGAGAATGCTTGAAAAGGGTGTTTGTCATATCTAGCATTCGTGAGGGATGTGGGAGCTGAGGCTGCTAGTATTGATTATGTGCCCGTTGTGAGGAACTTTCCAGATGTATTTCTATCAGACCTACCGAGCATGCCGCCGAATAGGGATATCTATTTTGGTATTGATTTGGTGCCGCGCACCCAGCCATTTCTATTCCTCCTTATCGTATGGCACCAGCTGAGATGAAGGAATTGAAATAACAGCTTTAGGAGCATTTAGATAAAGGGTTCATTCGCCCTAGTGTGTCACCATGGGGTGCACCAGTGTTGTTTGTTAAGAAGAAAGATGGTTCCATGAGGATGTGCATTGATTATAGACAGGTGAATAAGGTAACCGTGAAGAACAAGTATCCTCTGTCGCGCATTGATGATTTATTTGATCAGCTCCAGGGAGCGAGGGTGTTCTCGAAGATTGATCTTCATTCAGGCTATCATCAGCTGAAGATTAGAGACTCTGATATTATGAAGACTGCATTCAGAACGAGATATGGGCACTATGAGTTTCTTGTGATGTCTTTTGGGCTGACCAATGCCCCAACTGCGTTCATACATCTGATGATCAGTGAGTTCCGGCCATATTCATTGATCATGTTCATTGGTGACATTCTGGTATACTCTCGTAGCCAGGAGGAGCATGCTCAGCATTTGAGCTGTAACGACCCGGATTTCCCACCATCGGGAGTCATGATGGTACCTACCAGTGGAAGCTAGTCAAGCCAAATCTTACTTAGATTTCGATTAGTCACAACTCTCGTTTTAAAAATTTAAATAAAATTATGTAATTATAGAGGAATAAATAAATTTAGCGGAAGACTTAGCAAATTTTACTAGATACGATATAGAAAAACCCCAATATGATACATTACCCAAGATTGGTGTCACAATACTCACGAACTTCTAAGAATAATACACATAATCGTCTGAAAGGAATATAAGTTGTTTATCTCGAATATATGGGATAATTGAATGAAAAATATAGATAGAGGAGACAACGGGTCCTGCAGACGCCTGAAAGGCTACCTCGAAGTCTCAGTAGTCAGAATATCCACAATCATGCTACTGCAGTCCGAAAGCTGCTCCAACACTGTGATCTCTGCAAAAAGCACAGAAGTGTAGCATCAACACAACCGACCCCATGTGTCGGTAAGTGCCCGGCCTAACCCCGGCGAAGTAGTGACAAGGCTAGACAGGACCTGCTATAATCAACCTGTGCAGATATATATATACAGATACAATGGCAACAGAAAAAGAGCAACAAGAATGTATATAAAGATATACAACCGAAAATCAAACATATATATAAAACAGCAGGAAAACATTAACAAACATTTATGAGGAAAGAATCTGCTCTTAATTAGCAACCAATAATTTATAATATCCGAAGTAATCTGAACAATGGAAGAACTTACTTTCATGACTCAATTCATTTTTCATTGCATATCTTGTGGTAGGCGTACCACTCGCTCCCAGATTTAACAATAGGCTACCGGCAACAAGTGCCAATGCCAAGATTCAAATAACTTTGTGGTCGGTCTACCACACGATCCCATTTCTTATTATATAAGTGGTCGGCGTGCCACACGATCCCAATTCTTTAATATATAAGTGGTCGGCGTTCCACAAGATCCCAATTCTTCAATAACGTATATTACCGGCATTAAACCAATAATCTTTTATCAACAGTAAGTATATAAAAGTATTACCGGTATTAAACCAATAATCTTCACGTTCAACAATATTTATATTACCGGTGTAAAACCAATAAATGATAATAAATCAACAGTATATCTCCGTTACCGGTGTGACACCAATAACTCAATTTATATATATTACCGGTATAAAACCAATAATAATTTCCTTTCACATAATCACATTGGATTAATAATAATTTAATCCATTTAAGACCCACGGTCATACTCGACCCCCAACGTATAGATACTCGTCACCATGCCTATACGCCGGACTCCACATATAACAATTTACACATAAACTGAATTCCTATTCCCTCAAGCTCGGATAGAACGAACACTTACCTCGAAAGTTTACGAACAATTCAATCCGTAGCAAAGCTTTTTCCTTTCAAATTTGGCTCCAATCCAATCGTATCTATACACAATTGATTTAATATCATCAATTCTACTTAACAAACTATTTCATATGGATAAATGTAATTTTTACAACATTTTGCCCGAAATAGTAAAAATCGACCCCAGGCCCACATGCTCGAAACTCGAGGTTTGAACCAAAATAAATTCACCCAATCATCCACGAGTTCAAATATACAATTTGTTCTTAAGTTCGACCCCAAAAGGAGGTCTACAACGCAAATTCATTGAAAACCCTAACTATACCCATTTCTTTAATTTTTCTTCCCATTTACACATATTTAGGCCTAGGAATTCAAGTAATATTGATGGAAAATGAAGAAAACAAGTCAAGAATCACTTACCCAAAAAGTTAGATGAAAATCGCCCAAGAATCACCCAAATAAGCTATTTGAAGAAGAGAGAGTTGAAAAAAATGGGATTTTATCTCGTCTGTTCTATTTTTGCAGAACTTAAAATCACTGTGCAAATTTACTCCATGCGGTCGCAAAGCCTGTGATGCGATCGCATAGAAGAAAATAAGGGGTAGAAAAATTACTCTATGCTATCGCGGAGCAGTGATGCGATCGCATTGAAGAAAAATATAGGGGACTGGACTTGCTCTATGCAATCGCAGGACAGGTATGCGATCGCATAGAAGGATTTCTGGGCCTCAAATTTCTACTCTATGCGATTGCGTAGGGGTAATGCGATCGCATAGATGGATTTTCCTCGACTTCACATTTACTCTATGCGATCGCGGGGAAGCAATGCGATCGCATAGAACAAACTGGATGACTACCAAATTAACTCTATGCGATCGCGAAGGACCTATGAAATCGCATTGAACAAATTAATGAATTTCCAATTAACTATATGCGATCGCAGACATGCATATGCGATCGCATAGAAAAAAAACCTAAACACCAGCAACCAGCAAAAATACCAGATTTTTGTAAGTCCAAAACATCCCGTTACCTATCTGAAACTCATCTGAGCTCTCGGGGCTCTAAACCAAATATGCATACTAACTCAAAAACATCATACGAACTTGCTCGCGCGATCAAATCGCCAAAATAACTTCAAAATCAATGAATTGAGCCTCAAAACTCAAGAATTCTTTCAAAATTCCTTAACTTCCAAAATTTCCAATTTAAGGCCAAAACACGTCAAACAATGTCCGTTTTCAACCAAACATTACAGGAAGCACTTAACCATCATATATGACCTGTACCGGGCGTCTGAACCAAAATACAAGCCCGATACCATTACGTTTTAACCAAATTTCAGTTTCATTTTCCCTAAACATTTTCAGAAACAATTTAACAGAAAAATTCTTTTACCGGGGTTCTAGACCTATATTTCAATTTCGGGCATACGCCCGAGTTCCATATTTTTCTACGGATTTCCTGAGATCGTCAAATCACGGGTCCGGTCCGTTAACCAAAAATGTTGACCAAAGTCAACTATATCAATATTAATATCAAAATTCTTCAAATTTTTCACATATTTCATATATTTCAACATAAAAATTTTCCAGCTTCGCGCCCGGACTGCATGCGCAAATCGAGACAACTATAAATGAGGTTTTCAAGGCCTCAAAAGCTCGAAATGATTAAGAAAACAAGTGATGACCCTTTGGGTCTTCACATTCCCCACCTCTAAAATAACTGTTTGTCCTTGAACGGACAAAAGAAAGAAGTACATGAGTCAGGGAATAGATAAGGATATCGGCTCCACATGTCAGACTCAGACTCCCAGGTCGATGCCTCAGGAGGCTGACCCCTCCACTGAACTCGCACAGAAGGAAAACTCTTCAGCCTCAACTGTCAAACCTCCCGATCTAGAATAGCTACCGTTCCTCCTCATAAGATAGATCCTAGTCTAGTTGGACAGTGCTGAAATCTAACACGTGTGACAGATCGCCGTGATATTTTCGGAGCATGGATACATGAAACACTATATGTATAGCTGACAAGCTAGGTGGCAAGGAAAGCTTATATGCCACCTCTCCCACACGATCAAGAATCTCAAATGGGCCAATAAACCTAGGGCTAAGTTTTCCCTTCTTTCTAAATCTCATCACGCCCTTCATAGGCGACACTCGGAGCAATACTCGCTCCCCAACCATGAATGCTATATCTCGAACCTTGCGATTTGCATAGCTCTTTTGCCTGGACTGAGTTGTACGAATCCTATCTTGAATGATCTTGACCTTATCTAAGGCCTCTTGAACTAGATCGTACCCAACAATTGAGCTTCTCCCGGTTCAAACCATCTAACCGGAGAACGACACCGCCTACCATACAAGGCTTCATAAGGAGTCATCTGAATGCTCGATTGATAGCTATTACTATAAGCAAACTCTGCCAAAGGCAGGAATTGATCCCACGAACCTCCAAAATCAATAACACTCGCCTGAAGCATATCTTCCAATATCTGAATAGTCCTCTCGGACTGACCGTTCGTCTGGGGATGAAAGACTGTGTTTAGCTGGACTTGGGTGCCCAACTCTCATTGAACCGCCTTCCAGAAATGTGAGGTAAACTACATACCCCGATCTAAAATAATAGAGATAGGCACACGATGAAGGCGAAAAATCTCCATGATATAAATCCCAGCTAATCTCTCGGATGAATAGGTAGTGGAAATCAGAATAAAATGAGCTGACTTGGTCAGCCTATCAACAATCACCCAAACAGCATCAAACTTCTTCCGAGTTGTCGAAAGTCCAGAAACAAAGTCCATACTGATCCGCGCCCACTTCCATTCAGGAAGCTCAATTCTCTGAAATAAGCCGCCAGGTCTCTGATGTTCATATTTAACCTGCTGAATATTTAGTCATCGCGCTACATATTCCACAATATCCTTTTTCATTCTACACCACCAATAATGTTTCCGCAAATCTTGATACATCTTTGTTGTACCTGGATGAATAGAATATCGCGAACTGTGAGCTTCTTCTAAAATAAATTCTATAAGCCCATCAACATTTGGTGCACAAATGCACCCTTGCATCCTCAGAATCCCATCAGCATCTAAGGTGACCTGCTTGGCAACTCCTCACTAAACCGTGTCTTTAAGGTCACATAAATAAGAATCATTATATTGTTGATCACGGATACGCTCCAATAATGAAGAGCGAGCGACTGTGCAAGCTAGCACTCGACTAGGCTCAGAAATATCCAACCTCACAAATATGTTGGCTAAGGACTGAACATCTAAAGCAAGCGGCCTTTGATTGACTAGAATATAAGCAAGACTACCCATATCCTACTCAAAGCATCGGCAACTATGTTTGCCTTTCCCGGATGATATAAAATTGTGACATCATAATCTTTCAGCAATTCTAGCCACCTTCTCTTCCTCAAATTCAACTCCTTCTGTTTAAACAAATATTGAAGGCTCTTATGATCAGTGTATACTTCACATGCCACACCATACAAATAATGCCTCTTTATCTTCAATGCGTGAATAATCGCCGCCAATTCTAGATCATGAACCGGATAGTTCTTTTCATGAATCTTCAACTGCCTCGAACTATAGGCAATAACCTTGCCGTCCTGCATTAACATTGCACCAAGCCCAATACGGGAAGCATCACAATAAATAGTATAAGGTCCCGTACCTGTGGGTAAAACCAATACCGGTGATGTGGTCAATGCTGTCTTGAGCTTCTGAAAGCTCGCTTCACATTCATCTGACCATTCGAACTGCACACCTTTTTGCGTCAATCTGGTCAGTGGAGTTGCAATAGAGGAAAACTCCTCCACGAATTGCCGATAATAACCCGCTAATCCCAAAAAATTCCGAATTTATGTGGCTAATGTCGGTCTAGGCCAGTTCTTGGCTGCCTCAATCTTCTTTAGAACAACCTGAATACCTGCTGCCGTCACAATATGACCCAGGAATGCAATTGAACTTAGCAAAAATTCACACTTTGAAAATTTTGCATATAGTTGGCTATTTTTCAGAGTCTACAAAGCCACTCTGAGATGTTGCTCATGCTCCTCTTGACTGCAGGAATATATTAATACGTCATTAATGAAGACTATTACAAACAAGTCTGAATAAGGTCGAAACACCTGATTCATCAATTCCATAAAAGCTGCTGGGGCATTTGTCAACCCAAAAGACATGACCAGAAATTCATAATGTCCGTACCGAGTGCGGAATGCTGTCTCGGGGACATCAGATGCCCTAATCTTCAGCTGATAATAGCCAGATCTCAAGTCTATTTTTGAAAAGACCTTGGCACCTTGAAGCTGATCAAATAAATCATCAATTCACGGGAGTGGATATTTATTTTTGATAGTCACCTTGTTCAACTGCCGATAGTCAATGCACATTCTCATCGAACCATCTTTCTTCCTTACAAATAATACTGGCGCTCCCCACGGCGAAACACTGGGTCTAATGAAACCCTTTTCAAGTAAATCCTGCAACTTCTAATTCAATTCCTTTAACTCTGGCAGAGCCATACGATATGGGGGAATAGAAATGGGCTGAGTGCCTAGAGCCAAGTCAATGCAAAAATCAATATCCCTATCGGGTGCCATACCTGGTAGGTCTGAAGGAAACACTTCAGGAAATTCACGAACCACGGGCATAGAGTCAATAGAAGGAACCTCAGCACTGGAATCACGGACATAGGCCAAGTAAGCCAAATACCCTTTTCCAACCATACGCTGAGCCTTAACAAAAGAAATAACATTACGGCTAGTATGACCTGAAATTCCTTTCCACTCTATACGAGAAAAATTCGGCGGAGCTAAAGTCACTGTTTTGGCATGGCAATCTAAAATAGGATGATATGGAGATAGCCAGTCCATGCCTAATATAATATCGAAGTCCACCATATTTAAGAGCAATAAATCAGTACGGGTCTCAAGGCCATCAATCACTACAATACATGACCGATGAACCTGATCAACCACAATAGAATCACCTACTGGTGTAGACATATGAATAGGGACACCCAGTGGATCACTAGGCTGAAACAAGTACGGTGCAAAATAGGAAGACACGTACGAATATGTAGACCCAAGGTCAAATAATGTTGATGCCTTTCTATCACAAACCAAAATAATACCCGTAATGACGGCATCTGAGGACTCAGCCTCTGGTCTGGCAAGAAGTGCATAACATTGGGGCTGGGCCCCACTAACCTGAGCAGTATCTTTGGGACGATCAGCTACTGGCTAGTTTGTAACGACCCGGCCGGTCGTTTTGGAAAATTACGCCCCAATCCCCAATTTAACTGTTTCCCTAAGTTCATTTCTGCTATTGTGGTTTGCCAGGAGAGTCGGGCCCTGAAATTTGAAGTATTTTGGGACACTTAGTCCCTAAATGAGAGCTTTAAAGATAGAAAATGGTCCGTAACCGGAACAATGTTAAGACGATCTCGGAACGGAAATCCGATGGTTCCATTAGCTCCGTTGGGTGATTTCGGGGTTGGGAGCGCGTTCGGAATGTATTTTGGAGGTCCTTAGCTCAATTAGGCTTGAAATGCCGAAGGTTGAAATTTTGGCGAATCCGAACGATAGGTCAGATTTTGATCCGGGGGTCGGAATGGAATTTCGACAATTTCTGTAGCTTTGTTATGTGATTTTGGATATGTCCGCAAATTTTCAGGTCATTCGGACGTCGTTTGTTCGGGTTTTAGATCGAATGTGCAATTCGGAAAGTTTTAAGAAATTTAGGCTTGAATTCGATGTGAATTATGGGTTTTGATGTTGTTAAACGTGTTTTTATGATTTGAATGAGTTCGTATCGTGTTTTGGAGTATGTTGGTGGTTTTCGTTGGGGTCCCGGGAGCCTCGGGATGAATTCGGGGGTCCAAACGGACCAATTTGTGCCAAAAGGCACTGCTGTTCTGCTGCAATAATTGCAGAGAAATTTTGCTCTCCGCGATCGCGGAGATGGCCATGTGATCGCGTAAGGGAGAAATCATGAGCTCTGCGATCGCGAAGTAAAGCGTGCGATCGTGTAAGTCTGGGAGAGTAAGCATCGCGATCGCGTGAGGTAGTATGCGATCGCGTAGGGTAGTTTGGGGAGCCGGACGAGTTTGTTCTTCGCGATCGCATTCGTGCCATTGCGATCGCGTAGGGTCGCTGAGTTGTTCACTGCGATCGCGTCCAGGATCACGCGATCGCGTAGAGGAAAATTAGGCCGCCCATATTTTGTGCATCGCGATCGCAAGCCCGGTGCTGCGATCGCGTAGAGTAAAATGGCTTGGCAGTAACTTTAAGTCCAGAACATTCCAGTCGCGGCCTAACACACCAAAAACGCCATTGTTGAGCTCCAAGAGAGGATTTCGAAGAGGAAACACTGGGATATCATCGGGAAATCATCGGGGGTAAGTTTCTTGACCGTAATTCGTTGGTTTATCATGAAATCCGTGATTATTTCACTGAAAATCGAAGATTAAAGGTGGGTTTGAGCCCTAGGCCTAAATGTTAGAAAATCTTTGATTTGAATGGGCAAACAAAGTCCGGTTTTGATAAATTTTATATGCACGGACTCGTATTGAGATAAGGAACCCGAAAATATAATTTTCGTGATTTTTCGATAAGTGTACCGAAAGTCGGGTTTTGGCAACTTGTGGGTTTTGGTGTATTTTGAGTTATTTTGATTGGGTAATGCCCAATTGGCCTATTTTGATGTGATTCTATTGATTTTTATCAGATACTACACTTGTGGAGGCCGACATTCGCGGCAAGAGGGTTATTTCTTAGCGGTTTTGTACCGGAATTGAGGTAAGTTGCTTGTCTAACCTCGTGTGGGGGACATTCACCCCTAGGATATTATGTGATACTTTAAATGCCTTGTATGCGAGGTGACGGGCGTGTACATGCGCTAGTTGTTGAACACATACTTTACTTAAAATGTTCGATGAGTGATATCCCTGCTTTTAGCTGTTAAATTCGATATTCCTACCCGATAGCAGTTAGAAAAGCATGATTAGGTAGTATTTAACTGTCTAGTTGCCTAATTGTCTTACTTGAGTTTTCTTGGTAATCGCTGGCGCTGTTTTTCGGTGAAGTTATAGTTAAGCATATTATATTTCTCTATGTGTATTCCTTTACTTGCTGTGTTTGTGGACTACGGGTTCGATTCCCGGAGATCCTGAGATTTATTGAGCTATGGACTGCAGGTTCGATTCCCGGAGATCCTGAGATTTATTGAGATGTGGACTGCGGGTTCGATTCCCGGAGATCCCGAGATCTATTGAGACATGGGCTGCGGGTTCGATTCCCGGAGATCCCGAGATTTATCGAGATGTGGACCGCGGGTTCGATTCCCGGAGATCCTAAGATTTATTGAGATGTGGACCGCGGGTTCGATTCCCGGAGATCCCGAGATTTATTGAGATGTGGACCGCGGGTTCGATTCCCGGAGATCTTGAGATTTATTGAGATGTGGACCGCAGGTTCGATTCCCGGAGATCCCGAGATTTATTGAGATGTGGATTGTGGGTTCGATTCCCGAAGATCCCGAGATTTATTGAGATGTTGACTGCGGGTTCGATACCCGGAGATCCTGAGATTTATTGAAATGTGGGTTGTGGGTTCGATTCCCCGAGACCCATGGGTACTGTCAATGGGACTGTGGGTTCAATTCCCACAGGTCCTGGACTTGTTTTATTGAGTTGGTTATTTGTTATTAGCTTAAATTGTAGACGGTTGCAGTAATCATTTTATTATTGTTATTGCGGAAATTATTATCTATTAAACTGTTTATTATTGTTATTATCACTATATTATTGCTTCTCAGTAGGGCCCTGACCTTCCTCGTCACTACTCCATCGAGGTTAGGCTTGGCACTTACCGAGTACCGCCGTGGTGTACTCATGCTACTCTTCTGCACACTTTTGTTGTGCAGATCCAGGTACATCAGGACAGGCTCATACTAAGTGATATCGGCAGCACATTTGGAGACCTCGAGGTACGATCTGCTACGTCCGCGGATCCGGAGGCTCTCCTTCTATTCCTGATAGTTTTGGTAGATGTTTCTCCTTCCTTTCGTTGTTTAGATACTCTTTACACATAGAGCCACGGTTGTATTTCTCTTTTAGTCTGTGTTATCCGTGGGATTCCGGGTCTTGGTGGTGTTATATACAGTGTGTTCTTGACGGGTGTATGTGCCAAGCGGCACGGATTACACTTTATTTATCTTATTCCACTGTTATCTTATCTTTAACGTTCATAACTTGTATATTCCGCAACGTGTTAGGCTTACCTAGTCGTGGGGACTGGGTGCCATCACGACATGTTCACGATTGGTGAACCAGGGTCATGACAAGTTGGTATCAGAGCTCTAGGTTCGTAGGAGTCACGGGACACAGACCGGTTACTTAGATTCTCACTGATCGATACGGAGACGTCTGTATTTATCTACGAGGGGCTATGTAACTGTTTAGGAAACTCTTCAATTCTTTGAATTCCTTATCGTGCGCCATTTATTCAGTTGGATCCTATGTCATATGTTCTTTTGCATCCACTCGTGTATTGAAATTTCGCGTTCGGTATCAAGTATGCGCCGACGGTTCGTGACGCTGCAGAGAGATCTCAAGGGAGTCAAGAATTTACTCAACCATTGTTACCGCGTGTCATCCATATCGATAATGCAAGAGAATTGAGAGATCTTCAATTGTGCACATGGGGGTGCACTAGATTCCGACATTCGATTGATAAGTACGGTCTTGAGAAGGTTTACTTAACTACCAAATCGTCACAAAGCAATGGTAGAATCACAAGGTGGATGTAGATCTAAAGATGGTTGGTGGTAATAAAGACTATATGGTTCATATGAGATATCTATTTAGCGAAGGATTCGGCCAGCAGAGATACTAGGGGGATATGAGTTTAACTATCTTAAGAAGGACATGTGCCAAACGAATGTCTTGGGCTGTCTTATGATGAAGACGTACAAATGATAAAGGCTATTGTCATGGATTAGCAAGATGTATCTTAAGGCTTCGTGCCAAGTGAAAGGATTTCACTATCAACGATCAAATTATGGGTCATGTGTCATATCGGATTTGGCCTGCGATGTATTTAGGTGCTATTCAAAACGTTCTTAAAAACTTGCGGATGGGCAAGAGTTGAGGCTCGTATGGCATGATGCTGGGACTTTAGATGTTCCCGTGTCCCTAATAAATTCTACCTTTCATTATAAGCAGGGAAGATTTCGGTGAAGGCTACATGGTGCTTCGTAGGTGTGAGAATCACAGTATGTCTTATGTTGTCGCGGTAAATAATGCTCGATGCATGGAGCGAGAAGATGTTTGGTTGTATTGGGATGAGGTCATACCCTATGGTGTTAGAGTGCTAATAGAGCACAGGTGGTTATATTCGTAGGATCAAGTGAGTTGTAGTTGAATAATAGTAAATGACTTGAGAGAATGGTTCTAATGTGTTCGAGAGTCGTGTAATAGTGGCTTTGGGCTAAATGGGAGAGTCCCACAGCTTAAGATTGGGTCGCATGGTTAATTACCTGTGTGAATTCTGGATACTAGCGTATTATTGTGTTATTGCAGCCACGGAAAAGGGCCATGAGTGGCAATTTGAGTATATAAATTGTTGAATGCATGTTATGGTTAGCCTTACTGGCTCGTGTTCAAACTTGAGGAAAGATTCATGATTTATGTCTTGTATAGGTGCAGGCTTCGCGGGAAGTGGTTCCGTTGGGGGCTTTATCGAGAGGGTATTCATATGTAATAAAATTCAATAGAGTTGGTTGCGTACTGGGGCAAGTCAGGGCCGGATGGCTCTCAATAGCGGTCCTAGTGAATTCAAGAGGTAAAGTGTGGTGCCTGATAATTCTGAGTCTATAAGTACAGTTGAGGCTCAAGCTTTTGAAGCAACTTATGAAGAAAGGCACAAAACGATCTATGATGTTTTGACTTGTGATGTAGTATTTGAGAGACATGAAATGGTCGTCGTTCTGGAGATAGCATGGCCTTATGATTTAAGGTCACTCGGGGTGAGTGCAGTTGGAATAAGTTAGGTATTGAAGGGAGATATTAACATTTCTAAGGCAATCCAGGATAAACTGGAAGGAAGTAGATTGATTAGCCATAGCTGAGTTGGCATATTGATGTCAATGATCGGTTCATGCAACGTGATCGAATTATGCATGTGATTTGTGGCGGTGCATTTGAGACTTGTCGGCCGCAGTGATTGATGTTATTCTGAATTATTCTTCTGTTAAGGGCTTGTTATGAGTAGGCAGATCTCGGGAAAGGTTATGGTGGCTTGGACCACTACTTAGAGATTGACATATTTGATGGTTATGAAAATTCGCCGTATGTTGTTATAGTTCTCGTGCAGTGAGCTAAATGGAAAGTATTATGTGATGAAGTATTAGTCTATCGTCAGTTCTAGAGCTATGATGGAAATTGTGTCTATTATATATCAGCACGTGATGTGTAGTAAGTAGTATGAAATTTGAAGTAAGGACCAAGGTCACAGTTTGGTCAATGAATGTGATATAAAGAGCTCGGATGAGCAGGAAAGGAGTTTCAGTGTTTTGAGTAAGATGGGTATTAACATCGGTATCATTTGAGATCGGTGTTCTGTGAGAAAGGCTTTGCATCCCGGTTAGGGACTCCTGATCGCTTTTCGGTGTTAGTACAGCCGGTAGGTTGAATATGCAGGCCCGTTTAATTATTCGGAAGATAGTGGGAGCTTGACCCACAAGAAGATTGCATAGGTGTGACTTGTAGTCACTTGATTGGTTAGAAATTTAAACCAAGTATGAGGATTTTGGTGATATCATTCAATTGAGAATTTATGTTGGAGGGCACTCTGCTTATTGGGTTATAGACCTGTGAAATATTATTGACTTAGCTTGGCACGACCGGGATAGACTTAAGGTCGGTGGATAGATTTAAATGTGGAAGTGAGCCTTGCATCAGGCCGGTTGTGTTTTTTCCAGCAATGCGCCCTTTGTGGATAGATAGTCGCGGTCTTATTTCGCGGTTAGTTAATTCATGTAAAGATATATTGCGCCGTATGAGTGTGAGACGGCTTGGTAAGTTCCTTATGTGTTGAGGCTCCACTCAGCGGTGATGTTATATGAGCATGATGGCACTCGAGACTCAGATCTTATATCGCACCTCAGTTGTGCTTGCGTTTGTAGCCTATGGCGCTATATGTTTCCTTGTGACTGATATCATGCACCTTAGTATGCTTATGATCGATATTCAGTAATTTGATGTGATGAGCTATTCAGCTCGATGTATGGCTCCTTGTGTGAGTTTTTTATTTGGATCGGGTGGCACGCCGCCATGGTTATATTGTTGGGATCGGGTAGCACGCCGCCATGGTTATATTGTTGGGACCGGGTGGCACGCCACCATGGTTATATTGTTGGGATCGGGTGGCACGCTGCCATGGTTATATTGTTGGGACCGGGTGGCACGTCGCCATGGTTATATGGATTGGGTTGCACGCCGCAACAGTGTGATGTTTATTTTAGTGTCTATAACTGCTTTCATGTGTTCTGTTTCCTATTTTTCTGAGGAGGTCCATGATAGTGTGAGAGTTGAAGAGTTCTCTCTAGTGTTCACCTTCCTTTTGTACCACGTACGAATTAATAGCCTACTAGCACATTGTGTCATCTTGTGGGACTTTTGATTATGTCTGATGTGGCTTATCGCCTGAGCAGTTCGTACTGGGTGAGATGAGATTATGTGATTCGGGGTCAGTACAAATTGATTATATGAAGTATATTATAGAGGAAAGGATCATCCTCTGGTTTAGGACAAGGTAATGGATCTTGTGAGGAGTATGGACCCAATGAATTGTTGATTCAGTAGTTGGTCATGGATATCGACACATCTCTTCCATCGTGTCAGTATTGTAAAAGTTGGAGCGAGACCTATGTAGATCGTGAGGTACAATGGGAGCATCTGATTCGTTGAATTTTTGGCTAATTTGATCATAAAATATTATCGTGGTCCTATGGATTTTGTGTTGTAAGGTAAGAATCAAGCAAGGTTATGCAGTCATGTTTGGGGACGGCGTTTGAGGATTATTGAGTGATCTCTTGATGAAAACAAGCCTGACACATAATTTCAGATGTTGGAATTAGGCTCTAAGACTTAATTGTTTGAACAAGAGGGAATATCTTCAAATTATATCAGGCTAATATGCTCAGCTGAGTCCTAGATTTATTGGCCCTTTTGAGATTTTGAGGCATGTTGGGGAGGTTGCTTATGAGTTGGCCTTACCTCCCAGCCTAGCCGGAGTCCATCCCGTATTTCATGTCTCTATGCTCCGGAGGTACCATGGTGACCCGTCGCATGTGTTGGATTTCACTTCTGTTCAGCTTGACAAGGATCTGTCTTATGTTGAGGAGCCAGTAGCCATTCTAGACAGGCAGGTCAGAAAGCTAAGGTCAAAGAACTTCGTTTCGGTAAAGGTTCAGTGGCGGGGCCAGCCGGTCGAGGAGGCGACTTGGGAGACTGAGCAGGATATGCGCAGTCAGTACCCTCATCTTTTCACTACTCCAGGTATATTTTCTATGCTCGTTCGAGGATGAACGAATCTTTTAAGTGTGGGAAGATGTAACGACCCGGCAGGTCATTTTGGAAAATTACGCCCCAATCCCCAATTTAACTATTTCCCTAAGTTCATTTCTGCTATTGTGGTTTGCCAGGAGAGTCGGTTCTGAAATTTGGAGTATTTTGGGACACTTAGTCCCTAAATGAGAGCTTTAAAGATAGAAAATGGTCCGTAACCGGAACAGTGTTAAGATGATCTCGGAATGGAAATCCGATGGTTCCATTAGCTCCGTTGGGTGATTTCGGGGTTGGGAGCGCGTTCGGAATGTATTTTGGAGGTCCTTAGCTCAATTAGGCTTGAAATGCCGAAGGTTGAAATTTTGGCGAATCCGAACGATAGGTGAGATTTTGATCCGGGGTCGGAATGGAATTCCGACAATTTCGTAGCTTCGTTATGTGATTTTGGATATGTCCGCAAATTTTCAGGTCATTCGGACATCGTTTGGTCGGGTTTTAGATCGAATGTGCAATTCGGAAAGTTTTAAGAAATTTAGGCTTGAATTCGATGTGACTTATGGGTTTTGATGTTGTTAGACGTGTTTTTATGATTTGAATGAGTTCGTATCGTGTTTTGGAGTATGTTGGTGGTTTTCGTTGGGGTCCCGGGAGCCTCGGGATGAATTCGGGGGTCCAAACGGACCAATTTGTGCCAAAGGGCACTGCTGTTCTGCTGCAATAATTGCAGAGAAATTTTGCTCTCCGCGATCGCGGAGATGGCCATGCGATCGCGTAAGGGAGAAATCTTGAGCTCTGCGATCGCGAAGTAAAGCGTGCGATCGCATAAGTCTGGGAGAGTAAGCATCGCGATCGCGTGAGGTAGTATGCGATCGCGTAGGGTAGTTTGGGGAGCCGGACGAGTTTGTTCTTCGCGATCGCGCTCGTGTCATTGCGATCGCGTAGGGTCGCTGAGTTGTTCACTGCGATCGCGTCCAGGATCAGGCGATCGCATAGAGGAAAATTAGGCCACCCATATTTTGTGCATCGCGATCGCAAGCCCAGTGCTGCGATCGCGTAGAGTGAAATCATCGGGGGTAAGTTTATTGACCTTAATTCATTGGTTTATCATAAAATCCGTGATTATTTCACCGAAAATGGAAGATTAAAGGTGGGTTTGAGCCCTAGGCCTAAATGTTAGAAAACCTTTGATTTGAATGGGCAAACGGAGTCTGATTTCGATAATTTTTATATGCACGGACTCGTATTGAGATAAAGAACCCGAAAATATAATTTTCGTGATTTTTCGATAAGCGTACCGAAAGTCGGGTTTTGGCAACTTGTGGGTTTTGGTGTATTTTGAGTTATTTTGATTGGGTAATGCCCAATTGGCCTATTTTGATGTGATTCTATTGATTTTTATCGGATACTACACTTGTGGAGGCCGACATTCGTGGCAAGAGGGTTATTGCTTAGCGGTTTTGTACCGGAATTGAGGTAAGTGGCTTGTCTAACTTCGTGTGGGGGACTTTCACCCCTAGGATATTATGTGAAACTTTAAATGCCTTGTACGCGAGGTGACGGGCGTGTACATGCACTGGTTGTTGAACACATACTTTACTTAAAATGTTCGATGAATGATATCCCTATTTTTAGCTGTTAAATTCGATATTCCTACCCGGTAGCAGTTAGAAAATCATGATTAGGTAGTATTTAACTGTCTATTTGCCTAATTGTCTTACTTGAGTTTTCTTGGTAATCACTGGCGTTGTTTATCGGTGAAGTTATAGTTAAGCATATTATATTTCTCTCCGTGTATTCCTTTACTTGCTATGTTTGTGGACTGCGGGTTCGATTCCCGGAGATCATGAGATTTATTGAGATATGGACTGCGGGTTTGATTCCCGGAGATCCCGAGATTTATTGAGATGTGGAATGCGGGTTCGATTCCCGGAGATCCTGAGATTTACTGAGACATGGGCTTCGGGTTCGATTCCCGGAGACCCATGGGTACTGTCAATGGGACTGTGGGTTCAATTCCCACAGGTCCTGGACTTGTTTTATTGAGTTGGTTACTTGTTGTTAGCTTAATTGTAGACGGTTGCAGTAATCATTTTATTGTTGATATTTCGGAATTATTATCATTTAAACCGTTTATTATTGTTATCATCATTATATTATTGTTTTCTCAGTAGGGCCCTGACCTTCCTCGTCTCTACTCAAATGTGGGCTGTGGGTTCGATTCCCGGAGACCCATGGGTACTGTCAATGGGACTGTGGGTTCAATTCCCACAGGTCCTGGACTTGTTTTATTGAGTTGGTTATTTGTTGTTAGCTTAAATTGTAGACGGTTGTAGTAATCATTTTATTATTGTTATTGCGGAAATTATTATCATTTAAACTGTTTATTATTGTTATTATCACTATATTATTGCTTCTCAGTAGGGCCCTGACCTTCCTCGTCACTACTCCATTGAGGTTAGGCTTGGCACTTACTGAGTACCGCCGTGGTGTACTCATGCTACTCTTCTGCACACTTTTGTTGTGCAGATCCAGGTACATCAGAGCAGGCTCGTGCTAGGTGATTTCCGCAGCTCATTTGGAGACCTCGAGGTACGATCTGCTACGTCCGCGGATCCGGAGGCTCTCCTTCTATTCTGATAGTTTTAGTAGATGTTTCTCCTTCCTTTCGTTGTTTAGATACTCTTTACACATAGAGCCACAGATGTATTTCTCTTTTAGTCTGTGTTATCCGTGGGATTCCGGGTCTTGGTGGTGTTATATACAGTGTGTTCTTGACGGGTGTATGTGCCAAACGGCATGGATTACACTTTATTCATCTTATTCCGCTGTTATCTTATCTTTAACGTTCATAACTTGTATATTCCGCAACGTGTTAGGCTTACCTAGTCGTGGGGACTGGGTGCCATCACGACATGTTCACGATTGGTGAACTAGGGCCGTGACATAGTCTCAACCTTTATCAGTCTGAGCTCCACCTCTATGACCTCTGCCTCCACCTCTATATCCTTTACCCCCGCCTCTAGCTGGCTGGGCAGGCTGTGGGGGAACCGTGACCTGTACAATTGCACGAGAACCATGCTGCTGAGAGCTGTCAGAAGATCAAGGGCAATACCTTGCAATGTTCCTAAGATCACCGCACGTAAAACAATCCCTCGACTGTTGAGAATAGCGAAGTGGTGGTGCACTAATAGGCTTCTGATCAGAATACTGTGGCTGAGGATTACGACCACTAGAAGCATCATGAGAAACCTGAAGAGCTAACTGATAAGACCTAGAAGGGTGGCCTCTACCATGAGAATCTCTACCTCCAAACGAGGTACCATTGAATATGCCCGAATTATGGGGTCTCTTATCCGATCCATGACCAGCTCCCTGTGACAGAGCCATCTCGATCCGGCGGGCTGCATTAGCTGCCTCCTGAAAAGTGATTTCAGTTCCTGCTCCCATAGCCATCTGCAACCGAATTGGCTGATTCAAGCCATTTGTAAATCTTCTCACCCTTTCCCCGATCTGTGGGAAGTATGACAATGGCATGACGAGCCAGGTCCACCAACCTAGTCTCGTACTGTGTGACAGACATAGAACCCTGATGAAGATGCTCAGAGCCTCCCTCTGAGTTGCTGGAAGGAACTTTTCCAAGAACAACTCTGCAAATTGGCCCTAAGTTAAAGATGATGATCCTGCTGGCCTGGATAGACAATAATCTCTCCACCAAGTCTTGGCAGAACCAGATAATCGAAGTGTAGCAAAGTCCACACCATTAGTCTCCATAATGCCCATAGTACGGAGAACCTCGTGGCAGCTATATAGGAAATCCTGGGGCTCCTCCGAAGGGGTGCCACTGAATGTGGTAGTGAAGTGCTTGGTAAACATGTCCAATCTCCATAACGCGTCAGCAGACATAGCTGCACCATCATTAGCCTGAGTCACAATTACAGGCTGAGCTGCCTCAGCTGGCTGAATCACAGGTACCCGAGCCTGGGGAATTACTGGCTCCGGAGTGCGCGTAGCAGGAGTCTGATTACCTCCTCCAGCTTGAGAAGTGGCTGGTGCTTCTGCCAGTAAACCTGCTCTGGTGATATGGTCCATAAAACCTACTATCCGGACTAAAGCATCTTGAAGGTCCAGTGTAAACATAACCCCTTCTGGGACCTGAGCTGGGCCCACTGGAACTGCTGGGGCTAGAACCTCCTCCTCGATATGAACCTGAGGTTCAGCCACCTATACTGCTGCTTGGGGCTGAACTATGCCCCTACCTCGGCCTCTAGGATGGCCCGGACCTCGGCCTCTGCCCCTAGCGGGAGCTGCTGCTGCTAGGACCTCGGGCTGCTGGTCATTAGATGAGGATGCGGGTGTTCTTGCGATCTGCGGAAGAACAGAGTAGAAATTCAATTAGCATTTGAAAGATCAAAGTCGAACAACTAGAAAGAATAAAGGGAAGATTTTCCTAACTCGTAGCCTCTGGGGGATAAATACAGACGTCTCCGGACCGATCCCTCAGACTCTACTAAGGTTGTTCGTGAGTTGTGAGACCTGTGCAACATAGAGCTCTGATACTAACTTGTCACGACCCGGATTTCCCACAATCGGGAGTCATGATGGTGCCTACTAGTGGAAGCTAGGCAAGCCAAATCTTACTTACAATTCCATTAGTCACAACTCTCTTTTTATAACTTTAAATAAAATTATGTAGTTCTAGCGGAATAAATAAATTTAGCGGAAGACTTAGCAAATTTTGCTAGATACGATATAGAAAAATCCCAGCATGATACACTACCCAAGACTGGTGTCACAATACTCACGAACTTCTAAGAATAATACACATAATAGTCTGAAAGAAATATAAGTTGTTTATCTCGAAAACATGAGATAACAGAATGAAAAATATAGATAAAGGAGACAACGGGTCCAACGGACGCCTGCAAGGCTATCTCGAAGTCTTAGTAGTCGGAATATCCACAATCGTGCTACTGCCGCTGCTGCTGTCTGTAACCTGTATCTGCGCAAAAAGAGCGCAGAGTGTAGTATCAGTACAACCGACCCCATGTGCTGGTAAGTGCCTAGCCTATCCCGGCAAATTAGTGACGAGGCTAGGACCAGACATCCACATAAACCTGTACAGTTGGGATATATATATATATATATATATATATATATATATATATATATATATATATATGCAACAGCATGAAAACATTAACGAACATTTATAAGGAAAGAATCTGCTCTAAATTAGCAACCAATAATTTATAATATCCAAAGTAATCTGAACAATGGAACAACTTACTTTCATGACTCAATTCATTTTTTATTGCATATCTTGTGGTAGGCGTACCACTCGCTCCCAGATTTAACAAATAGGCTACCGGCAACTATGGCCAATGCCAAGATTCAAATAACTTTGTGGTCAGCGTACCACACGATCCCATTTCTTATAATATAAGTGATCGGCGTGCCACACGACCCCAATTCTTTAATAATGTATATTACCGGCATTAAACCAATAATCTCTGGTCAACAGTAAGTATATAAAAGTATATTAAACCAATAATCTTCACTTTCAACAATTTTTATATTACCGGTGTAAAACCAATAAATGATAATCAATCAACAATATATCTCTGTTACCGGTGTGACACCAATAACTCTTAATCAACAATTTATACATATTACCGGTATAAAACCAATAATAATTTCCTTTCACATAATAACATAGGATTAATAAGAATTTAATCCATTTAAGACCCACGGTCATGCTCGACCCCCAATGTATAGATACTCGTCACCATGCCTATACATCGGACTCCACATATAACAATTTACACATAAACTCAATTCCTATTCCCTCAAGCTAGGATAGAAAGAACACTTACCTCGAAAGTTTATGAACCATTCAATCAGTAGCAATACCTTTTCTTTCAAATTTGGCTCGAATCTAATCGTATCTATACACAATTGATTCTATATCATCAATTCTACTTAACAAACTAGTTCATATGGCTAAATATAATTTTTACAACATTCTGACCGGAAATAGTAAAAATCGACCCCGGGCCTACATGCTCGAAACTCGAGGTTCGAACCAAAATAAATTCACCCAATCATCCACGAGTTCAAATATACAATTTGTTCTTAAGTTCGACCCAAAATGAGGTCTAGATCGCAAATTCTTTGAAAACCCTAACTATACCCATTTCTCTAATTTTTCTACCCATTTACACATATTTAGGCCTAGGAATTCAAGTAATATTGTTGGAAAATGAAGAAAACGAGTCAAGAATCACTTACCCAAAAAGTTTGATGAAAATCGCCTAAGAATCGCCCCAATAAGCTGTTTGAAGAAGAAATAGTTGAGAAAAATGGGATTTTATCCCGTCTGTTCTGTTTTTGCAGAACTTAAAATCACTGTCCAATTTACTCTGTGCGATCGCAAAGCCTGTGATGCGATCGCATAAAAGAAATTAAGGGGCAAAAAATTACTCTATGCGATGGCGGAGCAGTGATTCGATCGCATAGAAGAAAAAATGGGGGACTGGACTTGCTCTACGCGATCGCAGGACTGGTATGCGATCACATAGAAGGATTTCTGGGCCTCAAATTTTCACTCTATGCGATCGCATAGGGGTAATGTGATCGCATAAAAGGATTTTTCTGGACTTCACATTTACTCTATGCGATCGCGGGGAAGCAATGCGATCGCATAGAACAAACTGGATGGCTACTAAATTAACTCTATGCGATCGCGAAGGACCTGTGTGATCGCATAGAACAAATTAATGACTTCCCAATTAACTCTATGCGATTGCCGACATGCCTATGCGATCGCATAGAACAAAAACCTGGACACCAGCAACCAGCAAACATACCAGATTTTTGTAAGTATAAAACATCCCGTTACCTATCCGAAACTCACCCGAGCCCTCACGGCTCTAAACCAAATATGCATACTAACTCAAAAACATCATACGAACTTGCTCGCGTGATCAAATCGCCAAAATAACATCAAAATCAATGAATTGAGCCTTAAAACTCTAGAATTCTTTCAAAATTCCTTAACTTCCAAAATTTCCAATTTAAGGCCGAAACACGTCGAACGACGTCCGTTTTCAACCAAACTTTACAAGAAGCGCTTAACCAACATATATGACTTATACTGCGCATCGGAACCAAAATAGAAGCCCGATACCATTACGTTTTAATCAAATTTCAGTTTTATTTTCCTTAAACATTTTCAGAAAACAATTTAACAGAAAAATTCTTTTACCGGGGTTCTAGACCTCGGATTTCGATTCCGGGCATACGCCCGAGTTCCATATTTTTCGACGAATTTTCTGAGACCGTCAAATTACTGGTCCAGATCCGTTTACAGAAAATGTTGACCAAAGCTAACTATATCAATATTAATATCAAAATTCTTCAAAGTTTTCACATATTTCATATATTTCAACATAAAAATTTTCTAGCTTCGCGCCCCGACTGTGCACACAAATCGAGGCAACTATAAATAAGGTTTTCAAGGCCTCAGAAGCTCGAAATAATTAAGAAAACAAGTGATGACCCTTTGGGCCATCATATGAGCGTTGTGTTGTAGAGGTTGAGGGAGAAGAAATTGTATGCTAAGTTCTCCAAGTGCGAGTTTTGGCTCGAGTCAGTAGCTTTTCTGGGTCATGTCGTGTCTCGTGATGGTATTCAGGTTTAACCGAAGAAGACAGAGGTGGTGCAGAGTTGGCCTAGACCGTTCTTAGCTACGGAGATCAGGAGTTTCCTTGGTTTGGTGGGGTATTTTCGCCGGTTTGTTCAGGGATTTTCATCCATTGCTTCTTCTTTGACCAGGTTGACGTAGAAGGGTACACCATTCGTGTGGTGGGATGAGTGCGAGGAGAGCTTTCAGAAGCTCAAGATAGCTTTGACCACAACTCCAGTGTTTGTCTTGCCATCAACTTCAGGCTCATATACCGTATATTGTGATACCTCGAGAGTGGGGATAGGTTGTGTATTGATGCAAGAGGGTAGAGTGATTGCTTATGCTTCTCATCAGTTGAAGCATCATGAGAATAAATACCATGTTCATGATTTGGAGTTAGCTGCCATAATTCATGCCTTGAAGATTTGAAGGCACTATTTGAACGGCGTGTCTTGTGAGGTGTTAACTGATCATCATAGTCTCCAGCATTTGTTCAGATAGAAGGATCTTAATTTGAGAAAGTGGATATGGCTTGAGTTGCTCAAGGATTATGACATTACTATTCTATATCATCCGGGGAGGGCCAATGTGGTGGCCGATACTTTGAGCCGAAAGGCGGTTACTATGGGCAGCTTGGCGTATATTCCAGTTGGGGAGAGACCATTTACATATGATGTTCAGCTGTTGGCCAATCGGCTAGTGAGGTTGGATATTTCAATGCCCAGCATGGTGTTGGCTTGCGTTGCTTCTCGGTCCTCCTTATATGATCGCATTCGTGAGCGCCATTATGATGATCCACACTTGCTTGTCCTTAAGTACAGAGTTTAGCATGATGATGCCAGAGATGTCACTATGGATAGTGATGGTGTATTGAGGATGCAGGGCCGGATATGCGTGCCCAGTGTTGATGGCCTTCCTGAGTTGATATTGGAGGAGGCCCAAGCTCGCGGTATTCTATCCATCCAGGTGCCGCGGAGATGTACCAAGACTTGAAAAAGCATTATTGGTGGAGAAAGATGAAGATGGATATTGTGAGTCATGTAGCATTGTGCCTCAACTGTCAGCAGGTCAAGTACGAGCATCAGAGGCCCGGTGGCGTGTTTTAGCGTATTGATATTCCCGAGCTGAAGTGGGAAAGGATCACTATGGACTTTGTTAGTGGGCTCCCTCGGACAGCGAGGAAGTTTGATTCAGTTTGGGTGATTGTGGGCAGACCGACCAAGTCAGCTCACTTCATTCATGTGTGTACTACATACTCCTCGGAGCGGTTAGTTGAGATATTCATTCGTGAGATTGTGAGATTGCATGGAGTTCCAGTTTCTATCATATCGGATAGAGGTGTGGGCACGTGATTTTTGCCCTATATGAGAAATACTACCAAAACATCAAAATAAAATAATTTTTCTTTTTGTGCAATTTTTAAATTTTTCGCTGCATTTTTGGATAATTATTTGTATTTGTCTGTACATATTTAATTTGTTAAAATTAATATAAAATATAAAATATGTCACATTTGTATCGAGGATATAATTCTACATTTAGGAGTAATAAAGTTTGTTTTGCACAAAAATAGAAAATAACAAAAAATATGTATTTTGGCATATTTAGCATTTAATGTCCAAATTGTGCGATTTTATTTTAATTATTGTTTAATTTTTGTGTTATAATTATTAGTAGGTATTAATTAGTATTTTAAGATAATTTTGGCTTTTATAATTTAATCTTAGCATTTTTTTATTAATTCGTAAAAAAAATTAAAAAAAAATAGAGAAGACAAATTCAGAATTGGGCTTCTTCCTAAATTTTAAATCTTGGCCCAAACCTATTCTACCCAACCCAAAACACCATAACCCAAACCCATGACCCTTGGCCCATTTATTATACTACTATACACTATTCAAAACACACCCTAAACCAAAAATTCCTAACACACACTAACACAAAAGCCCCCACAAAAAATGTTTGACCGTATTTAAATTTTTCACTCTATGTATTTTAGATTTTATTTCATTTTCTTTTATATATATAAGATTAAAATATAAACTTTAAACGGTAAATTATTACAATTATTATTAATTTTTTTTATTTCTTTTAAAAAAAGTAATTCATAATTTATAAAATAAAAGTCCGAAAATATTAAATTTTTTTAATTTTCAGTTGGTTTTAGATAATTGAAAATGAAAGTTGAAATTAAAAAATAAAAGTCAAAAGTGGCTAAAAATTTAAAATCAAAAGTAAAAGAAAGTAGTTTTTTTAACAGAAAAGAAAAGAAAGTGGTAGTTTCTTTTAAATAAATAAAAGAAACTGTAAAATTAAAAATATAAATGTAATTAAAGTTGTATTTTAAAAAATAAAAGTAAATAAAGGTGGGATTTCTTTTTATAAAAAAATAAAAGCATTTTGTAAGTGGGATTTCTTTTAATTAAAAAAAGATAATAAAATAAAAAAATAAATAAAAATCTGAATATTTCGAAAAAGTTTTCTATAAATAGAAGAGAAATTTAGGAAGAAAGGGAATTCAAAAAAAATTGAGAGGAAGAGGAGGGAGAAAAAAAAAGAGTTAAGAGAGACATGAAAAGAAAAGATATCAAAAAATATAAAAAAACGAAAATTAGAACGAGAAAAAGGGAGTTTCAATTTTAATTAGCAAAGTTATATTCTCAAATTCATCTTTTGGTTACTGATTTTATTAAATTTTGTTGCTGGGTTGTTCTACTTCCACCAATATTGCTGCATTGTCTCTATTGTTGTGTTGATAAATCCTATTTCTTCTTTTTTTCCAATATCAAGTAAATGACTTATTGTGTTTAAGTTAAAAAATGAATACATATGAAGAATGGAAATTTTAAAATTTTAATTAGCTTTTTCCTTGTTTTCTTTTACTGATTTTGTGATTAAGTTATTTTACGTATTACTATTCTATAAATTTCTGTCACTTTGAATAATTAGGCTCTTGTTGTAATATATTAATAATAATCTACCTCAATATGATTATTAGATATTATCGGTATAAACATGTTTATTAATGTCCAAACTATTTAGTAATTGAAATAAGAGAAAAATAGCAAAAGTTACTCTTTAATTAATCGGATCTGTTAAAATTGGTTAGTTCATTAGCAATAAATATTTTAATATTGTCCTTAATAGGCTCAATTGCAAATACGTAGCTAAATTTAGTAAAAATATGAATTGGAATTACTTTTTTTCGCGAATTAGACATTAAGGCACAATTTGAGTTTAAGTAATACAAGATATCTTTTAAGTTTAACAAATTTTCAAATAAGTATAAGTAATTAAAGCTAATTATAATTTTTAAATAGTTGTAAATAGTTAATTCCAATGGTTCAAGTCACATAATAATATGAGTTTAAAGTAGTTGTAGGATAATTGGTTTAATTTGAATATATTGTTTATCGATTTTGTATTTTACTTTTAATTTCAATTTTAGCGATATTTACTTCCATAAAATATTTGTCTTAATATTGCAAATAATATGTCATACTTTAAGCATGTAATCAATTAGGATTTTCTCTTTATTGTTTAGAAAACGAATTTTAAAAAAACAATTGCAGTCAATTAAGGATTGTTTTAAAATGAACTTAGTTTCAAATAATTTTGAAATAAATAATTTTATTAGTTTTTTTTCTTATACATATATTACAATGCAAGCCTTAATCTTGTTCTAATTAATTTCTTTTGAATACGAATTAGAAAATTTCGTATTTATTAATAAAAAATTCAAAATTCCTATTTTTTTTATATAAGTTAAATTTTGCTTCCATTAATATTTGTCTTAAATTAGATGAGTTATTGCATATATTTTTCTTAATCGTAATTAATTATGATTTTTCTTTCTTTATTATAGAGAAAAACTTAAAAAATAGAAATATAGTCATTTTAGGATATCCTTAAAATAAAGGAGGTGTGCCTCGCCATATTAAATTACAAATTGCAGGGCCCTCGATAAAAGGATGTAATAATTTGATAGATTTTGGGGTTGGTCATTTAGTAAATTTTCATGGCCTTCTCAAAATAATAACGCGTTAGTAGCTTTAAGCGCGTATTTAATAATTTTATTTTCCTAAACTCGGGTGCACATTTATGTGACCCAAATCCAAATCTCAACAAAATCGAAATGTGTCGATAATCACGAGTACATTGATTGTGACGTGGTTTGAGATGCATTTTCATGATGTTGCAATTCTTTTATTAAAATAATGAATAATAATATTAAAAGCGGTTAAAAGTTAAAATTTACACATAAATTAAAATATGGTATAAATCAGATAAATAAGCCAAATATAACAGCTGAGCGACCGTGCTAGAACCACGGAACTCGGGAATGCCTAACACCTTCTCCCGAGTTAACAAAATTACTTATCCAGATTTCTGGTGCGCAGACTGTTAAACAGAGTCATTCTTTTCCTCGATTCGGGATTCAATCGGTGACTTGGGACAACATAAATCTCCCAAGTGGCGACTCTGAATTAACTAAATAAATTCCGCTTCGATTATCCTTTAATTGGAAAAACTCCTTCGCACCCTTGCGGGTAGCACCAAAAGGAGGTATGAGAGCTCTAGCGACTCTGCTGGGGAAATGACCTAGAACCACTGGTTCCGTGTTAGAAATTCGAGCTTAGAATTATCGTTGTATTTGGCTTTATTTATTATTATATGATTTTTATTATATGATTGAGCTTAAATGTGCAAAATGATATTTTTATCGCTTTGATATTTTTGAACTGTATATATAAACTGTGCCGAAACCCTACTTCTTTTTGAGTCTTCTAAAAATGGTGCATACATTCGCGTAGCCCGCATTTTGAAAAGTTATTCCAAATAGAGCGAGTGTTGGGCAAGTGACATGGCTGGGCACACTTTACTGCTCCCGTTACGTCGCCCCCTCCTCAGCCCCAGTTGTCCACTCGGGTAAGCTATGCCTAGAACAATAAACCCAGGTTTTAAACCTAGAATAACAAAGCCTCATACCATATCCCTAGTAGGAACGTTTGTTGGCATCACGTGCATTTGACTTATGGGACTCAACACAGGGGTTGGGTCATGATAATGGACTAAATTGTGTAATATAGCCCATATATATATGCTCTAAATTAAGAAGAAATTACTGTCATGTGATTATAATTACATATAAAGTTAGCTCTAATTGTGATTTGAATGTTTCACAGGAGTTAATTAAGCATGTGAGAGTTTATGATGGTAAACAATGTGGAAAATTGAGCAAAAGAGGACAAAGGAGCACAAAACCTACTAGCACGGGCATTAGACGGCCATTAGCTTGCCCGCGCTAGTCTAAAATTTTGGACAAAATGTTACCCTACTAGCACGGGCATTAGCATGCCCGCGCTAGTCCAGTTCCAGAAATGCATTATTGAGTGACTATTTTGTCACTAAGGGGTGGATTCCACTAAGGGATAAAAACAAGGAAAAGGTGCATAATTGGGAGTTCAGATTTTGACATTGAAGGCGAGTGGAATTACACTATTCATTCTAAAGAGAACATTTTGAGAAGAAAAACCATTGAAGTCCTCTTGGAGCTAAGCAAGAAATTGAAGATCAAGACTTTGGAGCAACAAATTAAAGAGTTCATCTAAACATTCATCTTGTATTTTCTTTGTAGTATGTTAGATACTAATATTGTTGATTTTAGCATGAACATGAGTAGCTAAACACTCTAATATTCTAGGGTCATGGATGTTAGTTGATATTGTTATTTGAAGCTTAGATTGATTTTATTGATGTTATTGATATGGGTTGTTTATTTGATTTTGATCTTAATTATTTTACTGCGTAGCTAACAGTGAAATATTATTTACGAACTTTGAATTAAACTTGACAAAGGAAATTCTTTGTTGCATATAAAATCAAATAGAACAAGATTTGAATCTCGGGCATCGGGTGAAGGATTTGCAATTAAGATAGACATATACTTAATTGCCTTGTTTGGTTGAATAATAAGAGTTGTGTGACGACCTGGCCCGTCGTCACGGGAATTTCCACCCCATTATGTTGTAATTACATATTTCCTGTTTTTATATCAGTGCTAGAGTCTATCGGGGGAGTTAGGAGTGCATTGGATTGAAAATGAGGCATATAGCCTTTTTGAATGAAACTTGAATAAGGAAAGTCAACCTGGAGTTGACTATTGAGTTAGAGCGCTCGGAACCGGATTCTGATGATTCGACTAGTTCCGGGGGATCATTTATGACTTAGGAGAGCAATCGGAATTGAATTCGGAGGTCCGGTGTAGTTTTAAGCTTGAATTGGCTAAGGTTGAATTTTGGCGAAATCCGAACGGTAGGTGAGATTTTGATCCGGGGGTCGGAATGGAATTCCGACAATTTCTGTAGCTTCGTTATGTGATTTTGGATATGTCTGCAAATTTTCAGGTCATTCGGACATCGTTTGATCGGGTTTAGGATTGAATGTTAGTTTTGAAAGTTTTGAAGAAACTTAGGCTTGAATCCGTGGTTAATTGGTGATTTTGATGTTTAGTATGGTGTTTTTATGGTTGGAACAAGTTCGTATCATGTTTTGGAGTACGTTGGTGGTTTTCGTTGGGGTCCCGGGGGTCTCGGGATGAATCCGGGGGTCCAAACGGACCATTTTTGGAAGAAAAGAGAAAGTTGGTTGCTGTCATAAACGCAGCAGGCATTTGCTCTCCGCGATCGCGGGGAGGGGGATGCGATCGCGTAGAGCTGGAGGCTAGGGCATCGCGATCGCAGGGGAAACCAGTCGCGATCGCGTAGAATTAAACGGGGGCACATCGCGATCGCAGGTGAATCTACGCGATCGCGTAGAAGAGAAATGGGTCCAGGCAAATATGTACTACGCGATCGCAGGGATGAAGGACGCGATCGCGTGAAGCAAGGGGATTGTGCATCGCGATCGCGTGAAGGATGTCGCGATCGCGTGAGGCCGAGATTTTGAGCATCGCGATCGCGTGAAGAAGATCGCGATCGTGTAGAAGAAATAATTCTGGCAGTGAAATTAAAACCAGAACAGAACCAGTCGCGGGTTCATATACCCAAGACGCCATTTTTGAGTTCCAAGAGGAGAAACTCACGGGAATTGCTGGTAATTCATCGGGGATTCGTTGGAGGTAAGTTTTGTGGCTTAATTACATCATTTTAACATGAAATCCTTGGTTAAATCCCCGTAAATGGAAGATTTAAGGTGGGTTTGAGCCCTAAGCCTAAATTGAAGAAAAACACTGATTTGAGTGGGCAAATGAAGTTCGATTTTGGTAAATTTTGTATGCCTAGACTAGTATCGAGATGAGGATTCCGAATATGTGATTTTTGTAATTTTTCGACAAGTGTACCAAAAGTCGGGTTTTGACAACTTGTGGGTTTTGATATAAATTGGGTTATTTCGAATGAATTTCGTGAAATTAGCGTATATTGATGCATTCTCTATGATTTTGAGCAGATTTGGCATCCGAGGAGATTGATTTGCGACGCAAGCGCAAGGCGGATTGAAGCTTCTACCGGTTCGAGGTGAGTGGTAGTAGTAAATAATGTACTGAGGGTTTGAAACCCCGTACTAGCACTTCACGGTGCTATATTGAGATGAGACACACGTTCTATAAGGGTGTGGTGACATTGTGATTAGGGGTTCGGACTTAGTCCTTCCCGGCTGATAGAATACTGTGTTGTATGACGGTTACTGATACTATAACTGTACAATTGGGCTAATAGCCATATTTGGGGCCTTGTGCCGATCTGTAGAGTATTAGGGAACCTATAGAGCTAGGTGACCCTTATATCGTGATTGGAAACATACACTCGGCCGTAGCTCTAGCTGTATAGCATAATATGAGCCCGTACTAGATGTGTACATTGAGAGAGATTATCTAGGGTGGAATTCCTTGTTCTAGCTGAGTGGGCCTGAAAGGCCAAGTTTATATTGACTGAGACAGGGTCTAGGACCCACTGTGATATATTATATTGGGCCTGAGAGGCCAAGCATATATTGATTGGGATAGTGTCGAGGACCCATTATGAGGTATTATATATATATACCTACATTGGATCGGGCTGCACGCCGCAGTAATATACATGTGATATACATGTAACATACATGTGGGACGGACCTGCACGCCGCAGTATTATTGCGCTTGGGCTGTAGGAGCCCCTTCGGAGTCTGAGTCTGCACACATTCTCAGTGAGCACCGGTGTATATGATGGGATCGGGCTGCACGCCGCAGCAGTATAGAGATATATACATATATATATTGGATCGGACTGCACGCCGCAGTAATATTTGTGTGGATCGTGCTGCACGCCGCAGTATTTTAGTGCTTGGGCCTAGGGACCCCCTTCGAAGTCTGTATACACCCCCAGTGAGCGCCGTCGACGTAAAATGGAGCGGGCTACGCGCCGCAGCGGTATATGTATTGGAGCGGGCTGCACGCCGCAGCATTATACTTATTCATACCCTACTATTTACTTAAATACTTATACATTATAGACATAAGTATGTGTCTTCATATGTTGAGATGGCCGTACACCGTAGGGGTACGAGTGAGGGTTAGTTCGGGGTGGAATCTTGTAGAGATAAACGTAGATTGGAAATTAGAGTACTACTATAATGATGACGTACCTGTGAAGGTTGCCTTAGAACTGCTAAGTGATAGTACAGGAGTTCTTACTTTCAGTTATTATTTATTATTGTTACTCACCGAGTTGAAATATACTCACTCCACTCCCCTGTACTTTTTGTGCAGATTCACAGGTACCCGAGAGCGGCTGTGTTGTTGTTGCTGCCTGCACACATCTACTTTTTGCGGAGATTACGAGGTAGCTGCCAGCGTCCGCAGAGCTTGTTTTCTCCTTCTTTATCATCTTGTTGATTTCCTATTTGCCTATACTTGGTTGTATTAGGATGCTATTCTGTAGAGGCTCAGTCTCGTGACACCACGATATGTTGGGACCGTATTTTGTATGTTTTACGTTTCGATTATCACCTGATATAATTAATTACTGTTTGAGTTTAATTTGATTAATAACTGGCTGGTTTAAGGGATAATATGGTCGGGCTTGCCTAGCATTGTGTTGGGCGCCATCACGACCAGGGTTTGGGTCGTGACAAGTTGGAAATGCATTCTTGTTAATATTAATACCATAGACATATAGGTATTGATTTAACTTGGATAGATTCATAAGAACTCGAAAGATTCTTATGAATATTATTAACCTTATAATCAATTACCCGGATAATTTTATAAATTGATTCTTAGTAGAAAAATAGCATGATTACTAGCAAGTCCATGACCCTGGAATATATTTGTCCATATTATTATAAAAATATTGTGAATTGGTTGTAGTAATTTCATCTTTAATAATTGTGACATTATTAAGTGTATTATAAAATGGCTCTTATATATTTTCGAATTATATAGCATAAATTAAGAATTAGTTAATTTAATATCAGTCAATAAGTTAATAAAAATTCCTTGTGGGAATGATACTTTACTTATTACTATACTACTTGTCGATCACGTATACTTGCGTGAGTGTTTTGGTCGCAACAAATTTTTGGCGTCGTTGCCGGGGAATTTGAAATTAGCTCATTGACTGTTTACTATTTTGTAGTTGTTAATAGAAAATATAAAAAGAAATTTTCATCTATTTGTTTGTGTTATACAGGTTCTTCTCTTGAATGCGGAGGAGCAGAAGCACAAACAATCTCTTTCCATTTGATCCCGAAATTGAAAGAACAATTCATAGAACAAGGAGAGAGTGGGAATCTCGATATAGAACAGAATGGGAGTTGAACATTCAAATTCAACCACAGCCAACAGTGATGACAGGAAACGAGGAACAAGCGGTGATTGAAGCCGCAAGACCTAGTGTGGCTAATATGACTCAGGCTATTGTGAAGCCTGATATTACTGGGCACTTTGAGCCGAAACAATATATGGTGCAGCTGATTCAGTCTACAGGACAATTTGTGGGTCTACCTCATGAAGATCCACAAATACATATTCAGAATTTTCTGGAAATTACGGATACTTACAATTATCCAAATGTTTCTAAGGACTATGTAAGGGTGACATTATTCCACTTTTCTCTGCTTGGGGAAGCTAAAGAGTGGTTAAATAAAGAACCATCAAATTCAATCCGCACATGGGATGATCTAGCAAGGAAGTTCTTAATTAAATTCTTTCCTACTAAGAAGACAAAGATGCTGAGGAGTCAAATTCTTGGGTTTGAACAACGCTCTGGCGAGACACTTCGTCAAGCATGGGAAAGGTACAAGAAGTTACTCAGGGACTGTCCTCATCATTTCCAAATAGACGAGGTGTTAGGTCACACTTTTGTTGATGGATTAGATGAAGCTTCAAAGATGAATCTCGATTCCGCTTGTGGAGGAAGTTGCATGACAAAATCTTACACTGAAATCCAACACTTGCTGAATACATTCACTTCAAATGACAATAATTGGCAAGGTGATGGAGATTCCTAAAAGGCATTGAAACAAAAGTCAGCAGGGTTACTTGAGCTTGATGATGTATCGGCAATGAGAGATGAAATTGCAAGGCTATCCAACCAGATGAAAAGGATGACAATGCAACAACCTCAACCCATGCAACAGGTACAACAGATGGCTATTTACTGTGAAATGTGTGGTGATAGCCATACAAGTGATATGTGCCCTACTAATCCAGAATCTACCTATTATGTGGGACAGCAAAATAGAGGCCCAGCAAATCAGCACGCACAGTATGGAAATTCCTACAATCCAAATTGGAGAAATCATCCTAACTTCTCATGGGGTGGAAATCAGCAAAATCAAAATCAATACAGACCGCAAGGGGTTTTTAATCAACCTCAAAGACCACCTCAACAAGTGGAAGAGAGCACAAATGATTTGCTGAAAAAGTTGTTGATTGACAATCAGCAGCTCAGGACTAATGTCAGGAATCTTGAAAGGCAGATGGGGCAGATAGCAATGAACCAGAATACTAGACCTACAGGAGCTCTCCCCAGTGATACAGAAAAGAACCCACAAGTAAGTGCTATAACACTTAGAAGCGGGAAAGAAATTGAGAAAGTCTCAAAGAAAAAGAAAGATAAATTTGTGCCTGAGGGAGAGTTGATCCCTAAAGTGACAAATGATGCAAAGAAGACTACTGAAAGGCTTGAACCAGTGGAAGTCCCAAGGCCACCCCCACCTTTTCCCCAGAGACTTCAAAAAAAGAATGATGATCGCATGTTCAGTAAATTTCTGTCTATGTTGAGCCAGGTTCAATTAAACATTCCACTTGTTGATGTACTTCATGAAATTCCTAAATATGCTAAGTACATTAAAGATATAGTGGCTCATAAAAGAAGATTGACTGAATATGAGACAGTTGCACTTACTGAGGAGTGCACTGCCAGGGTACAAAACAAGCTTCCTCAAAAGCTTAAAGATCCAGGCAGCTTTACACTTCCTGTGTGTATTGGTGATATCGATGTAGGCCGGGCACTTTGTGATTTGGGGGGCGAGCATAAATTTAATTCCCTTATCATTATTCAAACAATTGGGTCTTGGAGCTCCTAAACCAATCACTGTGATGTTACAATTAGCAGACAGGTCCATAGCACACCCTGAAGGGGTGATAGAAGATGTGGTTCTGCAAATAGGAAAATTCATCTTCCCTGCTGATTTTATTATTCTTGATTATGAAGCAGATGAATTGGTTCCAGTCATACTAGGGCGACCTCTGCTAGCTACTGGTGATGCAATCATTAAAGTGAAAGAAGGAAAGATGATTCTAAGGGTAGGTGATGAGGAAGCGGTGTTCAACGTATACAAAGCAATCCAACTTCCTTGTCAATATGAGGAACTTTCTATGATATTAGTGATTGAGAATGATGAACAAAATCATGATCCAAGTGTGTATCTCAATGATTCGTTAGAGAAAGCACTTGCAATGTTTGATAATTTGGCAACTGATGAAGAGGTTGAGGAGATAATGTACATCCTTGATACATCTTGTGCATACTTGCAAGGAACATATCCTTTTGAACCGTTACACAGGCCACATGGACCTCCTCCAAAGCCATCAATTGAGGAAGCCCCGAAATTGGAACTTAAACCACTCCCATCTCATTTGCAGTACGCTTATTTGGGTATTTCTGATACATTGCCTGTTATCATTTCTTCTGATTTATCTAAATTGTAGGAGGAAAAATTATTGAGAGTATTGCGAGAGCACAAGAGAGCCATTGGGTGGACAATGTCAGACATCAAAGGTATTAGTCCTGCTTTTTGCATGCACAAAATCCTAATGGAGGAAGGACACAAACCAAGTATAGAACACCATCGTCGCCTCAATCCCAACATGAAAGAAGTGGTAAGAAAAGAGGTGATCAAATCGCTTGATGTAGGTATTGTATTTCCTATCTCTGACAGCAAATGGGTGAGTCCAGTTCAGTGTGTTCCTAAGAAAGGATGAATAACTGTGATAGTTAATGAGAATAACGATTTAATCCCAACAAGAACTGTTACAGGGTGGAGAATTTGCATTGACTACAGAAAACTTAATAATGCCACCAGGAAGGACCACTTTCCTCTCCCATTCATGGACCAAATGCTTGATCGATTGACTGGCCAGGAGTACTACTGCTTCCTGGATGGTTACTCTGGGTACAGTCAAATTACTATAGCCCAGAGGACCAAGAGAAGACCATTTTTACGTGTCCTTATGGCACGTATGCGTTCAAAAGAATTCCCTTTGGTCTTTGCAATGCACCTGCGACATTTCAAAGGTGTATGATGGCCATTTTCACTGATATGGTCGAGGGGTTTGTAGAAGTATTTATGGATGATTTCTCTATTTTTGGATGTTCTTTTGATAAATGTTTAACTAACCTCGATAAAGTGCTAGCCAGATATGAAGAGACCAACTTGGTCCTAAACTGGAAAAAAATGCCATTTCACGGTAAGAGAAGGTACTGTCCTAGGACACAAAGTGTCCAAGAACGGATTGCAAGTAGACAAGGCAAAGGTGGAAGCAATTGAAAACTTGCCCCCACCCATATCTGTTAAGGGCATACGCAGTTTTCTAGGCCATGCAGGATTTTATTGAAGATTCATTAAAGATTTTTCAAAAATTTCATCTCCTCTTTGCAGGCTCCTTGAGAAAGATACACCATTCAAGTTTGATGATGCTTATCTGAAAGCATTTGAAGATCTTAAAAGAAGATTAGTCACTGCACCAATCATTGTTGCTCCAGATTGGGAATTGCCTTTCGAATTAATGTGTGATGCAAGTGACATAGCCATTGGTGCTGTGTTAGGACAGCAGAAGGAGAAATGTTTTTACTCTATTCATTATGCGAGTAGAACTCTCAATCCCGCTGAAATGAATTACACTATCACAGAGAAAGAATTACTTGCATTAGTATGGGCATTTGACAAGTTTAGATGCTACCTAGTAGGAACTAAAGTCATAGTCTATACTGACCACTCGGCTATCAAGTATCTATTCGCAAAGAAATATGCAAAGCCAAGACTAATCCGATGGGTTCTTTTTTTGCAGGAATTTGACCTGGAGATACGAGATAGAAAAGGTACTAAGAATCAAGTGGCAGATCATTTGTCCAGATTGGAAAACAGAGGTCATGTGATTAAAGGGGACTCAATAAAAGAAACGTTCCCAGATGAACATCTGTTAGCCATAACATCTAATGAAACTCCATGGTATGCTGACTTTGTAAATTATATTTCAAGTGGAGTGATGCCATCATAAATCACAACTGATCAATGGAGAAGATTCTTCCATGATGTGAAATCGTATATGTGGGACGAGCCCTTTCTCTACAAACAATGTGCTGACCAATTGGTAAGAAGGTACACCTGAAGAAGAAATGAATGCCATCTTGCATGATTGTCATTTTTCTTCATATGGAGGTCATCATGGTGGAGATAGAACAGCACAAAAGGTTCTCCAATCAGGTTTTTACTGGCCATCCTTATTTAAAGATGCTCATGCGTTTGTTAAAACTTGTGACAGGTGTCAAAGAACAGGTACAATCACAAAGAGAAATGAGATGCCTTTGCAGAATATTTTGTTGGTGGAATTGTTTGATGTATGGGGAATTGACTTCATGGGACCATTTCCAGGTTCTAATGGTCATATATACATTCTGGTTGTAGTAGACTATGTGTCTAAGTGGGTTGAAGCCATTGCTCTTCCTACGAATGATGCAAAAGTTGTGGTAAGTTTTGTTAAGAAACACATTTTCACACGCTTTGGAACTCCAAGGGTGTTGATAAGTGACGGAGGAACACACTTTTGCAACAAACTGTTTAAAAATGTTTTATCAAAATATGGGGTAAAACACAAAGTTGCTACTGCGTACCACCCTCAAACGAGTGGTCAAGTTGAAGTATCTAATCGAGAGATAAAATATATTTTGGAGAAAACAGTTAATGAAAATAGGAAGGATTGGTCTGTTAAATTAGAAGATGCTTTGTGGGCCTACCGAACTGCATACAAGACTCCAATAGGTACTTCTCCATTCAGGTTAGTTTATGGAAAGGCATGTCATTTGCCTGTTGAACTTGAACACAAAGCTTATTGGGCAATCAAAAAGTTAAATGTGGATATGGATTTAGCTGGTGAAAAAAGGTTGCTACAACTCAACGAACTTGATGAGTTTAGGTTGAATGCTTATGAAAATGCCAAGTTATATAAAGAAAGGACCAAGAGATGGCATGATAAGCATATCCAACATCGTGAGTTTGAGCCGGGGCAACAAGTTTTGTTATTCAATTCTAAGTTGAAACTCTTTTCGGGAAAGCTCAAATCCCGTTGGGCAGGACCTTTTGTGGTGGTAAGTGTGAGTCCCTATGGAGCAATAGAATTAAGGGACAAAAACTCAAGTGAAACTTTTCTGGTGAATGGACAAAGGGTGAAACACTATTGGGGTGGTGACATTAATCGTCACAAGACCTCGATAGAATTAAATGATGTTTGATGAATTGTGAAGTCGTGCCACGGTAGTAAATTAGGCGCTTGTTGGGAGGCAACCCAATAGTAGCGATATTTGTCATTTTTTAGTGTATTATTTTCTTCATTTTTAGTTTGTTTGGGTGTTAATTGTGTGTTGATAATTGTAGGATAACAAGGAGGGATGCTAAGGTATCATTGCATTGTGCATATATAAAAAAAAAACCATTAGCGCGGCCGCGCTAGAGCCCGCGCTAATGGGCTAACGTTCTGCCTTAACCCACGCTAGACTAGCGCGGCCGCGCTAATACCCGCGCTAGTCCAGTGAAATGTCCGCGTTTTTAAAGGTTTTTAAGTATACTAACATACCCCAACCCCAAAAATCATAAAACACCAATTCCCCTCACTATCTACTCTAACCCTAACGCCTCTTCTTTCATCTTCTTCATCTCCAATCCTAAATCTTCCAAAATTCCAAGACCATCTCCATTAAGGTAAGCTTTTCTCTCTTTCTTTCTTTGGTGTTTCTAACTTTGAATTTTTTTTTCATTTTGTATGTATTTCGTTTTTCTTAATTTTTTTTTGGAAAAAGAAAAGTTACCTTCTTAGTTTATAAATTAAGTTTGTTTATGTAACTTATTGTTAGAATTAATCATGAAAATAGAGTCATTATGTAGAATTTTGTTTCTTTGTTATATTGTTCATATGAATGTAGATGGTAAATTGAAATAACACCTCTATTTTAGTTGTAATGTTAGATATCATATATATATATATATATATATATATATATATATATATATATATATATATATATATATATATATATATATATATATATATATATATTGTTTGGTTGTTGTGGATGAAAACATCCTTTTTGAATGTTGTTTAAGGCATTACATCAAACATGCTCACAACATGTTTGATAAAATGTTTGTATGAAGGTAGTATTGTGATCAATTTCGTGATGAAGTCTAAGTAGTCCGGATTGATCACCTGAATGAATATTGTTAACCTTCACTTTTTGGCAGGTCTAATGGCTCCTCGTAAGTTCCCATCATAAGCTTCTTCATCCAGACGCCCAGCTACAACAAATGTTGGGGGAAGGCCACACAGATCAGTTGATGCCCAGCCCTTTAACAACCAGAAATTTGTATCTGCAAAAGCAGAGGACAGATTTCATAAAAAAAAGGCCAAGAGTATCATACCAGAGCAAGCAATGGATGTTGTTGCATTGTCAAACTATTGCCCCAGCATACCAATAGAATTGAGGAGGCGGGGACTTGACATCTTCTTTGAAGATCCAATCATTGGAAACGTGATGCTTGTGCGGGAATTCTATGCAAATCTCCCGAAGCATAATGAATTCAATGTTACGGTGCGTAGACGGTTGGTCAATGCATTAGTGGAGACAATTAGGGCGGCATTCAGGCTGCCACCATGGGACGAGAGGACCATAGATGCATACCCAGCAAACAATAGAAAACATATTCCATGGGAAATCTTCACTAACCTCATTTGTCGACCAGAGGCTTGAATACAGTGGATTAAATACGGAAGGAAGTTTCATGCCAACGCCCTCAAGTTTGTAGCTAAGTGTTAGCTGTACTTCATTAACACTCGTTTGCTGCCATCAAAGAATCTGACAGAGGTGAACAAACCTCGAGCTTGCTTAATTTGGTGCCTCATGACTGGAAGATTGTTTGATGTGCCACATTTGATACACAATGAGATGTTCCAGAGAGTTCGAGTTCAAAAGTATGGTATGTACTATCCATCACTGGTAACACTCTTGTGTTTGCAGGCTAATGTGCAAAACAATCTAGACATCGATGGTCGATTGAGACAAATGAATCCATTCACGGCAGAAAGGGCCACCACAGGTAGAGAGGACATTCCATCAGATTTGGATGGTGACGATTTTGACGAAAGGGATGATGAGGAGGAGGAAACCGAACAAGCTGCAGCAACTAATGCGAAAATGGGGGATGAAGCCCAGCGTGTTGAACCACATGTTTCAGATGTTGCTGGCCCATCTAGGGCCATTCGAGGACAACGGTTAGGCCGCATGGAGCAAGAAATCGAACAAATAAAGACTTCAGCGAATGATCTGGCCGGCAGTGTTGGGCAAATGCAAACTCAACAAAAGAAGTCAGAAAAGAAGATAATGGGTTGGCTTCGAGCTTTGGGTAGGGCATGCAATGTTGATGCCAATTCTGTCTCTGATCAAGAGTAAAGCTTCGGGGAAGTATTTTTGCCTAAACTTATACTTTTAATGGAAGACATGGGGACATGTCTTCAATTTTAAGTGTGGGGTGGAGGAGCCCCTTTTGCAACATTTCTATATTTGTTTTTATCTTGTTTGGTATTGCGGATTATTTTGGCTAGTTTAATATTGTTGGAATGTTAGTATTGTTTAGTTTGTTAGAACACTAGTATTGTTGTCATTATTATTGTTTTAGAGTGATGCTTTGAATTTTTGAAGTTAAATGTTTGGTGATTTAAGATTGTTCAAATTAATATTTTTTTTAAAAGTATATGTTTGTGTCATATAGAGTAGATATTGTAAAATATTTTGTGTAGGTAACAAATCCCCCTTGGTTTTTCTTTGAGCCACGGTTCTTTTCCAAGGGCTTATTTTGAACCGGATATAGGTAGTTTTTAATTTATACTTTGTGTATTAAAATAAAGATTTACAAGCTATAAAATGAAAGAGAATCCTTTTTGCTAATACACCTGAACACATTAGATCCTAGAATATAATATTTAGTTTTAAAGGCATTTGACTGAAAGTGCCTTAATTGCATGTTTGCTACTGAAATGAGTACTCATGATTGAGTGTCTCGATGAGTTGATCTTAATGAGTCATATGCCATGTGTGGTGAGATTTTTTTATGCATAGTCCATGTAGTGTAAGTGTGTCTAGAACTTGCCTAGTATGTGAATTGAAGCGAAATTTCAGGTGACACTCGGTTTTAAAAAATGATGTTAGGCTTTCCTTGATCTTTTTGAACTCAATTGCTTAAATCAAATAAAATCTATCCCTAGTTAACCATTTCTAGCCTTGAAACCTTTATTTGGCACCTACATTACAAGCCTATACCATTTTTGTTCTTAATTGATATTTTGAACCCTTTAACCTCTTAAAGCACTTTAATTGTAAAACGAGCGCTAAAAGAAGTACAAAGGAACTAAGTGTGGGGTGGTTTGTGAACGGAACCAATGAAAGTTAGAAAGGTGCACTGAAATTTGTATATATAAAAAAAATTTCAAAAAAAAAAAAGATCTGTATAAACATATGTATATTGTTTTGTTACTGCCAGTGGAGTGTGAATTAAAGGAGTGCATAAAAGAAAGATGGAACACTGCTAGGAGTGAATTGATTGATGCAATTGTTATTAAGATTGAAGAATTTGCGCTAAAAATGATTGAGTAATGTGTTAAAGTGCTTAGGAGTGCTAGTCACTAGTCCCAAAATAAATCCTACCAGCCCTTTAACCCCCATTACAACCAGAAGCAAAAGTCCTAATTGATTTTTGATCGAACAAGCCTGCATTAGTAGAGATTTACATTAAGGGCAAGCTAATGGTACCACTTGCATGCATGAGACTTCTTTTGTGAGTGCGAGTGAAACTTTCTTGTTGTAAATAATTAGGGAACTCTCTTGTACATATTGATATATGTAATGTTGATAAAATTGTGAGGGCATATGATTCGTGACAGACAAGCAAATCTTGATCTCTGTATAGAGTAATTCAAAGAAGTGTGAATATTATATAGCACTTGAAAGTTAGTCCAGAAACTAGAATGTTATATTACTAGGTGTAATGTACGAGTTTTGTTCTAGGTGTCAAGCATTAAGGTAAAATGGTTGAGTTGATGACTCTTTTATAAGTTTAGTGTGATTGCTCGAGGACTAGCAATAGATTAAGTGTGGGGTGTTGATAATGGGCTAAATTGTGTAATATAGCCCATATATATATGCTCTAAATTAAGAATAAATTACTGTCATATGATTGTAATTACATATAAAGTTAGCTCTAATTGTGATTTGAATGTTTCACAGGAGTTAATTAAGCATGTGAGAGTTTATGATGGTAAACAATGTGAAAAATTGAGCAAAAGAGGACAAAGGAGCACAAAACCTACTAGCGCGGCCATTAGCTTGCCCGCGCTAGTCCAAAATTTCAGAAAAAATGTTACCCTACTAGCGCGGGCATTAGCGTGGCCATTAGCATGCCCGTGCTAGTCCAGTTCCGAAAATGCATTATTGAGTGACTATTTTGTCACTAAGGGGTGGATTCCACTGAGGGATAAAAACAAGGAAAAGGTGCATAATTGGGAGATCAGATTTTGACATTGAAGGAGAGTGGAATTACACTATTCATTCTAGAGAGAACATTTTGGGAAGAAAAACCATTGAAGTCCTCTTGGAGCTAAGCAAGAAATTGAAGATCAAGACTTTGGAGCAACAAATTAAAGAGTTCATCTAAACCTTCATCTTGTATTTTCTTTGTAGTATGTTAGATACTAATATTATTGATTTTAGCATGAACATGAGTAGCTAAACACTTTAATATTCTAGGGTCATGGATGTTAGTTGATCTTGTTATTTGAAGCTTAGATTGATTTTATTGAAGTTATTGATATGGGTTGTTTATTTGATTTTGATCTTAATTATTTTATTGCGTAGCTAACAGTGAAATATTATTTACGAACTTTGAATTAAACTTGACAAAGGAAATTCTTGGTTGCATATAAAATCAAATAGAACAAGATTTGAATCTCGGGCATGGGATGAATGATTTGCAATTAAGACATATACTTAATTGCCTTCTTTGGTTAAATAATAAAAGTTGGAAATGCATTCTTGTTAATATTAATACCATAGACATATAGGTATTGATTTAACTTGGATAGATTCATAAGAACTCGAAAGATTCTTATGAATATTATTAACCTTATAATCAATAACCCGGATAATTTAATAAATCGATTCTAAGTAGAAAAATAATATGATTACTAGCAAGTCCATGACCCTGGAATATATTTGTCCATATTATTATAAAAATATTGTGAATTTGGTTGTAGTAATTTCATCTTGAATAATTGTGACATTATTAAGTGTATTATAAAGTGGCTCTTATATATTTTCGAATTATATAGCATAAATTAAGAATTAGTTAATTTAATATCAGTCAATAAGTTAATAAAAATTCCTCGTGGGAACGATACTTTACTTATTACTATACTACTTGTCGATCACGTACACTTGCGTGAGTGTTTTGGTCGCAACAGGTCCGTCTAGGACAGGTGTACCTGAATTGAAAAAACCATCATGATGCATCTTACTTGCTACCTGTGCATTTATTTTGCTTCGGACTAGCGTGCTGACCGATTTCTGAAAAATTGGGAATATAGAGATAACTATTTTTTAGAAAGAGACAATGTTCAAGTGGTATCAAAACTTTGCCAGATTTTTGAGAAAATAAAAAAAATGCTTTCATAGTTTATTTTATTTGCCAATGAAAAAAAAATGATAAGTTTTATTTTCAAAATAGTTTTTTTTATTTGCCAATAAAACAAAAAAAATGAAGAGTTTTATTTTTCAAAATAATTTATTTTATTTTCCACTGAAAAATATATATTTTCAAAAATAGTTTGCTTTGTTCGCCAATAAAAAAAATGTGTGATTTTGTTTTCAAAAAAATAGTTTATTTGTTTGTCAATAAAATGAAAAATAAATAGTTGGTTTTGTTTTCCAAACGAAAAAAAAATATATGTTTGTTTTTAAAAAAAAAAAACTTAGATAGTTTATTTAGCCGAACTAAGCTGGTTTGATTCTCACAAGGTGTGAGATACGTAGGCAACCCCCACCGAGTCCAACTTTCCCTTTTGCAAAAAATAGCAAAAAAAAAAAATAAAAATGTCAAATTTTAATTCTTGTTATAAATAAGATGGGTGGTGCCACCTTTGTCAAATATGGTCGAATGTTCCCTAAAGGGATGTCGTAAGGCTGACTTTGCATAAACGGCCACCTTTGGGTCATTTTGTAGATTTCTGGTCGATTGACCCACACATCCTTAAAATCTTCGTGCCCGAGGCGTTGAAAGGACGTATTTGCAATATCGGGTTTTCTATTTTTGAAAAATAAGAAAAATAGTCATAAATAAGTCCGGGATGCCGTTTTTGTCGAATATAGCCGAATGTTCCCGAAAGGGACGCCGAAAGGCTAAATTTTCATAAACCACCTTTGGTCATTTTTAGTATTTGGGTCGGTTAGCTAATGCGATCTTAAAATCTTCGTCCTCACGGCGCTGAAAGGTCGTGTTTGCAATACCGGGTCTTTTATTTTAATTCGGAAAAGAAAAAAAGTCATAATTTTAATTTTTGTCATAAATAAGTCGGGTGATGCCGCTTTTGTCAAATATAGCCGAATGTGCCCGAGAGGGACGTCGAAAGGCTGACTTTGCATAAACGGCCACTTTTGGTCATTTTTAGGATTTTTGGTCAGTTAGCTAACGCAACCTTAAAATCTTCGTCCCCGAGGTGCTGAAAGGATGTGTTTGTAAAATCATGTATTTTATTTGAATTTTAAAAAAATAAGAAAAAGAGTCATGGCAAGTGAATGTCGTTTGAATTTTCGGTCAAAATAAGTCAAGCCAGTTTCGGCGGTGTTTTAAACCGTTCTTGCCGAGATAGCCTTATAGTATCTTTCAGTTGTCGAAAGGTTGTCTTCATAAAAGAATGGACAAGTTTGTAAAGTAATCCTTCCCAGCCTCAAAATTCATATGAAATTGAGAAGGGGCCACGTTTGCACAAATAGCCATCTGGTTGAAATTGGCAAACAGGGAAGGAATCTGCGAGCTTGTTTTTTTAATTTGTATTTCTTTTGATTAGATCATGTGATGTTTGATTTTCAAGTCTGTAAGTATTCTTTTCGTCAAAATCTGTTTGTATGGTAATGTTTTTAAAAAAAACTTTGTAATCAAGTTTGTTTTATTGTGACAACTCAAAATTCCTAAAAAATATTTTATTATTATTGACCATTTATTTGTCCGAACTACGCAAGGTCAGATTCATGCGGGGTCATGATACGTAGGCAATCTCCATAAGATTCGACCACAACAAAAAAAATGAAAAATAAAAAATGATGGAAAAAAATTGAAAAAAAGTAAAGAAAAAGAAAAAACAAAAGTGAAAAGTTTAGATAATAATAAGGACTGACTATGTCCACGAAAAAAAGGAGATGTTAATATTGGGGACTGACTGGGTCCATTCTAATATATTTGTTTTGAATTGTTCGAGAAAATTGAGGTGGTTGGTTTGTGGTGAGTCGAAAACACAAGATCCATGAAAATCTGATTGAGATCCAAGATAGTGACACCTAGAATATCGCACAGAGTCCTTTAACTGCACGCCATGATGCACACTTTGTGGGGATGTATTGACTAAAGCTAAAAATGTTGAAGCGGATAGTGGCCTTGGTAATATTAATGTGAAGCTCAATGGTCAAAATGTTGTGCTTGGTAATTGGGAAGACTCTCGATGTAACGACCCGACCGGTCATTTTAGAAAATTACGCCCTAATCCCCAATTTAACTGTTCCCCTAGGTTCATTTCTGCTATTGTGGTTTGCCGAGAGAGTCGGTTCTGAAATTAGGAGCATTTTGGGACACTTAGTCCCTAATTGAGAGCTTTAAAACTAGAAAATGGTCTGTAGCCGGAACAGTGTTAAGACGATCTCGGAACGGAAATCTGATGGTTCCATTAGCTCCGTTGGGTGATTTCGGGGTTAGGAGCGCGTTCGGAATGTATTTTGGAGGTCCGTAGCTCAATTAGGCTTGAAATGCCGAAGGATGAAATTTTGGCGAATCCGAACGATAGGTGAGATTTTGATCCGGGGGTCGGAATGGAATTCCGACAATTTCTGTAGCTTCGTTATGTGATTTTGGATATGTCCACAAATTTTCAGGTCATTCGGACGTCGTTTGGTTGGGTTTTTGATCGAATGTGCAATTCGGAAAGTTTTAAGAAATTTAGGCTTGAATTCGATGTGAATTATGGGTTTTGTGTTGTTAGACGTGTTTTTATGATTGGAACAAGTTTGTATCGTATTTTGGAGTATGTTGGTGGTTTTCGTTGGGGTCCCGGGGGCCTCGGGATGAATTCGGACCATCAAACGGGCATTTTGAAGCCTTGAAAAACCTGCAGAAAATTGCAGGTCAGTGCAGCAGGGATTTGGCCTTCGCGTTCGCGTGAAGGTGGTCGCGTTCGTGTAGGCCAGTCATGCCAAGGCATCGCGTTCGCATAGGTGGTGAGATGTGATGCTTCGCGTTCGCGTGACCTAGGTTCGCGAATGCGTAGAAGGGGGAGAGTTAGCATCGCGTTCGCGTAGTTGTTGTCGCGTTCGCGTAGAGGTGGGACTTGGCGCCGGGGAATTTTGTGCTTCGCGGACGCGTGGGGAGTGTCGCGTTCGCGAAGGGTAAATTGAACAGACCTTCGCGGACGCGTGAGTACCTTCGCGAACGCGTAGAGCACTGGGGTCTGGCAGTGAGTTTAAGTTCAGAACATAACAGCAGCGGCTCCCATACACAAAAACACCATTTTTGAGCTCCAAGAGAGGAAATTGACGGGGAAACGCTGGGATATCATCGGGAAATCATCGGGGGTAAGTTTCTTGACCTTAATTCGTTGGTTTATCATGAAATCTGTGATTATTTCACTGAAAATGGAAGATTAAAGGTGGGTTTGAGCCCTAGGCCTAAATGTTAGAAAATCTTTGATTTGAATGGGGAAACGGAGTCCGATTTCGATAAATTTTATATGCACGGACTCGTATTGAGATAAAGAACCCGAATATATAATTTTCATGATTTTTCGATAAGCGTACCGAAAGTCGGGTTTTGGCAACTTGTGGGTTTTGGTGTATTTTGAGTTATTTTGATTGGGAAATGCCCAATTGGCCTATTTTGATGTGATTCTATTGATTTTTATCAGATACTACACTTGTGGAGGCCGACATTAGCGGCAAGAGGGTTATTTCTTAGCGGTTTTGTACCGGAATTGAGGTAAGTGGCTTGTCTAACCTCGTGTGGGGGACTTTCACTCCTAGGATATTATTGTGATATTTTAAATGCCTTGTACGCGAGGTGACGGGCGTGTACATGCGCTGGTTGTTGAACACATACTTTACTCAAAATGTTCAATGAGCGATATTCCTGTTGTTAGCTATTAAATTCGATATTCCTACACGGTAGTGGTTAGAAAAGCATGATTTGATAGTATTTAACTGTCTAGTTGCCTAATTGTCTTACTTGAGTTTTCTTGGTAATCGCTGGCGCTGTCTATCGGCGAAGTTATAATCAAGCATATTATACTCCTCTCTGTGTATTCCTTTTACTTGTATTGAAATATGGACTACGGGTTCGATTCCCGAGATCCCGAGATTATTGAAATATGGACTACGGGTTCGATTCCCGAGATCCCGAGATTATTGAAATGTGGACTACGGGTTCGATTCCCGAGATCCTGAGATTATTGAAATGTGGACTACGGGTTCGATTCCCGAGATCCTGTGTGACGACCCAAAGGGTCATCACTTGTTTATTTAATCATTCCGAGCTTTTGAGGCCTTGAAAACCTCATTTATAGTTGCCTCGATTTGCGTGCACAGTCCGGGCACAAAGCCGGAAAAGATTTATGTTGAAATATGTGAAATATGTGAAAAAGTAGAAGAATTTTGATATTAATATTGATATGGTTGACTTTGGTCAACATTTTTGGTAAACGGACCCGGATCCGTGATTTGACTATTTCAGAAAATCCGTAGAAAAATATGGAACTTGGGCATATGTCCGGAATTGAAATCCGAGGTCTAGAACCCCGATAAAAGAATTTTTCTGTTAAATTGTTTTCTGAAAATGTTTAAGGAAAATGAAACTGAATTTTGATTAAAAAGTACCGGTATCGGGCTCGTATTTTGGTTCCGACGCCCGGTACAGGTCATATATATTGGTTAAGCGCTTCCTGTAAAGTTTGGTTGAAAACGGACGTCGTTTGACGTGTTTCGGCCTTAAATTGGAAAGTTTGGAAATTATGAAATCTTAAAGAGTTCTTGAGCTTTAAGGCTCAATTCATGGATTTTGATGTTATTTTAGCGATTTGATCGCGCGAGCAAGTTCGTATGATGTTTTTAGGTTAGTGTGCATATTTGGTTTGGAGCCCCGAGGGCTCGGGAGTGTTTCGGAGGTGGTTCGGGGTGTTTTTGAACTTAAGAAAAACTGCAGAAATCTGCAGCAGGCATTTCCTCATCGCGTTCGCGATGCCTTGGTCGCGTTCGCGAAGAACATTTCGTTCCTTCTTCGCGTTCGCGTCCTGTTGATCGCGTTCGCGATGCCCAGGCATTTCCTCATCGCGTTCGCGATGCCTTGGTCGCGTTCGCGAAGAACATTTCGTTCCTTCTTCGCGTTCGCGTCCTGTTGATCGCGTTCGCGATGCCCAGCATTTTCCTTCATCGCGATCGCGTGCCTTAGGCCGCGTTCGCGTAGGCCAAATCCGATGCCCAGCATTTTCCTTCATCGCGATCGCGTGCCTTAGGCCGCGTTCGCGTAGGCCAAATCTGATGCCCGGCATTTTTCTTCTTCGCGTTCGCGACTCACCCTACGCGAACGCGATGGCCTGATATTTTCCTTCATCGCGAACGCGGCCGGGGTGTCGCGAACGCGATGAAGAAATTATTGCCCAGTGAATTTAATCCCCAAACAGAACACTTACGGGATTGTTTCCATTTTTCACAAAACACTCTCTTCTCCACAACTTTTTGGACGGTTTTTGAGCGATTCTTCATTAAACTTCTCGGGTAAGTGATTCTTAACTCGTTTTCTTCATTTTCCATCAATATTATTTGAATTCCTAAGCCTAAATAGGTGTAAATGGGTAGAAAAATTAAGAACTTAGTATAGTGAGGGTTTTCAATGAATTTACGATCTAGACTTCGTTTTGGAGTCGAATTTAAGAACAAATTGTATATTTGAACTCATGGAGGATTGGGTGAACTTATTTTGGTTCGAAACTTGAGTTTCGATTATGTGGGCCCGGGGTCGATTTTTACTATTCCGGGCAGAATGTTGTAAAAATCATATTTAGCAATATGAACTAGTTTGTTAAGTAGAATTGATGATATGAAATCAATTGTGTATAGATACGGTTGGATTGGAGTCAAATTCGAAAGGAAAAAGACATTGCTACGGATTGAATCGTTCGTGAACTTTCGAGGTAAGTGTTTGTTCTATCCTAGTTTGTAGGAATATGAATTTGGTTATGAATAAATTGTTGAATAAGAATTATTGGTGTTATACCGGTAATGAAAGTAAATTGTTGAAACTATTATAAATTATTGGTTTAAAAACCGGTAACTATAAATATTGTTGATATAGAGATTATTGGCTAAATGCCGGTAATATATATATATATATATTTATGAAATGGGATCGTGTGGTACGCCGACCACTTATATATAATAAGAAATGGGATCGTGTGGTACGCCGACCACGAAGTGATTTAAATCTTGGCATTGGCCATAGTTGCCGGTAGCCTATTGATATATTGGGAGCGGGTGGTACGCCTACCACGAGATATTTTTGATATATTTGGGAGCGGGTGGTACGCCTACCACGAGATATAATTTCTGATACATTGGGAGCGGGTGGTACGCCTACCACAAGATATAATTTTGATATATTTGGGAGCGGGTGGTACGCCTACCACGAGATATAATTTCTGATACATTGGGAGCGGGTGGTACGCCTACCACAAGAGATAATTACTGTGATAGTTGGGAGCGGGTGGTACGCCTACCACGAGACATGAAATGAAAGAGGAAATTGAAACATGAAAGTAAGAATATTTTGGATATCTTCAGTTGTTGAATAATATTTCAGAGCAGAGTATTTCTTTATAAATGTATTGTATATATATATATATATCTATATTGCAACTGTACAGGTTTAGGTGGGTGACTGGCCTTAGCCTTGTCACTAGTTCGCTGGGATAGGCCAGGCACTTACCGGCACATGGGGTCGGTTGTGCTGATACTACACTCTGCGCTCTTTTTGCGCAGATACAGGTTACGGACAGCAGCAGCGGTAGTAGCGATTTGTGGATTTTCCGACTACCGAGACTACGAGGTAGCCTTGCAGTCGTCCGCAGGACCCGTTGTGTCTTCTATCTATGCTTTTCATTCTGTTATCTCATGTAATCGAGATAAACAGCTTGTATTTTCTTTCAAACGATTATGTGTATTATTCTTAGAAGTTCGTGAGTATTGTGACACCAGTCTTGGGTAGTGTATCAGATTTGGATTTTTCTTTATCATATCTGGCTAAGTCTTCCGCTAAATTTTGATTATTCCGCTATAATTTTTATGTTGTTAATAATAAATTGGTTATTAATGGAATTGTTATTAATATTTGGCTTGCCTAGCTTCTATTTAGTAGGCGCCATCATGATCCCGATGGTGGGAAATCCGGGTCGTGACAAGTTGGTATCAGAGCACTAGGTTGCATAGGTCTCACAACTCACGAACAACCTTAGTAGAGTCTGAAGGATCGGTACGGAGACGTCTGTATTTATCCTCCAGAGGCTACAGAGTTAGGAAAATATTCTCTTTATTCTTTCCGGTCGTGCGACTTGATCTTTTGAATGTTAATTGAACTTCTACTCTGTTCTTCCGCAGATGGTAAGGACACGTGCATCCTCATCTACCGACCAGCAGCCCGAGATCCCAGCAGCGACAGCTCCTGCTAGGGGTAGAGGCCGAGGTCGAGGTCGTCCTAGAGGACAAGGTAGGGGCAGAACTCAGCCCCGAGCAGCAGCACGAGTGGCAGAACCTCAGGTTCATATAGAGGAGGAAATTCCAGCCCCAGCAGCTCCGGTAGGCCCAGCTCAGGTCCCAGGAGGAGCTTTATTTTCACCGGATCTTCAGGATGCTTTGGTCCGGATAGCAGGTTTTATGGATCATGTCACCAGAGCAGGTTTATTACCGGTAGCACCAGCCACTTCTCAGGCCGGAGGAGGTAATCAGACTCCTGCTACGCGCACTCCGGAGCCAGTAATTCCCCAGGCTCAAGATCCTGTGATTCAGCCAGTTGAGGCAGTTCGGCCTATTATTGCGACTCCGTCTAATGATGGTGCGGCTATGTCTGCTGATGCGTTGTGGAGATTGGACAGGTTTACCAAGCTGTTCACTACCACATTCAGTGGTACTCCTTCAGAGGACCCACAGGACTTCCTATACAGCTGCCACGAAGTTCTCCGTACTATGGGTATTGTGGAGACAAATGGTGTGGATTTTGCTACTTTTCGGTTATCTGGTTCCGCCAAGACTTGGTGGAGAGATTATTGTCTATCCAGGCCAGCGGGATCGTCATCTTTGACTTGGGAGCAGTTTGCAGAATTATTCTTGGAGAAGTTCCTTCCAGCAACTCAGCGGGAGGTTATGCGCGGACAATTTGAGCGTCTTCATCAGGGTTCTATGTCTGTCACACAATACGAGACTAGGTTCGTGGACCTGGCTCTTCATGCTATTATCATACTTCCCACAGATCGGGAGAGAGTGAGGAGGTTTATTGATGGCTTGAATCAGCCAATTCGGCTACAGATGGCTATGGGTGCAGGAACTGAAATCACTTTTCAAGAGGCGGCTAATGCAGCCCGCCGGATAGAGATGGCTCTGTCACAGGGAGCGAGACATGGATCAGATAAGAGATCTCGTAATTCGGGTAGATTCAGTGGTACCTCGTCCGGAGATAGAGATTTTTATGATAGAGGCCATCCTCCTAGGCCTTATCAGTCAGCTCTTCAGGTTTCTCATGATGCTTCAGGTGATCGTAATTCTCGGCCACGCTACTCTGATCAGCAGCCTATCAGTGCACCACCACTTCGCCATTTTCAGCAGCCGAGGGCTTGTTTTACGTGCGGTGATTTTAGGCACATTGCAAGGTATTGCCCTCGAGCTTCTGACAGATCTCACCAGCAGGGTTCTCGTGCCATGATTCAGGCCCCAGTTCCCTCACAGCCTGCCCAGCCGGCTAGAGGCGGAGGTAGAGGACATAGAGGTGGAGGTAGAGGTCATAGAGGTGGAGCTCAGACCGATAGAGGTAGAGACCAGCCAGCAGCTGATCGTCCTAGAGATACTGCTCGGGGTGGTGGGGCACAGCCCCGATGTTATGCACTTCCCGCCAGACCAGAGGCTGAGTCTTCTGATGCCGTCATTACAGGTATTATTTTGGTTTGTGATAGAAAGGCATCAGCTTTATTTGACCCTGGGTCTACATATTCGTATGTGTCTTCCTATTTTGCACCATACTTGATTCAGCCCAGTGATCCATTGAGTGTTCCTGTTCATGTGTCTACACCGGTAGGCGACTCTATTGTGGTTGATCGAGTTCATCGGTCATGTATTATAGTAATTGAGGGTCTCGAGACCCGTGCTGATTTATTACTCCTAAATATGGTGGACTTCGATATTATACTAGGCATGGATTGGCTATCTCCGTATCATGCTATTCTAGATTGCCATGCCAAGACTGTGACTTTAGCCCTGCCAAATTCGCCTCGTATAGAGTGGAAAGGAATTTCGGGTCATACTAGCCGTAATGTTATTTCTTATGTTAAAGCTCAGCGTATGGTTGGAAAGGGATGCTTGGCTTATTTGGCCTATGTCCGTGATTCTAGTGCTGAGGTTCCTTCTATTGACTCTGTGCCTGTGGTTCGCGAATTTCCCTGAAGTATTTCCTTCAGACTTGCCAGGTATGCCGCCCGATAGGGACATTGATTTTTGCATTGATTTGGCTCCGGGCACTCAGCCCATTTCCATTCCCCCATACCGTATGGCTCCGCCAGAGTTAAAAGAATTGAAGGAACAGTTGCAGGATTTACTTGAAAAGGGTTTCATTAGGCCCAGTGTTTCGCCGTGGGGTGCACCCGTATTATTTGTAAAGAAGAAAGATGGTTCGATGAGAATGTGCATTGACTATCGACAGTTAAACAAGGTGACTATCAAAAATAAATATCCACTTCCGCGAATTGATGATTTATTTGACCGGCTTCAGGGTGCCAAGGTATTTTCAAAGATAGATTTGAGATCTGGCTATCATCAGCTGAAGATTAGGGCATCTGATGTCCCTAAGACCGCGTTCCGCACTCGGTATGGACATTATGAATTCCTGGTTATGTCTTTTGGGTTGACAAATGCTCCAGCAGAGCTTTTATGGAATTAATGAATCGGGTGTTCCGGCCTTATTTAGACTTGTTTGTAATAGTCTTCATTGATGACATATTAATATATTCCCGCGGTCAGGAGGAGCATGCGCAACATCTCAGAGTGGCCTTACAGACTCTGAAAGATAGCCAGCTATATGCAAAATTTTCAAAGTGTGAATTTTGGCTAAGTTCAGTTGCATTCCTCGGTCATATTGTGACGGCAGCAGGTATTCAGGTTGATCCGAAGAAAATTGAGGCAGTCAAGAGCTGGCCTAGACCGACATCAGCCACAGATATTGGGAGTTTCTTGGGGTTAGCGGGCTATTATCGTCGATTCGTAGAAGGATTTTCGTCTATTGCAACCCCACTGACCAGATTGACCCAGAAGGGTGTTCAATTTGAATGGTCCGATGAATGTGAGGCGAGCTTTCAAAAGCTCAAGACAACCTTGACCACAGCACCGGTATTGGTTTTACCCACAGGTACGGGACCTTATACTGTTTATTGTGATGCTTCCCGTATTGGGCTTGGTGCGGTGTTAATGCAGGATGGCAAGGTTATTGCCTATGCTTCGAGGCAGTTGAAGATTCATGAGAAGAACTATCCAGTGCATGATCTAGAATTGGCGGCGATTATTCACGCATTGAAGATCCGGAGGCATTATTTGTATGGTGTAGCATGTGAAGTATACACCGATCATAAGAGTCTTCAGTATTTGTTTAAGCAGAAAGAGTTGAATATGAGGCAGAGGAGGTGGCTAGAGTTGCTAAAAGACTATGATGTTACTATTTTATATCACCCAGGTAAGGCCAATGTGGTGGCCGATGCATTGAGTAGAAAGTCTGCCAGCATGGGTAGTCTTGCATATATTCCGGTCAGTCAGAGACCATTGGCTCTAGACGTCCAGGCATTAGCCAACCGGTTCGTGAGATTGGACATTTCTGAGCCTAGCAGGGTGTTAGCCTGCACGGTCGCTCATTCTTCTTTATTAGAGCGTATCCGTGAGAGGCAATTTGATGATCCTCATTTGCGTGAGTTGAGAGATACAGTACATCGGGGAGGTGCCACACAGGTAAATCTAGATGATGATGGGATATTGAAATTGCGGGGTCGAGTTTGTGTGCCCAATGTCGAAGGGATTCGAGAGTTAATCTTAGCAGAGGCCCACAGTTCGCGGTATTCTATTCACCCAGGTGCCGCGAAGATGTATCAGGACTTACGTCAGCACTATTGGTGGCGCGGAATGAAGAAAGATATCGTTGCGTATGTTGCTCGGTGTCTAAATTGTCAGGTAGGTGAAATATGAGCACCAGAGACCTGGTGGTGTATTCCGGAGGATTGAAATTCCCGAGTGGAAATGGGAGCGGATCACTATGGATTTCGTTACTGGACTTCCTTTGACTCGGAGGAAATTTGATGCTATTTGGGTCATTGTTGATAGGCCGACCAAGTCAGCACACTTTATTCCAGTATCTGTCTCCTACTCGTCGAAGAGGTTAGCGGAGGTTTACATTAGGGAGATTGTTCGTCTCCATGGGGTGCCAGTATCTATTATCTCTGATCGGGGAACGCAGTTTACCTCGCGGTTCCGGAGAGCGGTCCAGCGGGAGTTAGGCACCCAGGTTCAGTTGAGTACAGCATTTCATCCTCAGACGGATGGCCAGTCAGAGAGGACTATTCAGATTCTAGAGGACATGCTTCGAGCTTGTGTTATTGATTTCGGAGGTTCGTGGGACCAGTTTCTGCCATTAGCAGAGTTCGCCTACAATAACAGTTACCAATCTAGCATCCGGATGGCTCCGTATGAGGCGTTATATGGTAGGCGATGTCGATCACCAGTTGGATGGTTTGAACCGGGAGAGGCTCGGTTGTTGGGTACAGACTTAGTTCAGGAGGCCTTAGATAAGGTCAAGACTATTCAGGAGAGATTGCGTTCAGCTCAGCCTAGGCAAAAGACTTATGCGGATCGTAAGGTTCGAGATGTAGATTTCATGGTTGGTGAACGAGTATTGCTCCGAGTGTCGCCTATGAAGGGCATGATGAGTTTCGGGAAGAAGGGCAAGCTCAGCCCTAGGTATATTGGTCCATTTGAGATTCTAGACGAGTGGGAGGGGTGGCTTACAGACTAGCTCTGTCGCCTAGCTTATCAGCTGTGCATCCAGTTTTTCATGTATCTATGCTTCGGAGATACCACGGCGATCCCACACATGTGTTAGACTTCAGTACTGTCCAATTGGACAATGATCTATCTTACGAGGAGGAGCCGGTAGCCATTCTAGACCGGCAGGTTCGACAGTTGAGGTCGAAGAGTTATCCTTCTGTGCGTGTTCAGTGGAGAGGTCAGCCTCCTGAGGCATCGACCTGGGAGTCCGAGTCTGATATGCGGAGCCGTTACCCACACTTGTTTCCTGACTCGGTACTTCTTTCTTTTGTCCGTTCGAGGACGAACGGTTGTTTTAGAGGTGGAGATTGTGACGACCCAAAGGGTCATCACTTGTTTATTTAATCATTCCGAGCTTTTGAGGCCTTGAAAACCTCATTTATAGTTGCCTCGATTTGCGTGCACAGTCCGGGCACAAAGCCGGAAAAGATTTATGTTGAAATATGTGAAATATGTGAAAAAGTAGAAGAATTTTGATATTAATATTGATATGGTTGACTTTGGTCAACATTTTTGGTAAACGGACCCGGATCCGTGATTTGACTATTTCAGAAAATCCGTAGAAAAATATGGAACTTGGGCATATGTCCGGAATTGAAATCCGAGGTCTAGAACCCCAGTAAAAGAATTTTTCTGTTAAATTGTTTTCTGAAAATGTTTAAGAAAATGAAACTGAATTTTGATTAAAAAGTACTGGTATCGGGCTCGTATTTTGGTTCCGAAGCCCGGTACAGGTCATATATATTGGTTAAGCGCTTCCTGTAAAGTTTGGTTGAAAACGGACGTCGTTTGACGTGTTTCGGCCTTAAATTGGAAAGTTTGGAAATTATGAAATCTTAAAGAGTTCTTGAGCTTTAAGGCTCAATTCATGGATTTTGATGTTATTTTAGCGATTTGATCGCGCGAGCAAGTTCGTATGATGTTTTTAGGTTAGTGTGCATATTTGGTTTGGAGCCCCGAGGGCTCGGAAGTGTTTCGGAGGTGGTTCGGGGTGTTTTTGAACTTAAGAAAAACTGCAGAAATCTGCAGCAGGCATTTCCTCATCGCGTTCGCGATGCCTTGGTCGCGTTCGCGAAGAACATTTCGTTCCTTCTTCGCGTTCGCGTCCTGTTGATCGCGTTCGCGATGCCCAGGCATTTCCTCATCGCGTTCGCGATGCCTTGGTCGCGTTCGCGAAGAACATTTCGTTCCTTCTTCGCGTTCGCGTCCTGTTGATCGCGTTCGCGATGCCCAGCATTTTCCTTCATCGCGATCGCGTGCCTTAGGCCGCGTTCGCGTAGGCCAAATCCGATGCCCAGCATTTTCCTTCATCGCGATCGCGTGCCTTAGGCCGCGTTCGCGTAGGCCAAATCTGATGCCCAGCATTTTTCTTCTTCGCGTTCGCGACTCACCCTACGCGAACGCGATGGCCTGATATTTTCCTTCATCGCGAACGCGGCCGGGGTGTCGCGAACGCGATGAAGAAATTATTGCCCAGTGAATTTAATCCCCAAACAGAACACTTACGGGATTGTTTCCATTTTTCACAAAACACTCTCTTCTCCACAGCGTTTTGGACGGTTTTTGAGCGATTCTTCATTAAACTTCTCGGGTAAGTGATTCTTAACTCGTTTTCTTCATTTTCCATCAATATTATTTGAATTCCTAAGCCTAAATAGGTGTAAATGGGTAGAAAAATTAAGAACTTAGTATAGTGAGGGTTTTCAATGAATTTACGATCTAGACTTCGTTTTGGAGTCGAATTTAAGAACAAATTGTATATTTGAACTCATGGAGGATTGGGTGAACTTATTTTGGTTCGAAACTTGAGTTTCGATTATGTGGGCTCGGGGTCGATTTTACTATTCCGGGCAGAATGTTGTAAAAATCATATTTAGCAATATGAACTAGTTTGTTAAGTAGAATTGATGATATGAAATCAATTGTGTATAGATACGGTTGGATTGGAGTCAAATTCGAAAGGAAAAAGACATTGCTACGGATTGAATCGTTCGTGAACTTTCGAGGTAAGTGTTTGTTCTATCCTAGTTTGTAGGAATATGAATTTGGTTATGAATAAATTGTTGAATAAGAATTATTGGTGTTATACCGGTAATGAAAGTAAATTGTTGAAACTATTATAAATTATTGGTTTAAAAACCGGTAACTATAAATATTGTTGATATAGAGATTATTGGCTAAATGCCGGTAATATATATATATATATTTATGAAATGGGATCGTGTGGTACGCCGACCACTTATATATAATAAGAAATGGGATCGTGTGGTACGCCGACCACGAAGTGATTTAAATCTTGGCATTGGCCATAGTTGCCGGTAGCCTATTGATATATTGGGAGCGGGTGGTACGCCTACCACAAGATATAATTTTGATATATTTGGGAGCGGGTGGTACGCCTACCACGAGATATAATTTCTGATACATTGGGAGCGGGTGGTACGCCTACCACAAGATATAATTTTGATATATTTGGGAGCGGGTGGTACGCCTACCACGAGATATAATTTCTGATACATTGGGAGCGGGTGGTACGCCTACCACAAGAGATAATTACTGTGATAGTTGGGAGCGGGTGGTACGCCTACCACGAGACATGAAATGAAAGAGGAAATTGAAACATGAAAGTAAGAATATTTTGGATATCTTCAGTTGTTGAATAATATTTCAGAGCAGAGTATTTCTTTATAAATGTATTGTATATATATATATATATCTATATTGCAACTGTACAGGTTTAGGTGGGTGACTGGCCTTAGCCTTGTCACTAGTTCGCTGGGATAGGCCAGGCACTTACCAGCACATGGGGTCGGTTGTGCTGATATTACACTCTGCGCTCTTTTTACGCAGATACAGGTTACGGACAGCAGCAGTGACAGTAGAGATTTGTGGATTTTCCGACTACTGAGACTACGAGGTAGCCTTGCAGGCGTCCGCAGGACCCGTTGTCTCTTCTATCTATGCTTTTCATTCTGTTATCTCATGTAATCGAGATAAACAGCTTGTATTTTCTTTCAGACAATTATGTGTATTATTCTTAGAAGTTCGTGAGTATTGTGACACCGGTCTTGGGTAGTGTATCATGTTTGGATTTTTCTTTATCATATCTGGCTAAGTCTTCCGCTAAATTTTGATTATTCCGCTATAATTTTTATGTTGTTAATAATAAATTGGTTATTAATGGAATTGTTATTAATATTTGGCTTGCCTAGCTTCTATTTAGTAGGCGCCATCATGATCCCGATGGTGGGAAATCCGGGTCGTGACATCCTGAGATTATTGAAATGTGGACTACGGGTTCGATTCCCGAGATCCTGAGATTATTGAAATATGGACTACGGGTTCGATTCCCGAGATCCCGAGATTATTGAAATGTGGACTACGGGTTCGATTCCCGAGATCCTGAGATTTATTAAAATGTGGACTACGGGTTCGATTCCCGAGATCCTGAATTATTGATAGGGACTGCGGGTTCGATTCCCGGAGATCTTGAGTTATTGAGATATTTTTGAAACATGGGCTGCGGGTTCGATTCCCGTAGACCCAGAGGTACTGAGAACGGGACTGTGGGTTCTATTCCCACAGATCCTGGATTTGTTTATTTGAGCTGGTTATTTCTTGTTAGCTTAATTGTAGACAGTTGCAGTAATCATCTTAAATGTTGTTATTTCGGAGATTATTATCATTTAAATTGTTTATTTTGCTATCATTATTATATTATTGTTTTCTCAGTAGGGCCCTGACCTTCCTCGTCACTACTCCATCGAGGTTAGGCTTGGCACTTACTGAGTACCACTGTGGTGTACTCATGCTACTCTTCTGCACACTTTTGTTGTGCAGATCCAGGTACATCAGAGCAGGCTCGTGCTAGGTGATTCCGCAGCTTTCTGGGGACTTCGAGGTATGATCTTCTACGTCCGCTGATACGGAGGCTTCCCTTCTATTCTAGTAGTACTAGTTGACATTTTGCTTCATTTCGTTGTTAGATACTCTTTACACATAGATCCACAGTTGTATTTCTCTTTTAGTCTGTGTTACCGTGGGGTTCTGGATCTTGGTAGTGTTTTATTCATTGTGTGACGGATGTATGTGCCAAGCGGCACGGATTACATATCTTTTATGCTATTTTCCGTTGTTTCTTATTTAAGTATTTATAACTTGTATATTCCGCAACGTGTTAGGCTTACCTAGTCATGGGGACTGGGTGCCATCACGACATGTTCACAATTGGTGAACTAGGGTCGTGACAAGATGGTATCAGAGCTCTAGGTTCATAGGAGTCACGGGACACAGACCGGTTACTTAGAGTCTCGCTGATCGATACTGAGACGTCTGTATTTATCTACGAGGGGCTATGTAACTGTTTAGGAAACTCTCCATTTCTTTTGGATTCCTTGTCGTGCGAAATTCTTGGCATCAAAAACAAAAATCTAAACTACTGATTTCTATTCTCTCACAGATGGTGAGGACACGAGCTACTCGCGATGATCAGGTACCCGCGCCCCCTGTTGCTGCCGTAAGAGGCCGGGGCCGAGGTAGAGGATGAGGATGCGCCCGAGGTGCAGCCACAGCACCCGCGCGTGCTGCCGCTGAGGTGCCACAGGTAGATCAGGTTGGAGCGCGCAGGCACCTTGTACACCGACTATAGCTGCTACTACTCCAGCACTACAAGAGACCCTGGCCCGGTTCATGAGTATGTATACCACTTTAGCTCAGGCAGGACTGCTTCCACTCGTTGCAGCTACATCTCGGGCTGGGGGAGGGGCCTAGACTCCCGCAGCCGTTACACCGGAGCAGCGTGTGCCAGTGGGACAGGTTCCAGATGTTTTGGTTATGCCTCCTGCCGCTCCAGAACAGCCCGGAGGTGGACCATCTGCCTCTGAGGACGAACAGCGTAGATTGGAGAGGTTCAAGAAATATGACCCTCCAGTGTTTAGTGGTTTGGCTTCAGATGATGCATTGGGTTTCGTAGAGGAGTGTCATCGTATTCTTCGTACTATGGGGATTGTGGAGACCAGCGGGGTTTCCTTCACTGCTTTTCAGTTTCGTGGGGCCGCTTATGATTGGTGGCGCACGTATGAGTTGGATAGTCCAGAGGAGTCTGCTTCATTGACTTGGACGGAGTTTTCAGATCTGTTTTTGAGGGAGTTTGTTCCACAGAGCCTTAGGGATTCTTGGCGCTCGGAGTTTGAGCGGTTGCGACAGGGCTCCATGTCAGTATCGGAGTATGCTATCAGTTTCACCCGTCTAGCCAGGCATGCACCGGCTTTGGTAGCCACGGTTCGGGAGAGAGTGCAGAGATTTATTGGGGGCCTTGTTCCGCCTATCCGATCTAGCATGGCCAGAGAGCTTGAGACAAATATATCTTATCAGCAAGCAGTTAGCATTGCCAAGAGGATCGAGAGTATGCTCCCTAGAGAGCGGAGAGAGAGAGAGAGGCCAAGAGGTCTCGTGAGTCGGGCCATTTCTCCGGTGCCCGCACTTCATCAGCCGGTCGTTTTGGCAGGGGTTATTCCGGTCGACCAGTTCACTCGGCATTGCCCGCAGCCGGTAGTACCCCAGGTCTTCCAGCACCTCAGGAGCCTTATTATGCTCCCCCAGTTTCCAGTGCACCTCCTGCGCGGGGTCCTTCCAGGGGTCAGACTAGTGGGGGTGAGGCCGGTCAGTCACAGCCACCGCGTCCTCCCAGAGCTTGTTTTGAGTGCGGGGATACTCGCCACCTGGTTAGGGAGTGCCCCAGGCGCAGGAGAGGAGCCCCTCATCAGTCATCACAGGATCCGCGTGGTTCTCAGGGTTCCAGAGGCCGCCCTCGAGAGGGGGGACAGGCCAGATTCTATCCGATAGCGCCGCGGCTGTTGCATCCGACTCTGTTATCACAGGTATTATTCCGGTTAGTCATAGGGAGGCATCGGTTCTATTCGACCCCGGTTCCACTTTTTCATATGTGTCTCTTACTTTGCTTCTCACCTGGGTGTGCCTCGGGATTCTTTGAGTGCCCCCATTTATGTTTCCACTCCGGTGGGTGATTCTTTGGTTGTGGACCACGTATATCGGTCGTGTTTGGTTACCATTTGTGATTTTGAGACCAAAGCGGATCTATTGCTGCTTGGGATGGTCGATTTTGATATTATTCTGGGCATGGACTGGTTGTCGCCCCATTATGCTATTCTTGATTGTCACGCCAAGACCGTGACGCCGGCTATGCCAGGCATTCCACGTATTGAGTGGAGTGGTACTCTAGATCACACCCCTAGCCGTGTTATTTCTTTTCTCAGAGCTCAGCGTATGGTTGAGAAGGGGTGTGTTGCTTATCTAGCCTATGTGCGGGACGTCAGTATTGACACTCCCTCTATTGATTCTGTTCATGTGGTACGTGACTTTGCTGATGTATTTCCAGCTGATCTTTCGGGCATGCCGCCCGACAGAGATATTGACTTGTTGCTGGCACTCAGCCCATTTCTATTCCCCCGTACCGTATGGCTCCTCCTGAGTTGAAGGAGTTGAAGGATCAGTTACAGGAGTTATTGGGAAAGGGTTTTATTCGACCCAGTGTTTCGCCTTGGGGTGCTCCTGTATTGTTTGTGAAGAAAAAGGACGGTTCTATGCGTATGTGTATTGACTATCGTCGGCTGAACAAGGTTACAGTGAAGAACCGGTATCCTTTGCCCCGTATTGATGATTTATTTGACCAGCTACAGGGCGCAAAGGTGTTTTCTAAGATTGATTTGCGCTCTGGGTATCACCAGCTGAAGATTCGGGAGCCAGATATCCCGAAGACTGCCTTCAGGACCCGGTATGGTCATTATGAGTTCCTCGTGATGTCTTTTGGGCTGACTAATGCCCCAGCAGCCTTTATGCATTTGATGCACAGTGTGTTCAGGCCTTATCCGGACTCGTTCGTGATTGTCTTCATTGATGATATTCTAGTATATTCCCGGAGCCGGGAAGAGCACGAGTAGCATTTGAGGATAGTGCTTCAGATTCTGAGGAAGAACCAGCTTTATGCCAAGTTCTCTAAATGTGAATTTTGGTTGAGTTTAGTGGCATTTTTGGGCCATGTGGTGTCGAGTGATGGTATTCGAGTAGATCCGAGGAAGGTGGAGGCCGTGCAGAGTTGGCCCAGACCCTCCTCCGCTACTGAGATTCGCAGTTTCCTTGGTTTGGCGGGCTATTGCCATCGTTTTGTATAGGGGTTCTCTTCGATTGCAGCACCTATGACCAGATTGACCCAAAGGGTGCCCCTTTTCAGTGGACAGACGAGTGTGAGGCGAGCTTTCAGAAGCTCAAGACAGCTTTGACTTCGGCCCCTATATTGATGTTGCCTACAGGTACGGGGTCCTATACCGTATATTGTGATGCCTCACGAGTTGGACTCGGTGCGGTATTGATGCGGGACGGTAGGGTGATTGCCTACGCGTCGAGACAGCTGAAGGTGCATGAGAAGAATTACCATGTTCATGATTTGGAGCTGGCTGCCATTGTTCACGCCTTGAAAATTTGGCGTCATTATTTATATGGGGTTCCTTGTGAGATCTACACTGATCACCGGAGCTTGTAGCACTTGCTTAAGCAGAAGGACCTGAATATGCGTCAGAGGAGATGGTTGGAGCTACTGAAGGACTATGATATTACTATTCTCTATCATCTTGGCAAGGCTAATGTGGTTGCCGATGCCTTGAGTCGTCGGGCAGAGAGTTTGGGGAGTTTGGCATATCTACCAGCTTCGGAGAGGCCTATGGCGATGGATGTTCAGGCTTTAGCCAGACAGTTTGTTAGATTGGATCTTTCGGAGCCCAGTCGGGTTCTGGCTTGTGTGATTTCTCGGTCTTCTCTATCTGACCGCATCAGGGAGCGTCAGTTCGACGACCCTCATTTGCTTGTCCTCCAAGATAGTGTTCGGCGTGGTGATGCTCGAGATGTTACCATCGGAGATGATGGAGTTATGAGGATGCAGGGGCGCATCTGTGTGCCCAATGTAGATGATCTTCGAGAGCTGATTCTAGCAGAGGCCCATAGCTCGCGGTATTCCATCCATCCGGGTGCCGCGAAGATGTATCAGGACTTAAAACAACATTACTAGTGGAGGCGGATGAAGAGGGATATAATTGATTATGTTTCCAGATGCCTCAACTGCCAGCAAGTGAAGTATGAGCATCAGCGTCCGGGTGGATTGATGCAGCGAATTGAGATTCCCGAATGGAAATGGGAGCGCATTACCATGGACTTTGTATCTGGACTTCCACGGACGGTTAGGAAGTTTGACTCCATTTGGGTCATTGTGGATCGGCTAACCAAGTCCGCCCATTTTATACCGGTGAGCACTACATATTCATCGGAGCGACTGGCGGAGATCTATATCAGGGAGGTAGTTCGGCTGCATGGTATTCCAGTTTCCATCATTTCAGATAGAGGCACTCAGTTCACTTCACGGTTCTGGAGAGCTGTACAGGAGGAGTTAGGTACTCGGGTGGAGCTGAGCACAGCATTTCACCCCCAGACTGATGGGCAGTCCGAGCGCACTATTCAGATTTTGGAGGATATGCTTCGTGCATGCGTGATTGAGTTTGGAGGTTCATGGGATCACTTCTTGCCACTGGCGGAGTTTGCTTATAACAACAGCTACCAGTCTAGTATTCGGATGGCACCGTATGAGGCCCTATATGGTAGGAGGTGCAGGTCTCCCGTGGGTTGGTTCGAGCCGGGCGAGGCCAGGTTACTAGGTACTGATATGGTTCAGGAGGCTATGGACAAGGTCAAGGTGATTCAGGACAGACTTCGTGCAGCCCAGTCTAGACAGAAGAGTTATGCGGACAAGAAGGTTCGCGATGTGGCTTTTATGGTTGGTGAGCGGGTTCTGCTTCGAGTCTCACCCATGAAGGGCGTTATGAGGTTTGGGAAGAAAGGAAAGCTGAGTCCTAGATTTATTGGCCCTTTTGAGATTTTGAGGCGTGTTGGGGAGGTTGCTTATGAGTTGGCCTTACCTCCCGGCCTAGCCGGAGTTCACCCCGTATTTCATGTCTCCATGCTCCGGAGATACCATGGTGACCCGTCGCATGTGTTGGATTTCACATCTGTTCAGCTAGACAAGGATCTGTCTTATGTTGAGGAGCCAGTAGCCATTCTAGACAGGCAAGTCAGAAAGCTAAGGTCAAAGAATATCGCTTCGGTAAAGGTTCGGTGGCGGGGCCAGCCGGTCGAGGAGGCGACTTGGGAGACCGAGCAGGATATGCGCAGCCAGTACCCTCATCTTTTCACTACTCCGGGTATGTTTTCTATGCTCGTTCGAGGACGAACGAATCTTTAAGTGTGGGAGGATGTAACGACCCGACCGGTCGTTTTAGAAAATTACGCCCCAATCCCCAATTTAACTGTTCCCCTAAGTTCATTTCTGCTATTGTGGTTTGCCGAGAGAGTCGGTTCTGAAATTAGGAGCATTTTGGGACACTTAGTCCCTAATGGAGAGCTTTAAAGCTAGAAAACGGTCCGTAGCCGGAACAGTGTTAAGACGATCTCGGAACGGAAATCCGATGGTTCCATTAGCTCCGTTGGGTGATTTCGGGGTTAGGAGTGCGTTCGGCATATATTTTGGAGGTCCGTAGCTCAATTAGGCTTGAAATGCCGAAGGATGAAATTTTGGCGAATCCGAACGATAGGTGAGATTTTGATCCGGGGGTCCGAATGGAATTCCGACAATTTATGTAGCTTCGTTATGTGATTTTGGATATGTCCGCAAATTTTCAGGTCATTCGGACGTCGTTTGGTTGGGTTTTTGATCGAATGTGCAATTCGGAAAGTTTTAAGAAATTTAGGCTTGAATTCGATGTGAATTATGGGTTTTGATGTTGTTAGACGTGTTTTTATGATTGGAACAAGTTTGTATCATATTTTGGAGTATGTTGGTGGTTTTCGTTGGGGTCCCGGGGGCCTCGGGATGAATTCGGACCATCAAACGGGCATTTTGAAGCCTTGAAAAACCTGCAGAAAATTGCAGGTCAGTGCAGCAGGGATTTGGCCTTCGCGTTCGCGTGAAGGTGGTCGCGTTCGCGTAGGCCAGTCATGCCAAGGCATCGCGTTCGCGATAAGACCAATGCGTTCGCGTAGGTGGTGAGATGTGATGCTTCGCGTTCGCGTGACCTAGGTTCGTGAACGAGTAGAAGGGGGAGAGTCAGCATCGCATTCGCGTAGTTGCTGTCGCATTCGCGTAGAGGTGGGACTTGGCGCCGGGGAATTTTGTGCTTCGCGGACGCGTGGGGTGCGTCGCGTTTGCGAAGGGTAAATTCAACAGACCTTCGCGGACGCGTGAGTACCTTCGCGAACGCGTAGAGCACTGGGGTCTGGCAGTGAGTTTAAGTTCAGAACATAACAGTCGCGGCCCCCATACACAAAAACACCATTTTTGAGCTCTAAGAGAGGAAATTGATGGGGAAACGCTGGGATATCATTGGGAAATCATCGGGGGTAAGTTTCTTGACCTTAATTCGTTGCTTTATCATGAAATCTGTGATTATTTCACTGAAAATAGAAGATTAAAGGTGGGTTTGAGCCCTAGGCCTAAATGTTAGAAAATCTTTGATTTGAATGGGCAAACGGAGTCCGATTTCGATAAATTTTATATGCACGGACTCGTATTGAGATAAGGAACCCGAATATATAATTTTCTTGATTTTTTGATAAGCGTACCGAAAGTCGGGTTTTGGCAACTTGTGGGTTTTGGTGTATTTTGAGTTATTTTGATTGGGAAATGCCCAATTGGCCTATTTTGATGTGATTCTATTGATTTTTATCAGATACTACACTTGTGGAGGCCGACATTCGCGGCAAGAGGGTTATTTCTTAGCGGTTTTGTACCGGAATTGAGGTAAGTGGCTAGAATAACCTCGTGTGGGGGACTTTCACCCCTAGGATATTATTGTGATATTTTAAATGCCTTGTACGCGAGGTGACGGGCATGTACATACGCTGGTTGTTGAACACATACTTTACTCAAAATGTTCAATGAGCGATATTCCTGTTGTTAGCTGTTAAATTCGATATTCCTACCCGGTAGTGGTTAGAAAAGCATGATTTGATAGTATTTAACTGTCTAGTTGCCTAATTGTCGTACTTGAGTTTTCTTGGTAATCGTTGGCGCTGTCTATCGGCGAAGTTATAATCAAGCATATTATACTCCTCTCTATGTATTCCTTTTACTTGTATTGAAATATGGACTACGGGTTCGATTCCCGAGATCCTGAGATTATTGAAATGTGGACTACGGGTTCGATTCCCGAGATCCTGAGATTATTGAAATGTGGACTACGGGTTCGATTCCCGAGATCCTGAGATTATTGAAATGTGGACTACGAGTTCGATTCCCGAGATCCTGAATTATTGGTAGGGACTGCGGGTTCGATTCCCGGAGATCCCTGAGATTATTGAAATGTGGACTACGGGTTCGATTCCCGAGATCCTGAGATTTATTGAAATGTGGAATACGGGTTCGATTCCCGAGATCCTGAATTATTGATAGGGACTGCGGGTTCGATTCCCGGAGATCCTGAGTTATTGAGATATTTTTGAGACATGGGCTGCGGGTTCGATTCCCAGAGACCCAGAGGTACTGAGAATGGGACTGTGGGTTCAATTCCCACAGATCCTGGATTTGTTTATTTGAGCTGGTTATTTGTTGTTAGCTTAATTGTAGACAGTTGTAGTAATCATCTTAAATGTTGTTCATTCGGAGATTATTATCATTTAAATTGTTTATTTTGCTATCATTATTATATTATTGTTTTCTCAGTAGGGCCCTGACCTTCCTCGTCACTACTCCATCGAGGTTAGGCTTGGCACTTACCGAGTACCGCCGTGGTGTACTCATGCTACTCTTCTGCACACTTTTGTTGTGCAGATCCAGGTACATCAGAGCAGGCTCGTGCTAGGTGATTTCCGCAGCTTTCTAGGGGACTTCGAGGTATGATCTGCTACGTCCGCGGATCCGGAGGCTTCCCTTCTATTCTAGTAGTACTAGTTGACATTTTTCTTCATTTCGTTGTTAGATACTCTTTACACATAGATCCACAGTTGTATATCTCTTTTAGTCTGTGTTACCGTGGGGTTCCGGATCTTGGTAGTGTTTTATTCATTATGTCACGGATGTATGTGCCAAGCGGCACAGATTACATATCTTTTATGCTATTTTCCGCTGTTTCTTATTTAAGTATTTATAACTTGTATATTCCGCAACGTGTTAGGCTTACCTAGTCATGGGGACTGGGTGCCATCACGACATGTTCACAATTGGTGAACTAGGGTCGTGACACTCCATTTCTTGGTCAACCAGAGCGGAGTTTTTGGTGGCTTATTTTGTTGTCATTTCTGTCGTCCGGATTATTCTCAGGGTTGTAATCTAGATATTGTCTTGTAATTCAAACCCTTCTACCATTTTATTTTATCTAGTTGCTTTGTTTGTAGTGTCTAGTTTAGTGTTGTTTAGGTTTATTCACAGGGTCTTACCCCAGTTTATTATGTTTGTCGTGTTGTTCGAACCTTTTCACTGTCTAATGCAATTCTCTGTCTTCCGTCATTTCTAGTTATTTTTCTTTGATTTAAGTCTTTCCTCTTTATAGTCCCATTTTCTTTCAACTCTAGTGACATGGCATCCGCATATAATTTTGGCCTAATCTTAAAAGTTAATCATGAAGCAATTGGAAGATGATCGTGGCATTTTAAAGAAATAAAAACGATTTGAGATTATTTGGAGCCCGAGTCATGTGAAAATGGGGCAAGTAAAAAGAAAACAGTTAAAGGCAAGCTGGCCAAATTAACATGGGGTCGTTCATAATAATGAAAATGAGAGTGTTGCCCAATAGTGCTTTAAAGATATGACGAATGTTAATCGTGTTGTTTGCACTTGGTATGTTTTGAAGAATGGAATGACGAAGGCATTTCGTTCTGCTACCCAAATACTTTATCCTCCGTTAACCCTTTGAGCCTTATGTGTTTTCTTTCATACCCCTCCTTCAGGATCGGTAGCAAAAAATAAAAAACACAAACGTGAAAGATAAAGAAAAAGAAAGAGAGAAAAGAAAAAAAAAGATAGAAAAGAAAAAGAAAAAAATGAAAAGGAATACTAAAACAACGAGGAATTGGGAACTATGTTTGACCTGATTCTTCAAAGAGGATACGTAGGCGCTTCACAGCTCGGTCATAGTGTAAATAAAAAATCAAAAATCCCCAAGTAAGAAACTGGGCAAAGAAAAATTGTGTTTATTAATAAATTTAGGTCCGAAGGTTGTTAATTTCGAACCCAAAATTGATTTTTTTGAGCCTTTAATACCCTTTATCTAGCCCTATCCAAATCCCACATTATAGTCCAAAGAAAGACATTCCGATCAGTCTTCAAAAGAGGCCAAGTCAGGCAAATGCGGGAGTCTCATCAAAACATAACACTCTGATTCCCAGCAGAAAAGTCTCTGATCCCCAGCAGAAAAGAAATAAGAGAGGGTCTTAGCAGTGACACCCCAAACCCCAGCTACGAAGTAATACAAATGAGAGAGTCTTACCGGTGAAAACCTTCACAGGCACCATAAGGCGACGAAAGCTGAGAGAAAACCAAAATGAGAGAGGCTTGGAAGTGAAAATCCTTCGGGCACTACAAGTCTAATAAAGGTGATAATTAGATGGAAATCACAAGACAGAAAGTGTGAAAGGCAATTAACGACGGAGGATAGGCCATATGTGCATGTCATGACCAGTAGAGTTGGTATCCGCGTTTGATAAGTTTTTTAGAGAGTCATTTTTTCCTTCGTCTTCTATTTTTGTTTCTTTTTACCTTTTTCCTTTTTATCAAAAATTACCCATCAAAGTCTATTTAGTCAGAATAAGTGAGAAATGACTTAAAAACTTGCCGCCGACATTCCAATTATTATGCAAGGCAAGGAAATATCATTGATGGAAAAGATGTGTGGTGCAAGGAAGATTATTAAACTACGGCAGAAAATTTTCTTTTCATTTTGAAAATTTTCTGGAAGGCAAGTGTAACGACCCAGCCAGTCATTTTTGAAATTTACGCCCCGATCCCAAATTTAACTGTTCCCCTAAGTTCATTTCTACTATTGTGGTTTGTCGGGAGGGTCGGTTCTGGAATTTGGAGTGTCTTGGGACACTTAGTCCCTAAATGAGAGCTTTATAGTTGGAAAATGTCCCGTATTCGGAACAGTGTTAAGACGACCTCGGAACGGAAATCTGATGGTTCCATTAGCTCCGTTACGTGATTTCGGGGATGGGAGCGTGTTCGAAATGTATTTTGGAGGTCCGTAGCTCAATTAAGCTTGAAATGCCGAAGTTTGAAATTTTGGCGAATCCGAACGATAGGTGAGATTTTGATCCGGGTATTGGAATGGAATTATGACAATTTCTGTAGCTTTGTTATGTGATTTTGGATATGTCTGCAAATATTCAGGTCATTCGGACGTCGTTTGGTCGGGTTTTTGATTGAATGTGAGTTTCGGAAGTTAGATGAAATCCTAGGCTTGAATCTGCTATTATTCGGTTATTTTTGTGTTTAAGGATGTGTTTTTGTGATTGGAAAAAGTTCGTATCGTATTTTGAAGTATGTTGGTGGTTTTCGTTGGGGTCCCGGGGGCCCCGGGATGAATTCGGACAATCATTCGGACATTTGAAGCCTTAGAAAATATGCAGAAAATGCAGCAGCAGTGCAGCAGGACTTTTGCCTTAGCGTTCGCGTGGCAGGTCCCGCGTTCATGTAGGTTTGGCTGATTGAGCATCGCATTCGCGATGAAGGACGCCGTGTACGCGTAGGTGGGGTTTGAGAAGCATCGCGTTCGCGATGGACCGGTCGCGTTCGCGTAGTTCAAATTTTGGAGGCTGAGGATTTCTTCAACGCGGACGCGTGAAACGCGTCGCGTTCGTGAAGGGTCAGTTCTGGAAAAGCCTCGCGGACGCGTGGGGACAGACGCGAACACGAAGGGTTAACACCCAGTCAGAAATATTAAAAACCAGAACAGTTCATCCGCGACCCATTTACACAAAACCTCCATTTTTGAGTCCTAAGAGAAGGTATAGATCGGAAATCGCTGGGATATCATCGGGTAATCATCGGGGGTAAGTTTCTTGGCCTAATTTGGTTATTAAGGGCAAACGGAGTCCGATTTGATAAATATTATATGTATGGACTCGTGTTGAGATAAGGAACCCGAATATATAACTTTCATAATTTTTCGAGAAGCGTACCGAAAGTCGGGTTTTGGCAACTTGTGGTTTTTGGTGTATTTTGAATTGTTTCGATTGGGTAATGCCCAATTGGCCTATTTTGATGTAATTCTATTGATTTTTATCGGATACTATGCCTGTGGAGGCCGATATTCACGGTAAGAGAGTTGTCTCTTAGCTGTTTTGTACCGGAGTAGAGGTAAGTGGCTTGTCTAACCTCATGTGGGGGAACTTTCACCCCTAGGATATTATGTGATAGTTTAAATGCCTTGAACGCGAGGTGACGGGCGTGTACATGCGCTGGTTGTTGTAACTCACTTTACTTGAATTGTCCAATTCGTGATATTCATGTTCTTAGTTGATTAAATTTTGACATTTACCTGGTACTCGTTAGGGAAGCATGATTAGATAGGATTTATCTGTCTTATTGCCTAATTGTCTTACTTGAACTTCTTGATAATTGTTGGCACTAGTTTTTTAATGAAGTTGTAGTTAAGCATATTATATTTTCTCTGTGCGTTTCTTTATTTGTTGTGTTGGTGAACTGCGGGTTCAATTCCCGGAGATCGCAGGGTTGTGGGTTCGATTCCCAAAGACCCGGAGTGGTATTGTTTGTGGACTGCGGGTTCGATTCCTGAAGATCCAAGGGCTGCGGGTTCGATTCCCGGAGATCCTGAGATATTGAGACACGGGCTGCGAGTTTGATTCCCGGAGACCCAGAGATGCTGATATTGGGACTGCGGGTTAAATTCCGGTAGCTCCTCGGTTGTTGATTATAGAGTGGGACTGTGGGTTCAATTCCCACAGGTCCTAGACTTGCTGGTTTGAGTTTATGTTGTGTTGTTTACTTGTAGTTAGCTAATCATAGTCGGTTGTAGTAATTACTTTATTGTCGTTATTTAAGATTCATTCTTACATATTCCTGCTTGTTACTGTTTTGATCATTAAGTTATTGTTCTCTCGATAGGGCCCTGACTTTCCTCGTTACTACTCCATCGAGGTTAGGCTTGGCACTTACTAAGTACCGCCGTGGTGTACTCATGCTACTCTTCCTGCACACTTTTGTTGTGCAGATCCAGGTACATCAGGACAGGCTCATACTAGGTGATTCGGCAGCACATTTGGAGACCTCGAGGTATGATCTGCTACGTCCGCGGATCTGGAGGCCCTCCTTCTATTCTGATAGTGATAATAGTATTTTCCCTCATTTCGTTGTTTTTAGATACTCTTGATGTATAGAGCTACAATTGTACTTTCCCTTTTTAGTCTGTGTTACTCGTGGGATTTCGGGTCTTGGTAGTATTCTATATGGTATGGTTTATGAGTGTATGTTCCAAGCGGCAGTGATTACATTCCTTTTATATCGTTTTCTGCTATTTCCTTATTTAATGTTCATAAACTTGTATATTCCGCATCGTGTTAGGCTTACATAGTTGCGGGGACGGGGTGCCGTCATGACAGGTTCACAATTGGTGATCTAGGGTTGTGACAAGTTGGTATAAGAGCCCTAGGTTCATAGGAGTCATGGGACACCGACCGGTTACTTAGGGTCTCGCTGATCGATACGGAGACGTCTGTATTTATTTATGATAGGCTATGTAACTATTTAGAAAACTCTTCATTTCTTTTGGATTCCTTGTCGTGCGACATTTTTGGCACCAAATCTGAATTTCTGCTTTCTATTCTCTCACAGATGGTGAGGACACATGCTACTCGCGAGGATTAGGCACACGTGCCCCTGTTGCCGCCGTCAGAGGCCGGGGCCGTGGAAGAGGACGAGGACGTGCCCGAGGTGCAGCCACAGCACCCGTGCGCGCTGCCGCTGAGGTGCCACCGGTGGATCAGGTTGGAGCGCAGACACCTAGTACACCGACTACAGCTGCTGCTACTACTCCAGCACTCCAGGAGACCCTGGCCCAGTTCATGAGTATGTATACCACTTTAGCGTAGGTAGGGTTGCTTCCTCTCACTACAGCTACATCTCAGGCCGGGGGAGGGGCCCAGACTCCCGCAGCCGTTACACCTGAGCAGCGAGTGACAGTGGGACAGGTTCTAGAGATTATTGTTATGCCTCCTGCCGCCCCAGCACAGCCCGGGGGTAGGCCAGCTGCCTCCGAGGACGAGCAGCGTAGATTGGAGAGGTTCAAGAAATATGATCCTCCGGTGTTCAGTGGTTTGGCTACAGATGATGCATTGGGTTTTCTGGAGGAGTGTCATCGTATTCTTCATACCATGGGGATCGTGGAGACCAGCGGGGTTTCCTTCACTGCTTTTCAGCTTCGTGGGGCCGCTTATGATTGGTGGCGCACGTATGAGTTGGATAGTCCAGAGGAGTCTTCTTCATTGACCTGGGCGCAGTTTTTAGATCTGTTTTTGAGGGAGTTTGTTCCCTAGAGCCTTAGGATTCTTGGCGATCGGAGTTTGAGCGGCTGCGATAGGGCTCCATGTTAGTATCGAAGTATGCTATTAGTTTCACCCGTCTAGCCAAGAATGCACTGGCTTTGGTAGCCACAGTCCGGGAGAGAGTGTGAAGATTTATTGAGGGCTTTATTCCGCTGATCCGGTCCAACATGGCCAGAGATTTGGAGATGGATATACCTTATTAGTAAGCGGTGAGCATTGCCAGGAGGATCGAGAGTATGCTCCCTAGAGAGCGGGGAGAGAGGGAGGCCAAGAGGTCTCGTGAGTCGGGCCATTTCTCTAGTGCCCGCACTTCAGCAGCCGGTCGTTTTGGCAAGGGTTATTTCGGTCATTCAGTTCATTCAGCATTGCCAGCAGCCGGTAGTACTCCAGCTCTTCCAGCACCTCAGGAGCCTTATTATGCTCCCCCAGTTTCCAGTGCGCCTCCTGCACGGGGTACCTCCAGGGGTCAGACTAGTGGGGGTGAGGCCGGTCAGTCACAGCCACCGTGTCCTCCTAGAGCTTGTTTTGAGTGAGGGGATACTCTCCATCTGGTTAAGGAGTGCCCCAGGCGTAGGAGAGGAGCACCTCCATAGTCTTCACAGCCTCAGCGCGGCTCTCAGGGTCAGCAGGCCATCATTCCAGCCCCAGCTGCCACTCCACCTGTCCAGCCAGCCAGGGGTGGGGATCAGGGTACTAGAGGCCGTCCTCGAAAGAGGGGTCAGGCCAGATTTTATGCTATTCGTGATCACACCGTAGTTGTTGCATCTGATTCTGTTATCACAGGTATTATTCTGGTTAGTCACAGGGAGGCATCGGTTCTATTCGATCCTGGTTCCACTTTTTCATATGTGTCCTCTTATTTTGCTTCACATCTGGGTGTGCATTCTTTGAGTGCCCCCATTTATGTTTCCACTCCGGTGGGAGATTCTTTGGCAGTGGACCGTGTGTATCGATCGTGTTTGGTTACCATTTGTAGTTTTGAGACCAGAGCGGATCTAGTGTTGCTCGGGATGGTCAATTTCGATATTATTCTGGGCATAGACTGGTTGTCGCCCCATTATGCTTGTGAGCACGTGATGTTTACACTAAGCAATAAATTCCAAAATTAAAATAAATAATATTTTTGGGTGCAATTACATGTCTTGATTGAAATTAGATGTATGTGTGTGATTGAATAATTAGAGGTTAAAACTAGAAAATTTAAAAAAAAAAGGTTAAATACATGCATTTTTGAATTAAGTAGTTAAATAAAGAAAATTAACAAAAAATAAGCATTAATGGCGGAAATCAAGGAAAAATAGTAGAAAATTGCCAAAACAATATCAGAAAATTAGTGGAAATAGGAAATTGAATAATTTAAACAATACAAGAGAAAAAAAATGAAATACAAAGAAAATACCATAAAAATAATTAAATACAAGGAAAAATACAAAAATACAATAATTTGGGCTAAGAATTTGAAAGTGTTGGCCCAAACATATAATGGCCCAAAAAGATCCGGTCCAATTGATTTATATCAAAACAATCTCAGACGTTCGTCCATTTAAATCACATGGTTGAGGATTTATCCAGAATTAGTTATTTAATTAAAATTCAAGATCGAATCTGAACCGTCCAAACCTATTAATCTAACGGCCAAAAGCCCACTCCCCACCTAACCCTGAACGGCACAGTTTAAGGTGAGCTAATCCTGACCATTGATCTTGAGTAATCCAATGGCCAAGGACCAGTCAACCTTGATGGGTATTTAAACCCCGTCTCTAAGAGAGACCGACCATTTCATCACTTACCCTCACCCTAGCCGCCCCTTTTCCTATCTTCTTCTCTCTTCATCTTCTTCTTCAAACCTTGCCGGCCATGGAGACTGTCCGCCTCCACGGCAGTCTCCGGCCAACTCTCAACCCCAGACCTCTCTTTCCCCTCTCCTCTACCACAAACCACCACAAAACTCCCAAGAAAACCTGGAAAATCTAGCTTCTTGAAACTCCGGTCATCGGAGTTCATCTCCGATGACCAAATCTATGAGAACAGCCTCCAAATTAACACCAAAGAACCCTCGTCCCTTGATCTATCACCCTATCTAAACCATCTTCCTCGAAAGTTACCTCATCTTCTCGAATATTCGAAAGAAGGTCGCTGGAACCCTAACTCCGGCGACTCAAACAGACCACTACCCAAAATCCTATCTTTTCTTACCTCTAATACTCATCCCCTAACCAAAAGACTTCAAAGCTGAAGTCTTCAGTATGAAAGAAGAAAACCAGAAAAAAAAAGAAAAGAAAAACTGGAAAAAGGAAAAAGAAGGAAAGAAAATGAAATAAGGAAGCTCAGGAGTCATATCCTGCGAGCTAAGTCACCCCTTCCCTTTCTTGCTTGTTTTTTTCTTTGATTTTTGTTGTCTTTGTTTTATTATGTGTTTTTATTATGTCTTTTTAGTATGTTAGCCGTATAAACAACTGTATGATAGATTAGGGTTTTTATCTTTGAGAAATCTCTGTTTGTTCTGTTTCTCTGCTTAAGATTTGTCTTTCTTTGATTAGTCCTTCTTCATGTCTACTGTCATGTCTTTTACTTAGATTTTTTGCATGTTTTAGATTAGTCCTTATCTTCTAGGAAATTTCTATCATTCTGTTTAAGCCATGCTTTCGTTTGAAACTTCTTTTATGAGTTTTACCCATCTGTGCTTAGTCAAGAACATGTTAAGCATGACTAGGGTTTTCAGTAGCCTTTTTAAACATAAGGAAGTTCTGACTATGCCTGCTTCTTGATTAATTGATGCACTGTGTTATGGAATCTGAATTATTAGTCTTTGATTGAAATTCAACAATATTCAATCTCTTCTCTGAGTTTTGGTTAAAAGATGAGTAACTTTGGTTTCACGGCTATGTGTGCAATTTTGTGAAAATGGCTATGTTTGCAACAGTCTTGTGTTAAGCTGATTACTGTTAATACTTTTCATGCTTAGGTGGAATTGGTTATAGCTGCAGTAGTGTATATACTTTAAAAGTGGTTAAAATTGAAAGCATGTCAAGTAGTTAAAATTGAAAACATGTTAAGTTGTTTAAAATGGGTTAAAATTGAAAACCACAAAAAGAGGTTATAAGTAAGTAACAAAGAGTGGTCAGTCTTGCAACTGACCAACTCTAATAATCTTGACACACTGGCTAAGTGTTAAATAGGCCAGGTGTGTAATAAAATTAGTTTTAGTCTAATAGGCTAGAATTGCAAGGCCCAAATTGACCCATATTCACTAGTTGGCTAGACTTGCAAAGTCTTAGCCAGCCAGTGTTCATTAATGGGCCCAACTTGCAAGGTTAAGTCCAGACTATGGACTGGCTAAGTCTTAAATAGGTTAGTTCTAAATAATTAAGCAGGCTAGTCCTGCAAATTAGTTTTAAAAAATAGAAAACGAAACAAAAGTGACTAAAATTGAAATGAATTTGAAGTCTAATCTGGCCAGGTCTTAAATATTAGTATAAACACTAGCCATTAGTTAAATAAGAAGCTGAACATAGGGAAACCTGACCTAGACAGGTCGGGTAATTAGTGAATGCCCTTAAGGGCATATAGGGAATAGAAAATGGCAAAGATGTGGATTTAATAGAGCCTATAGTGATACATAAAACATTTAGGCTCCTGATTTCTGCAATTTTGCACAAAATTAGGGCATATTGGTCCTAAAGAAAAGGTAACTTAGTAAATAACACTAATAAGTAGGGGTGCACAAGTAAAAGACCCAAAAAGGAATAAAAAAGAACCTTCTAGCACATGCTGGAAGGCATCTCATAACAGAAAATGGGACTAAAGTGTAAGATTTGGTAAAAAAGAAGGGGAGGAAACAAGAATTAATTTCTATCTTTTCCCCCAAAAAATTTCACCACTTCCCACCTATAAATACCCCCATTTAGAACCTGTTTAAGTGCTGGATTTTGGAAATCAAAATTTTCAGAAAAACTCTATACACTAAATCGTAGATAGTCGCCTGGGTTTTTCTGTTTGGAGTTCATATTTGAAGTTGTTTTGGATTTCTGCTTGTTCACTAGGTTTCTATTGCTATTGCTGTGTTATTTCATTTGCTCATTTGGGATTCATTCTAGCCACTGTTTCATTGCCTGTGTTGATTCTAGTTGTTGTACCTATTCCATCCCTTAGAACTCATTGAGCTTCTTTGCTGAATTAGGTACATATCCTTATTCAGGCTATGTAATTTGAAGCTATGATGAAATGAAGTTGCAGTTCAAAGCCTCTATTATTTTTACATTTCTGTTTTCTGTAGTTGTTTAGATAGTTAAATTTGTGATTCATTAGGATATCGTGTGTATATGTAGAAGCTCAAACGAAACAATGTAATAAGTAGTAAGTAGAGGTAATGTAGTTGTAGTAGCTAAAGTCACTTAGTTAAATAGGGTAAAAATCATAAAACCAGACCAATCAATCCTGACGTAAACCTATAAAAACAAGTTCACAATAATTATTTTAATCAACCTACGTAGATAGTTTAATCTGGAGCTTGATAATTGAACTGGAACAAGTTTTAAACAACAGTGATAAAATGAAGCAATAGTTTAATTAAGATGGATATCAAATATAACTCAGTGATGAAGTATAATTATGCATCTGTGAATGAGTCGCCTTAGTTTAAGTAACTGAATATTTTGTATAAGTAAATGAATCATCTAGCTTAATCGTGTTTTACATAGTTAAATAATCTCCTGTTACTTAGCTAATAGATAACTCAGATTAGTAGTACAAAATTAACTATTGAAGAACAAGGCAAAATAGTTTGTTAATTAAGTTTTATGCGTGTTAGACAATTATGATTCAGAGTCGATACTGTTAGTTTTTGTATAATAATTTCCTCTTAATGAATAAAGTTTAATCTGAATACATTCCTTTTGAATCCAAATGCCTGTTCATATTGTGAGTTCTCATTTTTTGTTTTCATTACTTCTGCTTCGTTTTGGTCTAGGCCTAATGTATAACGCAGGCCTGGACTGTGTTCGAGTACCAACTGGGCCTCTGAACGAAAGCTTTAATATGATCTGGGTTATTAAGACCCAGATACACACAGCAATTCGTTGAACCAAGCCCAGTTCCAGACCTGTGTAAATATGATAAGGCCTGGACTCTGTTTCCAGAAACACAAGATAATTAGATTAATTAAGGGAAAAACAGTGATAGAAAATATAGTTATACATTAGGTATGGACTTTAAAAAATGCAAGGGGTGAGCCTCACATAGTAACAAAATAGTGGGGCCCCCTATAAACAATTGATAAAGTATATAATAGACTCGGGAAGGTTGGTAGCAAATTTCACAATCTTCCCAAAGACTTAAAGCCGTTAGACGCTTGTTAGGCACGATTTAATAAATATACCTTCCATAATACGAGTGTGCACTTGGTGCGAGTCAAATCATAAATCACGGCGAAGCCGAAATGTATTAAAAGTCACAGGCATACTGGTTGCGGTGTGACTCGCAATACGTTTTCGCGACGTCGCAATTCGTAAATATATTAAAGTTGGAAACATGTACATATTGTTAAAAAGCATATAATAAGTCATATAAAATTGAGAACGACGGTTGAGCGACCGTGCTAAAACCATGGAATCCGGGAGTGCCTAACACCTTCTCCCGGGTTAACAAAATTCCTTATCCAGGTTTCTGTTTCGCGGACTGTAATATAGAGTCAACATCATCAGATTCGGGATTAACCGGTGACTTGGGACACTATTATCTTCCCAAGTGGCGACTCTAAAAATTAAATAAAATCCCGGACCGATTGTCCTTTATTTTGAAAAACTCCTTCCTCTTAATTATTATATCCTTCTCGGGTATCACCTCTCCGAGCATACTATGTGTTGCATTTTTAATTGTCTTAGATTGTTATGCGGACCGGCAAAATTCCCAAGAGTAGAAAGAGAATATTCGAAAATGAAAAGAAAAAAATGAAAAGAGAAAAAAAAAAGAGAACTGTTGATAAAAGAGTTGTTAGAAAGTTGAAAATCTGAAAAATTGAGAAAAATAGCTTTGTTGTTAAAATAATTGGTCGATTAATCTGACCGAACTACGCAGGTTTGATTCTCGCCATTAGGTGGGATACGTAGGCAACCCTTGAACGGGTCCAACCACTCTTTTAGAAAATGACCAAAAAATATTTTTGTTTCAAATAATCGAGGTGATCGCTATTTTAGAAAATAGCTGAATGTTCCGAAAGGACGCCGGAAGGCTGTTTTGGCAAAAATGGCCACTTCGAAAGTCATTTTCACAATAAAAACCTCATAAGGTTATAGAATGAAAATTTGCTTTGAAAAATATTTTTTCTTTATTCTAAATAAAATCGCCTTTAATAAATGTGCAGGATGAGCATGACACAAAATGAACCCTTCACTTTAATGAATAGAATCCCTTTGGAGCTAAGATTATGGTGGAACGACATGGGACAGGAAGGACAGAATTGGTTTAAATGCTATCTAAAGTATCTTACGGGATTAATGGACATAATTCCCAGAGGCGATATAATCTGAGCACTTGTTACATTCTGGGATCATGTGCACAACGTTCTACATTTTTCGGACTTTGAACTCACTCCCACTCTTGAGGAAGTTGCTTACTATATAGGGAAAAATGAGGTCCCCTTAAAAGAGAAATACCTGGTGGCTCCAAGAGCGATAATGGTGCACCGCTTCCTAGACTCTTTGAAGATTGCTCGGAATGTCCACTACTAGGATTTGGTTAATGGGTTTTGCTCCTTAAACTTCATCTACAGTAGATATGGACATGTCGGAGGTTTCAATGACCCCACAAACAAACTCTGTAGCAAGTCCAACTGAGCCAAATGGGAGGAACATCGAAGATTCACTTTTCTGGTGGCGTTTCTCGGAATAATCATATTTCCAAGAAAGGACGGGCACATTGATACGAGAGTCCCCGGGGTAGCCAGCACTTTGATTGTACAAGATAATTGCACTTTGGCTCCAATGATCATAGCCGATATCTACCGTGCCCTGACTACATGTAAAGCAGGGTGCAACTTCTTTGAGGGATGTAACTTGATTCTGAAAATCTGACTGATAGAACATCTATGCCATCATCCTTCGTTCTCAAGCTATAGGCCGACTAAAAGAACGTGCCTTGAAGAATTCTATATGAGAACAAAAGAAGTTAAGTTGCCAAAGGGAGTTAAAGGTTGGATTTCTTATCTACGATCATTGACCGATAGCCAAATCGATTGGGCATACGGATGGTTGCCCCTCGATGAGGTGATTTACATGCCGACAGAAGGGTCACACTTCTTGATCATGGGTTTAAAACATATCCAGCCTTATGCCCCGTACAGGGTCCTACGACAGCTCGGAAGATGTCAAGTTATACCAAAGGATAGGGACCTCAGTTTGCAAGTAATAGAGATTAGTCCGGATGGGCAATTCCCGGAAGCAAAGGTCCGACGGATTTGGAATGAGTGTCAAAATTTAAAGGCGGAAACTTGTGTGGAAAATAGAGCTCGGGGAGAAGTATCGCTAGGGTACACCGCATGGTATCGACAGGGTATTGAGCATGATACACCATTGAAAAGACCTCACGTTCAAGATTTGGTTGAGCAGTCTAAGGAATACAAAAATTGGGTGGCCAAAGAAAATGATTATAAGGCCAAGATCAGCTTGCTAGAAAAATAGTTGCGAGATCTTCAATTTGAGAGCAGTTTACAGGCAGCATCTGACGAAGGAGAAAAGAAGTAGCTGAAAATGGAGAATGAAATTCTAAAGGCTCAAGTTGCAAAAATGAAAATTGCATCCGAGACCCCGGTTCGCTTGGCCCAAGACGAGAAGCTAATTGAAAATCTTCGGCGCAAAGTGAATGAGTACAACTTCGATCTTGATAAATCAGAAAATGAGTTAGTCAGGGTTCGGAAGCAACTAGCCAGGGATGTCGATGAAAGAGCTAAAATGGTTCAGCAATTACAAGATAAACATGAAGTTGAGGTAGCTCGATTGAGAAAGAAAGTCATCACAGCCACAGTCAAAAGTAACAAGATAATCAAAGAGTTTGAGGAAGAACGAGAGCATTGTTACACGACTATGGCTCGATTAGAGTTCGAGTTACAACAACTGTAGAAAGATAACCAATAGACCTTAGACGCTCGCGCCAAACAGATCAGCAGGTTACTTCAAGAAAAGGGGGTCGTTCGAGAAAGGATTGTCCATATTGCTCAGTACATCACCAGAAAATGCCAATTGTGTGAAGATATGTCCCAAACAACATTTGTATCAGCCGTGAAGTTCTTTGTGAAGCAAGTCATGTACGACCTAGATAGGCTCCAAAGTGGATTGGCATATAGGCCCGCGGCAAGACCGAACGACGTCTCGCGGGCATTAGGAGCAATATTGTACTCATAGGGCATGCATTTTGTATTCGTATTTCTTTTTGCACAACATCATTTTGTAAATAAATGTTTTTAGTATCAATGAAAAGATCAAAGAAGTTGTTGCTAATCCTTCTTCGCTTTATATCAATTGTTTGTATGATAGGCAAAAAAGTAGGAATGAAAATCAATAAAGAAAAGAAGAAAGAAAGAGCTGGAAAAGAGAGGAAAAAGAAAAAGAAAAAAAAGTAGAAAAAGAAGAAAAAAAAGAAAGAAAAAGAAAAAGAGAAAAAGAAAGATGAATGAAAAAAAGAGAGAAAGGAAAAGAAAGAAGGAAAGAAGATGATGAATAAGAAACGGATGTTGGTTCACAATGGAATGAATGCCGGGATGATGCATAACGATCAAAGGCAAAAGTTGTGATTCTTAATCGTTACATCTGATCTTTTATGTACTAATTATTAACAAGTGTTGTTGTTTATGAGAATAGAATTTCAGCTGGCAACTGGTACTCTGGGAAATCATCATTACAACACACGATCAAAGACTATGACTAAGGCTGTGTCTTAGGAAATTGAGCCAACTATCATGGACCCAGTGCAAGAAGAGGAGGTCGTGGATGTAGCGGGAATGAAGGAGGAATTGTATAAGCTCAAGCAGCAAATGTCGGAAATGTACCAAGCTTGGTCCAGGGGTCAACCTTTACCCACATATCCAGCCAACCCGGCATATGTCCCTCCTGCTAATCCTAACCCCGAGCCACCTACCATGAACTCATCCTTCACGTACCCAGATTACCACCACTACTATGCCTCTACTTCACAGGCACCACCACATTGTCCAAACAAATTCCACCTCAGCCAGCCACCACAGGTCGCCTCGATGTATGTGGCACCACCACCTGTTGCTCTGCATAAGTCGTTAAGTGAACCGGTGTTCCATGTGCAAGATGCTCATTACTATCCGCCAGAGCCGATGTTTAGGCAGCATGACTCTTATACCCCACTGATGGAGACGATGGAATAAAAGCCCGTTAAGAACTTGGAACAAGAGGAAATGGCACGAAAGATGAGGAGTTTAGAACAATCTTTCCGTAACATACAAGGGCTAGGAGGCCAAGTGAGCGTGGCATACAAAGATTTGTGTCTATTCCCAGAAGTGCAGCTCCCGGTTGGTTTCAAGCTACCTAAATTCAACATGTACGATGGACATGGGGATCCTGTAGCCCATCTCAGAGGTTATTGCAACATGATGCATAGTGCAGGAGGGAAAAATGAACTTTTGATGGCATACTTTAGTCAGAGTTTGAGCGGTTCTGCGCTGGAGTGGTATACACGTCAGGATCACACTAGATGGTTCATCTGGGATGATCTAGCTCAATCATTTGCCAACCACTTCCAGTACAACTTGGAGATAATTCTAGACAGGCTGTCGCTTACCAAGATGGAAAAGAAGCCCGGAGAAATTTTTCGGGAGTACGGCTTCAGATGGAGAGAACAAGCGGCATGAGTGGATCCGCCTATGAAGGAGACCGAAATGGTAGATTGTTTTCTGCAGGCCTTAGAGCCTACTTAATATGGCCATCTGGTGTCGGCTATTGGTAAGAATTTCAATGAAGTAGTGAAAATGGGGAGTTTTGTAGAGGAAGGATTGAAAACCAACAAAATCATGAGCTTTTCTACTATCAAGGCCACGAATCAGGCGATACAGACCGAAAATGGAGGGTGTATTGGAAAAATGAAGAAGGAAGAGGTCTTAGTTGTAGAAAGTAGACCATGGACTCGAAGTTAAAATACATATCATCACCCACCTCACCCATACCAATCATACCCGCCAGCACCTTACAACCCACCTCCACCATATTATCCACCTACTACTCCACGTTACCCCATCCCACAAGCCTAACATTACCCATCGCCTCCACATATATGGCGAGCCCAAGCTCCACAAAATGTCTATCATACACAGAACACCTACCCTCCTCCCAGAACCTACAAGAACACAAATAGACCCAGCTTCTGACCTGATCCAGAAATGAGAAACAGAGCCCAAATGAAGAAAACATTCACCCTATTGGGGGAGTCTTATACCAGCCTATATCATCGTCTGAAAGAATTGGGGATGCTAAACCCGATTGAGCCAAAACTTCCAAATCCACCTCCCAAAAACATTGACCAGTCAGTCAGATGTGAATATTGCTCCAGGGCACCGGGGCACGATACTGAAAAGTGTTGGCACTTGAAATCTGCTATACAGGAGCTCATTGACAGTAGGAGGATCGAGGTGCAAGCTTCAGAGGCTCCAAACATTACTTAGAATCCATTACCAACTCATCATGAGACACACATGATAGAGTTAGAACAAGAAGAGAACAGCAGGAAGTCATCCCAATCAGTAATGATGATAAAAGCCAACAGTAAAGTGGAGAAAGAGGTTGAGAAAGAGAAAACGACAGTCGAGGTGCCAGTGAAAATGTAGCTAGTGGTTGAAACTTTGAAAATTGTGGTGCCAGGGGCTAAGCCGTTGTTGACAGTGAAATGAGCGTACATGGAACCAGTGGTCATAAAGCCGGTGGTGCAAATGCCGGTGGTTGATACTAAAGACATACCTTGGAACTACAACAAGGTCACAGTGATGTACAGGGCAAAAGAAGTTATAGGGGAGGTCAATGAAACACACGGCCTCACTCGTTCCGGGCGGTGCTTTACCCCGGAAGAGTTAAGAAAAATGAAGGTGGTAAAGGAAAGTCATGTGAAGAAGCTAGTCTCTGAAGAAGAAGCAGAAGAATTTTTGAAGAAGATAAAAGCTCAAGACTACTCGATAGTAGAACAACTGAGAAAGACGCCTGCACAAATCTCATTGCTTTCATTGCTAATTCACTCAGAGGAGCACAGGAAGGCATTGTTGAAAATACTGAATGAAGCACATGTCCCCGAAAAAATCTCAGTCTGCCATCTTGAAAGGATTACCAACAAAATGTTTAAGTCAAACAAGATAACATTCTCGGACAATAAATTGCCTGTCGAAGGGACTTAACACAACAAGGCACTCTATCTTACCGTCAAAAGTGAGGAATCAGTGGTTACTCGGGTTTTGATAGACAATGGGTCGAGTGCAAACATTTGTCCACTCTTAACATTAGGGAAGTTGAAGATTAATCCTGACAGAATCTGGCAGAATAGTGTGAGTGTTTGAGGGTTTGACGGAGGAAGCAAAAATACCTTGGGAGATATTGTGCTGGAGGTTACCATTGGGCCAGTAGACTTTACCATGGAATTTCAGATGTTAGACGTCACTGTGTCTTACAATCTATTGCTGGGACGGCCATGGATCCATGCGGCCAAAGTCGTGCCATCTTCCTTACACCAAATGGAAAAGTTCGAATGGGAACATTAATAAATTACAGTGCATGGAGAGGAAGACGCTTGTAATACCATAATGCCTTTCGAGGAAGCGGATGGGGACAAAGGACCATGGGTGTATCAAGTGACAGACACTATGGTAGTGAACAAGATAGCCGAATGAGAGAGCTTGCCAATCCCTACAGTAGCATCTACCACAATGATGGTAGCAAAAGAGATGATCAGAAACGGGTTCACACCGGGAAAAGGTTTGGGAATAGCCTTACAGGGAATAACACAGCCTATCCATCTACCGGGAAACAATGACACCTTTGGCTTGGGCTTTATACCTACCTACACCGACATCCAGAAAGCCAAAAGAACCAAAAAGAAAAGTTGGACCCTCCCGAAACCAGTTCCCAAACTATCTGACACCTTCACTAAGACAGGTACACAACGACATTTGGTGACTGCTGCGTTAAGGTATGGTGAGATAAGGCCAGATGCGGAACTCCTTGTGAGGTTTTAAATGTTATTTGGGGATGTGAACATGGTGGTGATGGGCGAGGCGGCCAGTAAGATGGATATCCAATTCGTGGGGCCCAGTGTTGCACTCAATAATTGGGAAGCCACTCATTTTCCAATCAGGAGGAAGTCTTGGTAGTTAGCCTTCAAAATATATCATCTTTTCCCAAAAGCAATTTTCTGTAATCCCCACCCCCCATTGAAATCAAATGTATCCAGTCTCTATCATCTTTTTGAAAAAAATATCAATGAAATGCAATTTCTTCTTCTTTATTCATTTTTGCCTTATTTTTATTATTTTTCCTTTCTTCCTTTTGTACAGTTCAATATGCGCTGATTCTGATGATATGTCATGCATGAAGGATTCCCAGCCCAGTTTTGACAATCGAATTATTACAGAAGAAATTGAAAATGAAAGTTAAATAGAATATGAAGATGAGGAAATAATGGATGAAATAAGTAAAGACTTGAATCAATATGAGGAAAAATCCAAACCGAACTTAAGTGAGACAGAATCTATTATTTTGGGGAATGAAGATAATGTCCGGGAGACAAAAATCAGTGTACACCTAGAAGCCTCCCTCAGGGAAGAGTTAATAAAGCTGCTACACGAATACAAGGACATCTTTGCCTGGTCCTATGATGATATGCCCGGACTTAGCACTGATTTGGTGGTACACAAGTTGCCTATTTATCCTGAATGCCGGCCGGTAAAGCCAAAGTTGAGAAAGTTCAAAACGGACATCAGCATGAAGATAAAAGAAGAGGTGAATCAGCAGTTTGAGGCAAAAGTCATACGAGTTACCAAATACCCCACCTGGTTAGCAAATGTCGAGCCAGTTCCAAAGAAAGACGGAAGGACCAGGGTGTGTGTGGATTACAGGGACCTCAACAAGGCCAGTCCAAAGGATGACTTCCCATTGCTGAATATCCACATACTAATCGACAATTGCGCCAAGCATGAAATTGGCTCTTTTGTAGATTGCTATGCGGGTTATCACCAGATCCTAATGGACGAAGAGGATGCGGAGAAAATAGCTTTTATCACACCTTGGGGAACATACTGCTATAGAGTGATGCCGTTTGGGTTAAAGAATGCCGGAACTACTTGTATGAGGGCAATGATCACAATGTTCCATGATATGATGCATCGAGAAATTGAAGTGTATGTGGACGACGTCATCATAAAGTCCAAGAAGCAACATGATCATGTCAAGGACTTGAGGAAGTTTTTCCAAAGACTCCGAAGGTATAATCTAAAACTCAATCCTGCGAAATGCGCTTTTGAAGTACCTTCAGGGAAGCTATTGGGATTTATAGTAAGTCGGCAAGGCATTGAACTAGATCCGTCGAAGATAAAAGCCATCCAGAGTTTGCCTCCGCCGAAGAATAAGAAGGAAGTAATGAGCTTTCTAGGAAGGATGAATTATATTAGTCGGTTGATCGCTCAGTTGACATCAACATGTGAGCCCATCTTGAAGTTGTTAAAGAAGGATGCAGCAGTGAAATGGACCAATGAATGTCAGGAAGCCTTCGATAAAATCAAGGAATATTTGGCAAATCCACGAGTGTTAGTTCCTCCGGAGCCGGGAAGACCTTTGATCTTATATTTGACAGTGCTTGATAACTTCTTTGGTTGTGTACTAGGACAGCACGATGAGACTGGAAAGAAAGAGCAAGCTATATATTACCTTAGTAAGAAATTCGCATCTTACGAGGTAAAATATACTCACTTAGAGAGAACATGCTGTGCATTGACCTGGGTGGCTCAGAAATTGAAGCACTATTTGTCAGCATACACTACATATCTGATATCACGGTTAGATCCTCTGAAGTATATATTCCAGAAGCCCATGCCTACGGGGAGACTTGACAAATGGCAGATTCTGCTCACAGAATTTGACATCATTTATATAGCACGTACGGCGATGAAGGCGCAAGCAGTTGCAGATCATTTGGCAGAATAACCAGTGGATGATGAATATGAGCCACTAAAGACATACTTTCCGGATGAGGAGGCAATGAATGTCGAAGAAATGGAACGAGGCGATAAGCCAGGATGGAAGATGTACTTCGACGGAGCCGTCAACAGCAAAGGAGTTGGGATTGGAGCAGTGCTTATTTCAGAAATGGGTCAACACTATCCCGTTATCGCTCAGCTTCAATTTTTCTTTACCAACAAGATGGCCGAATATGAGGCGTGTATATTAGGATTGAGGATGCCAATCGATATGGGTGTTCAAGAGATTTTGGTCATGGGTGACTCGGATCTTTTGATACATCAAATTCAGAGATAATGGGAGACAAGAGATTTGAAATTGATACCTTATCGGCATTGTCTACATGAATCGTCCCAAAGATTCCAAACCATAGAGTTCAAACACATACCAAGAATGCACAATGAGGTAGCAGACGCTCTGGCCACACTATCCTCTATGTTACATCATCCGGATAAAGCCTATATAGATCCACTTCAGATAAAGGTGTATGATCAGAATGCTTACTGGTTTGATGTAGAAGGAGAGTTAGATGGGAAACCGTGGTATCATGATATCAAGGAATACTTGAAGGCAGAAAAATACATAGAGCAATTCCACCGGAGATCAGAACAGAGCTGTAAGATGCTTATCGAATGGCTTTTTCCTCAGTGGAGAAATTATATATAAAAGAACACCAGACTTGGGCTAGCTGAGATGTGTGGATGCGCAACAAGCTGGTATGATTATGACTGAGGTGCACGCTAGAGCTTGCGGACCTCATATGAGCGGGTACATCTTAGCAAAGAAGATTCTGAGAGCTGGATATTATTGGCTCACCATGGAGCGGGACTGTATCAGGTATGTGAAGAAATTCCACCAATGCCAAGTACATGGAGATTTAATTCACTCCCCACCTTATAAATTGCATACGATGTCTGCACCTTGGCCATTTGTCACCTGGGGCATGGATGTTATCGGACCAATAGAGCCTGCAGCTTCTAATGGACATATATTTATCTTGGTCGCGATTGACTACTTTACTAAGTGGGTGGAGGCAAAGACATTCAAAACGGTGACGAAGAAAGCCGTGGTGGATTTCATGCATGAAAATATTATATGCCGATTTGGAATTCCCAAAGTAATTATCATAGATAACGGGGAAAATCTGAACAGTCACCTCATGGCGGAAGCATGTCAGAGATTTAAGATCATGCATTGTAACTCTATACCTTACAGGCCAAAGGCAAATGGGGCAGTAGAAGCTGCAAATAAGAATATAAAGAAGATCCTTAGGAAAATGGTGGAAGAGTCTAGACAATGGAACGAGAAGCTGCCTTTCGCTCTTATGGGTTATCGCACAATAGTGCACACTTCTATCGGGGCCACACCCTATTCATTGGTGTATGGGACAGAGGCTGTTATACCCGCGGAAATCGAAATACTGTCACTTCGAATCATAGCTGAAATTGAGATCGATGATGAATGGGTAAAAGCCCGACTGGAACAACTAAATCTGATTGATGAGAAGTGGTTAGCAGCGGTTTGCCATGGGCAATTATATCAACAAATAATGGCCAGAGCATATAATAAAAAGGTGCATCCTCGGAAGTTTAAAGTCGGATAACTGGTATTGAGGCGTATCTTACCGCATTGGGCTAAAGCAAAAGGCAAATTCGCACCGAACTGGCAAGGGTCGTTCATGGTATCACGGGTGTTGTCTAATGGGGCATTATATCAGATAGACATTAAAGGGAAATGCGTAGAGATTGCTATCAATTCAGATGCGATCAAAAGATACTGTGTATGATTCCTTTTCAATTGTATGATTGTATTTTGTTGTGATTTTGGAATTGAAATGATGAAGACATTTTATTATCTATCCAAACACTTTATCCATTGACATCCCCTTTGAGCCGTGTTCGATCTATTCTTTCATACCCCTCTCTTGGAATTGTTTACGATATAAAAGAAAAATAGAAAATGATAAAAATAGACAAATGAAAAAAAAATGCAAACAAAAGGAAAAGACAAAGGAATAGTCTGAACTACGTCTGACTTGATCCCGAAAGGGTACGTAGGCAGCCTCACTGAGGTTCAGTCACAATAAAGAAAAAATCCAAAAATTCTCCACATATTGAAACTGGGAAGAAGTTATGTTTTATAATTCCGAGAGTTGTAAATATATTTTTAAACCCTCGTAAATTTTTGAGCCTTTATACCTTTCTTTCTTAACCCATCCAAAAGCCACGTTACGGTCCAAAGAAAGACCGTTTAATCAATTTCAAAGAAAATAACAAAATACAATGAGAATAAAGGAAGAACGGGACATTGGACAACACCAGTGGTTCAGAAAAACAAAGGACAAAAGAAGATATATAAAAAAATGAGAGTGTCTCATCGGTAAAAACCTTAACCGGCACCGTGAGGCGACTGTGAGGCTGAGAGAAATAATATGAGAGAGTATTGTCAGTGAAAACCTATACCGGCACTGCAAGGCGATTGTAAGGTTGAGAGACATAATTGAGAGAGTCTTATTGGTGAAAACCTTTCACGGCACCATAAGGCATTTGCGAGGTTTATTTTGGAAAATAGAAAAGTAACAAAATAGGATCAGTTTGGGTTGCAAGAAAGATGGAGTTGGAATAATGGATTGAACAAACTGGGTCGGAGTTTAAATACATGGCATGGTCAACGAAATCAGCCAACATACCCAGATAAGTTCTATCACCTCTCCAAAAATACCCTCACCCCTTTTGAAATTCATTTGTTCTTGAATTTCATTGTTTGTCCATTGAAAGCTAACTACCAGTTTCTGATGATAAAAGTTGAAATAACACCGGATCAAAAAGAAAGAAAAGAAAGGAGTTGAAAAGAAATAAAGAAGTTTGGCAATCAGAGCTGAAAGAAAAGAAAACAAAAAGGTGAAAAATAAGAAGAAAAAAAAACAAAAAGAGTTTACGGAAGATAGTCAACTGAAAAAGACTGCACAATAGAAGAAAAGTAAAAGAGGAAAGCAATAAAGGGCAGGAGCGGCAGATGCCAGTTGCCAACAGCTTATAACTAATAAGATTTTGTTTTTTGATTTAGATAGGAACAAATCGTCACTAATCAGTTTAAAGTGAATGTGACCAATGTGGAAAGATAGAAAACATTAAAAAGAAAGTTCAACAATAAATGGAGGAATCCGTGGATGAGAATCACTCAATCAAGAAAAGACCAAAAACAACGAGGACGTATCATCTTTTAAATTCACACCCCAGTTATCAAACTGAGGGAATACTTTTCTGCATTCGCATTTCATGCATCAGGCGCCCACCTGGATAACAAGGGATTATCCTTCTGCATTCGCATTTCATGCATCAGGCGCCCACCTGGATAACAAGGGAATATTTTTCTGCTTTCGCATTTCATACATCAGGCGCCCACCTGGATAACAAGGGAATACTTTTCTGCATTCGCATTTCATACATCAGGCACCCACCTGGATAACAAGGGAATACTTTTCTGCATTCGTATTTCATGCATCAGGCGCCCACCTGGATAACAAGGGAATATTTTTCTGCATTCGCATTTCATGCATCAGGCGCCCACCTGGATAACAAGGGAATACTTTTCTGCATTCACATTTCATGCATCAAGCGCCCACCTGGATAACAAGGGAATATTTTTCTGCATTCGCATTTCAATCAGGCACCCACTGTATAACAAGGGAATACATTTCAGTAATTTTTAATTTTTGTTCAGGCGCCCACCTGTATAACAAGGGAATACATTTTAGTAATTTTTAATTTCTGTTCAGGCGCCAACCTGGATAATAAGGGAATACTTTTCTGCATTCGCATTTCATGCATCAGGCGCCCACTTGGATAACAAGGGAATACATTTCAGCAATTTTAATTTTAGTTCAGGCGCCCACCTATAGAACAAGGGAATACATTTCTGCAATTTTAATTTCTGTTCAGGCGCCCACCTGTATAACAAGGGAATACATTCCTGCAATTTTAATTTTCTGCAATTTTGGTTTGTGTTAGCTAACATGAGTAACAACGTAACATGAAAAGCCCACACTGGGGCAGAAGAAAAGTTTGTTGTTTTTGTTTTGTTTTGAGGAGGTATCAGTTTGAAGGCGAGAAGTATCATCCAAAATCAAAGAAAAAAAGGGGAAGCAAGGAAAAGAAAATCAACAAAAAGAAAGACAGCTGCATAGAAAATCAAGGAAAAAGAGACAAAGAAGAATAAAAGACAAGAAGTTAGATAGGAACAATTGTAACTCGTAAAATTATAGCTTAGAATAGCTTCTTCATTTTACATTTTACCCCCTGGTGTAATAAGGAGTAGGTCAGCAAGTCATAACAGTGTCAATGCAACAGTAAGTCTGGTAGTTTTTAACTGCCAGACCTTCCCGAACTACACTGACCTGATTCCTGTTTAGCCCAGGATATGTAGGCAACCTCTGAGGCAGGGTGCAGTCAAAAGGTTTTCAAAAATGCTTCTCACGGAATATGCCAGTGGGCAAAAATCTCTCATTACTGCTCACTTGTCTTTGCAGTGAAACTCTTCGTGTTCCCGAGTAAAGAGGGGCAGCTGTGAGCACGTGATTTTTGCACTAAGCAATAAATTCCGAAATTAAAATAAATAATATTTTTGGGTGCAATTATATGTCTTGATTGAAATTAGATGTATGTGTGAGATTGAATAATTAGAGGTTAAAACTAGAAAATTAAAAAACAAATAGGTTAAATGCATGCATTTTTGAATTAAGTAGTTAAAAAAAGAAAATTAACAAAAAATAAGAATTAATGGCGGAAATTAAGGAAAAATAGTAGAACATTGTCAAAAAAATATCAGAAAATTAGTGGAAATGGGAAATTGAATAATTTAAACAATACAAAAGAAAAAAATGAAATACATAGAAAATACCATAAAAATAATTAAATACAAGGAAAAATACAAAAATACAATAATTTGGGCTAAGAATTTGAAAGTGTTGGCCCAAACACATAATGGCCTAAAACGATCCGGTCCAATTTATTTATATCAAAACAATCTCAGTCGTTCATCCATTTAAATCACATGGTTCAGGATTTATCCGGAATTAGTTATTTAATTAAAATTCAAGATCGAATCTGAACCGTCCAAACCTATTAATATAACGGCCAAAAGCCCACTCCCCACCTAACCATGAACGGCACCGTTTAAGGTGAACTAATCCTGACTGTTGATCTTGACTAATCCAACGGCCAAGGACCAGTCAACCTTGATGAGTATTTAAACCCTGTCTCTAACAGAGACCGGCCATTTCATCACTTACCCTAACCCTAGTCGCCCCTTTTCCTATCTTCTTCTCTCTTTATCTTCTTCTTCAAACCTTGCCAGCCATGGAGACTGTCCACCTCCACGGCAGTCTCCGGTCAACCCTCAACCCCAGGCCTCTCTTTCCCCTCTCCTCTACCACAAACCACCATAAAACTCCAAAGAAAACCTGGAAAACATAGCTTCTTGAAACTCCGGTCATCGGAGTTCATCGTTAGTGACCAAATCTGTGAGAACAGCCTCTAAATTAACACCAAAGAACCCTCGTCCCTTGATCTATCACCCTATATAAACCATTTCCTCGAGTGTTACCCCATCTTCTCGAATATTCGAAAGAAGGTTGTCGGAACCCTAACTCCGGCGACTCAAACAGACCACTACCCAAAATCCTATCTTTTCTTACCTCTAATTCTCATCCCCTAACCAAAAGAGTTCAAAGATGAAGTATTGAGTCTGAAAGAAGAAAACCAGAAAAAAAAAAGAAAATAATAAAAAAGAAAAAAAACTGGAAAAAGGAAAAAGAAGGAAAAAAAAAGAAATAAGGAAGCTCAGGAGTCATATCCTGCGAGCTAAGTCACCCCTTCCCTTTCTTGCTTGTTTTTTCTTTGATTTTTGTTGTCTTTGTTTTATTCTGTGTTTCTAGTATGTCCTTTTAGTATGTTAGCCGTATAAACAACTACATGATATATTAGGGTTTTTATCTTTGAGAAATCTCTATTTGTTCTGTTTCTCTACTTAAGATTTTTCTTTCTTTGATTAGTCCTTCTTCATGTCTACTGTCATGTCTTTTACTTAGATTTTTTGCATGTTTTAAATTAGTCCTTATCTTCTAGGAAATTTCTATTATTCTGTTTAAGCCATGATTTCATTTGAAACTTCTTTTATGAGTTTTACCCGTCTATGCTTAGTCAAGAACATGTTAAGCATGATTAGGGTTTTCAGTAGCCTTTTTAAACATAAGGAAGTTCTGACTATGCCTGCTTCTTGATTAATTGATGCACTGTGTTATAGAATCTGAATTATAATTCTTTGATTGAAATTCAACAATATTCAATATCTTCTCTGAGTTTTGGTTAAAAGATGAGTAACCTTGGTTTCATGGCTATGTGTGCAATTTTGTGAAAATGGCTATGTTTGCAACAGTATTGTGTTAAGCTGATTACTGTTAAAACTTATCATGCCTAGGTGGAATTGGTTACAGCTGCAGTACTGTATAAACTTTAAAAGTGGTTAAAATTGAAAGCATGTCAAGTAGTTAAAATTGAAAACATGTTAAGTAGTTTAAAATGGGTTAAAATTGAGAACCACAAAAAGAGGTTATAAGTAAGTAACAAAGAGTGGTCAGTCTTGCAACTGACCAACTCTAATAATCTTGACACACTGGCTAAGTGTTAAATAGACCAGGTGTGTAATAAAATTGGTTTTAGTCTAATAGGCAAGATTTGCAAGGCCCAAATTGACCCATATTCACTAGTTCACTAGACTTGCAAAGTCTTAACCAGCCAGTGTTCATTAATGGGCCCAAATTGCAAGGCTAAGTCCAGACTTTGGACTGGCTAAGTCTTAAATAGGTTAGTTCTAAAAAATTAAGCAGGCTAGTCCTGCAAACTTGTTTTAAAAAATAGAAAACGAAACAAAAGTGACTAAAATTGAAATGAAATTGAAGTCTAATCTGGCCAGGGCTTAAATATTAGTATAAACACTGGCCATTAGTTAAATAAGAAGTTGAACATAGGGAAACCTGACCTAGACAGGTCGGATAATTAGTGAATGCTCTTAAGGGCATATAGGGAATAGAAAATGGCAAAGATGTGGATTTAATAGAGTCTATAGGGATACATAAGACATTTAGGCTCCCGATTTCTGCAATTTTGAACAAAATTAAGGGCATATTGGTCCTAAAAAAAGTTAATTAGTAAATAACACTAATAAGTAAGGGCACACTAGTAAAAGCCCCAAAAAGGAATCAAAAAGAACCTTCTAGCACATGCTGGAAGGCATCTCATAACAGAAAATGGGACTAAAATGTAACATTTGTTAAAAAAGAAGTGGAGGGAACTAGAATTACTTTCTATCTTTCCCCCCCCCCCCCCAAAATTTCACCACTCCCCACCTATAAATACCCCCATTTAGAACCTGTTTAAGGGCTGGATTTTGGAAATCAAAATTTTCAGAAATAACTCTATACACTATATCATAGATAGTCGCCTGGGTTTTTTTGTTTGGAGTTCATATTTGAAACTGTTTTGGATTTCTGCTTATTCACTGGGTTTCTATTGTTGTTGCTGTGTTATTTCATTTGCTCGTTTGGGATTCATTCTAGCCACTGTTGCATTGCCTGTGTTGATTCTAGTTGATGTACCTATTCCATCCCTTAGAACTCATTAAACTTCTTTGCTGAATCAGGTACACATCCTTATTCAGGCTATGTAATTTGAAGCTATGATGAAATGAAGTTGCAGTTCAAAGCCTCTATTATTTTTACATTTCTGTTTTCTATAGCTGTTTAGATAGTTAAATTTGTAATTCATTAGGATATCGTGTGTATATGTAGAAGCTAAAACGAAACAATGTAATAAGTAGTAAGTAAAGGTAATGTAGGGTTAGTAGCTAAAGTCACTTAGTTAAATAGGGTAAAAATCATAAAACCAGACCAATCAATCCTGACGTAAACCTATAACAATAAATTCACAATAATTTTTTCAATCAACCTACGTAGATTGTTTAATCTGGAGCTTGATAATTGAACTGGAACAAGTTTTAAACAACAGTGATAAAATGAAGCAATATTTTAATTAAGATGGATATCAAATATAACTCAGTGATGAAGTATATGTATGCATCTGCGAATGAGTCACCTTAGTTTAAGTAACTGAATACTGTGTATAAGTAAATGAATCATCTAGCTTAATCGTGTTTTACATAGTTAAATAATCTCCTGTCACTTAGCTAATAGATAACTTAGATTAGTACTACAAAATTAACTATTGAAGAACAAGGCAAAATAGTTTGTTAATTAAGTTTTATGCGTGTTAGACAATTATGATTCAGAGTCGATATTGTTAGTTTTTGTATAGTAATTTCCTCTTAATGAATAAAGTTTAATCTGAATTCATACCTTTTGATTCCAAATGCCTGTTCATATTGTGAGTTCTCATTTTCTGTTGTCATTATTTCTACTTCATTTTGGTCTGGGCCTAATGTATAGCGTAGGTCTGGACTGTGTTCGAGTACCAACTGGGCCTCTGAACGAAAGTTTTAATATGGTCTGGGTTATTAAGACCCAGATACACACAGCAATTCGCTGAAACCAAGCCCAGTTCCAGGCCTGTGTAAATATGATAAGGCCTGGACTCAGTTTCCAGAAACACAAGATAATTAAATTAATTAAGGGAAAAATAAGTGATAGAAAATATAGTTATACATTAGGTATGGACTTTAAAAAATTCAAGGGATGAGCCTCACATAGTAACAAAACAGTGGGGCCCCATATAAACAATTGATAAAGTATATAATAGACTCGGGAAGGTTGGTAGCAAATTCCACAATCTTCCCCAAAGATTTAAAGTCGTTAGACGCTTGTTAGGCATGATTTAATAAATATACCTTCCATAATACGAGTGTGCACTTGGTGCGACTCAAATCATAAATCCCAGCAAAGCCGAAATGTATTAAAAGTCACAAGCGTACTGGTTGCATTGTGACTCGAAATACGTTTTCGCGATGTCGCAATTCATAAAAATATTAAAGTTGGAAACATGTACATATTGTTAAAAAGCATATAATAAGTCATATAAAATTGAGAACGATAGTTCGAGCGACCGTGCTAAAACTACTGAATCCGGGAGTGCCTAACACCTTCTCCCGGGTTATCAGAATTCCTTATCCAGGTTTCTTGTTTTACGGACTGTAATAGAGAGTCAACTTCCTCGGATTCGGGATTAACCGGTGACTTGGGACACCATTATCTTCCCAAGTGGCGACTCTGAAAATTAAATAATATCCCGGACCGATTGTACTTTATTTTGAAAAACTCCTTCCTCTCTGTTATTATATCCTTCTTGGGTATTTAAACATTGAGGTATACCCTACTTTATTTAAAGGTCGTGGGGTAGTAAAAAGGGAGGTGTGACAATGCAATTCTTGATTGTCACGCCAAGACCATAACGCTGGCTATGCCAGGCATTCCACGTATTGAGTGGTGGTACTCTAGATCATACCCCCAGCCGTGTTATTTCTTTTCTCAAAGCTCAGCGTATGGTTGATAAGGGGTGTGCTGCTTATCTAGCTTATGTGTGGGATGTCAGCATTAACACTCCTTCTATTGATTCCATTCCAGTGGTACGTGATTTCGTTGATGTATTTCTAGCTGATCTCCCGGGCATGCCGCCCGATAGAGATATTGATTTTGCTATTGACTTGTTGTCGGGCACTCAGCCTATTTCTATTCCACCCTACTGTATGGCTCCTCCTGAGTTGAAGGAGTTGAAGGATCAGTTGCAGGAGTTATTGGGCAAGGGTTTCATTCGGCCTAGTGTTTCGCCTTGGGGTGCTCCTGTGTTGTTTGTGAAGAAAAAAGACGGTTCTATGCGTATGTGTATTGACTATCGTCAGTTGAACAAAGTTACAGTGAAGAACCGGTATCCTTTTCCATGTATTGATGATTTGTTTGACCAGCTACAGGGCACACAGGTGTTCTCTAAGATTGATTTGCGCTCTGGTTATCATCAACTGAAGATTCGGGAGCCAGATACCCCGAAGAATGCCTTCAGGACTCGGTATGGTCACTACGAGTTCCTCGTGATGTCTTTTGGGCTGACTAATGCCGCAGCAGGCTTTATGCATTTGATGCATACTGTGTTCAGGCCATATCTAGACTCGTTCGTGATTGTTTTCATTGATGATATTCTAGTATATTCCCGGAGTCGGGAAGAACACGAGCAGCATCTGAGGATAGTGCTTCAGACTCTGAGGGAGAAGCAGCTATATGCCCAGTTCTCTAAATGTGAATTCTGGCTGAGTTTAGTGGCATTTCTAGGCCACGTGGTGTCGAGCGATGGTATTCAAGTGGATCCGAGGAAGGTGGAGGCCGTGCAGAGTTGGCCCAGACCCTCCTCAACTACTGAGATTTGTAGTTTCCTTGGTTTGGCGGGTTATTACCATCGTTTCGTGGAGGGGTTCTCTTCTATCGCAGCACCTATGACCAGATTGACCCAAAAGGGTGCCCCTTTCTAGTGGACAAATAAGTGTGAGACGAGCTTTCAGAAGCTCAAGACAACTTTGACTTCAGCCCCTATCTTGATGTTGCCTACAGGTTCGGGGTCCTATAGAGTATATTGTGATGCCTCACGAGTTGGACTCGGTGCAGTATTGATGCAGGACAGTAGGGTGATTGCCTAAGCGTCCAGGCAGCTGAAGGTACATGAGAAGAACTACCTTGTTCATGATCGGGAGCTAGCTGCCATTGTTCACACCTTGAAGATTTGGCGTCATTACTTGTATGGGGTTCCTTGTGAGATATACACTGATCACCGGAGCTTGCAGCACTTTCTTAAGCAGAAGGACCTGAATATGCGTCAGAGGAGATGGTTGGAGCTACTGAAGGACTATAATATTACTATTCTCTATCATCCGGGCAAGGCTAATGTAGTTGCCGACGCCTTGAGTCGCCGGGCAGAGAGTTTGGGGAGTTGGCATATCTTCCAACTTCGGAGAGGCCTATGGCAATGGATGTTCAGGCTTTAGCCAGGCAATTCATTAGACTGGATCTTTTGGAGCCCAACCGGGTTCTGGCTTGTATGGTTTCTCTTTCTACTCTATTTGACCGCTTCAGGGAGCGTCAGTTCGACGACCCTTATTTGCTTGTCCTCCAAGATAGAGTTCGGCGTGGTGATGCTCGAGATGTTACTAGTGGGGATGATGGAGTTATGAGGATGTGGAGGCATATTTGTGTGCCCAATGTAGATGATCTTCGAGAGCTGATTCTAGCAGAGGCCCATAGTTCATGGTATTCCATCCATTCGGGTGCCGCGAAGATGTAACAGGACTTGAGACAGCATTACTAGTGGAGGCGGATGAAGAGAGATATAGTTGATTATGTTTCTAGATGCCTCAACTGCCAGCAGCTGAAGTATGAGCATCAGCGTCCGGGTGGATTGATGCAGCAGATTGAGATTCTAGAGTGGAAATGGGAGCGCATCACCAAGGACTTTGTATATGGGTTTCCACGGACTGTTAGGATGTTTGATTCCATTGGGTTATTGTGAATCGGCTGACCAAGTCCGCCCATTTCATACCGGTGAGCACCACTTATTCATCGGAGCGACTGGCGGAGATCTACATTAGTGAGATAGTTCGGTTGCATGGTATTCTAGTTTCCATCATTTCAGATAGAGGCACTCAGTTCACTTCACGGGTCTGGAGAGCCGTACAGCAGGAGTTAGGCACTTGGTTGGAGCTGAGCACAGCGTTTTACCCCCATACTGATGGTCAGTCCGAGCGCACTATTCAAATTTTGGAGGATATACTATGTGCGTGCGTGATTGAGTTTGGAGGTTCATGGGATCATTTCTTGCTACTGGCGGAGTTTGCTTATAACAACAGCTACCAGTCCAGTATTCAGATGGCACCGTATGAGGCTCCATATGGTAGGAGGTGCAGGTCTCCCGTGGGTTGGTTCGAGCTGGGCGAGGCCAGACTGCTAGGTACCTGATATGGTTCAGGATGCAATGGACAAGGTCAAGGTGATTCAGGACAGACTTCGTGCAGCCCAGTCTAGACAGAAGAGTTATGCGGACAAGAAGGTCCGCGATGTGGCTTTTATGGTTAGCGAGCGGGTTCTGCTTCGAGTCTCGCCCATGAAGGGTGTTATGAGGTTTGGGAAGAAGGGGAAGCTGAGTCCTAGATTTATTGGCCCTTTTGAGATTTTGAGGCGTGTTGGGGAGGTTGCTTATGAGTTGGACTTACCTCCCAGCCTAGCCGGAGTCCATCCCGTATTTCATGTCTCTATGATTCTGAGATACCATGGTGACCCGTCGCATGTGTTGGATTTCACTTTTTTTCAGCTAGACGAGGATCTGTCTTATGTTGAGGAGCCGGTGGCCATACTAGACAGGCAAGTCAGGAAGCTAAGGTCAAAGAACATCGCCTCAGTAAAGGTTCAGTGGTGGGGTCAGCCGGTCGAGGAGGTGACTTGGGAGACCGAGCAGGATATGCGCAGCCAGTACCCTCATCTCTTCACCACTCCAGGTATGTTTTCTATGCTCGTTCTAGGACGAACGAATCTTTTAAGTGTGGGAAGATGTAACAACCCGGTCGGTCGTTTTTGAAATTTATGCCCCGATCCCCAATTTAACTGTTCCCCTAAGTTCATTTATGCTATTGTGGTTTGCCGGGAGGGTCGGTTCTGGAATTTGGACTGTCTTGGGACATTTAGTCCCTAAATAAAAGCTTTATAGTTGGAAAATGGCCCGTATTCAGAACAATGTTAATATGACCTCGAAACAGAAATCTGATGGTTCTATTATCTCTATTAGGTGATTTCGGGGTTGGGAGCGCGTTTGGAATATATTTTGAAGGTCTGTAGCTCAATTAGGCTTGAAATGCCGATGTTTGAAATTTTGGCGAATCCGAACGATAGGTGAGATATTGATCCGGGGGTCGGAATGGAATTACGACAATTTTTATAGCTTTGTTATGTGATTTTGGATATGTCTGCAAATTTTCAGGTCATTCTGACATCATTTGGTCGGGTTTTTTGATTGAATGTGAGTTTAGGAAGTTAGATGAAATCCTAGGCTTGAATCCGCTATTATTCGGTGATTTTTGTGTTTAAGGACGTGTTTTTGTGATTGGAACAAGTTTGTATCGTGTTTTGAAGTATGTTGGTGGTTTTCATTGGGGTCCCGAGGGCCCCGGGATGAATTCGGACCATCATTCGGACATTTGAAGCCTTAGAAATCTGCAGAAACTGCAGCAGCAGAGCAGCAGAACTTTTGCCTTCGCGTTCGCGTAGGTTTGGCTGATTGAGCATCGCATTCGCGATGAGGGACCCCACGTTCGTGTAGGTGGGGTTTGAGAAGCATCGCGTTCGCGATAGGCCGGTCGCGTTCGCGTAGTTCAAATTTTGGAGGCTGAGGATTTCTTAAACGCGGACGCATGAAACGCGTCGCATTCGCGAATGGTCAGTTCTGGCAAAGCTTCGCGGACGCATGGGGACGGACACGAACGCGAAGGGTTAACGCCCAGTCAGAAATATTAAAAACCAGAACAGTTCATCCACAACCCATTTACACAAAACCTCCATTTTTGAGTCCTAAGAGAAGGTATTGACGGGAAATCGCTGGGATATCATCGAGGGTAAGTTTCTTGGCCTAATTTCGTTATTTTATCACGAAATCCTTGAGTATTTCACTGTTAATGGAGGATTAATGGGGGTTTTAGCCCTAGGCCTAAATTATAGATAATCATTGATTTGAATGGGCAAACGGAGTATGATTTTGATAAATTTTATATGCATGGACTCGTGTTGATATAAGGAACCCGAATATATAACTTTCGTAATTTTTCAAGAAGCGTACCGGAAGTCGAGTTTTGGCAACTTGTGGTTTTTGGTGTATTTTGAATTGTTTCGATTGGGTAATGCCCAATTGGCCTATTTTGATGTAATTCTATTGATTTTTATCAGATACTACACCTGTGGAGACCGATATTCGCGGCAAGAGAGTTGTCTCTTAGCGATTTTGTACCGGAGTCGAGGTAAGTGGCTTGTCTAACCTCATGTGGGGGAACCTTCACCCCTAGGATATTATGTGATAGTTTAAATGCCTTGTACGCGAGGTGATGGGCATGTACATGCGTTGGTTGTTGTAACTCACTTTACTTGAATTGTCCAATTCGTGCTATTCCTGTTCTTAGTTGATTAAATTGTGACATTTACCTGGTACTCGTTAGGGAAGCAGAATTAGATAGGATTTATCTGTCTAATTGCCTAATTGTCTTACTTGAACTTCTTCATAATTGTTGGCACTAGTTTTTTTGGTGAAGTTGTAGTTAAGCATATTATATTTTCTCTATGCATTTTTTTATTTGTTGTGCTGGTGGACTGCGGGTTAGATTCCCGGAGATGCTAGGGCTGTGGGTTCGATTCCCGGAGACTTTGAGTGGTATTGTTTGTGGACTACGAGTTTGATTCCCGGAGATCCAAGGGTTGCGGGTTCGATTCCCGGAGACTAGGAGTTTATTGATATATTATTAAGATATGGACTGCGGGTTCAATTCCCGGAGATCCTAAGATATTGAGACACGGGTTGCGGGTTCGATTCTCGGAGACCCAGAGATGATGATATTGGGACTGGCGGTTAAATTCCCGTAGCTCCTGGGTTGTTGATTATAGAGTGGAACTGTGGGTTCAATTCCCATAGGTCCTGGACTTGCTAGTTTGAGTTCATGTTGTGTTCTTTACTAGTAGTTAGATAATCGTAGTCGGTTGTAGTAATTACTTTATTGTTGTTATTTCAGATTCACTCTTACATATTCCCGCTTATTACTATTTTGATCATTATGTTATTGTTCTCTCGGTAGGGCCCTGACCTTCCTCGTCACTACTCCATCGAGGTTAGGCTTAGCACTTACTGAGTACCGCCGTAGTGTACTCATGCTACTCTTCTGTACACTTTTGTTGTGCAGATCCAGGTACATCAAAACAGGCTCATACTAGGTGATTCAACAGCATATTTGGAGACCTCGAGGTATGATCTGCTATGCCCGCGGATCCGGAGGCCCTCCTTCTATTCTGATAGTGATAGTAGTATTTTCCCTCATTTTGTTGTTTTTAGATACTCTTGATGTATAGAGCCACAATTGTACTTTCTCTTTTTAGTCTGTGTTACCCGTGGGATTCCGGGTCTTGGTAGTATTCTATATGGTATGGTTGATGAGTGTATGTTCCAAGCGGCACTGATTACATTCCTTTTATATCGTTTTCTGCTATTTCCTTATTTAATGTTCATAAACTTGTATATTCCGCATCGTGTTAGGCTTACCTAGTCGCGGGGACTGGGTGCCGTCATGACAGGTTCACGATTGGTGAGCTAGGGTCGTGACATCAAGTCCCACTTGGGGAAGAAGGAAGATAAGACAAGCCTTAAGGGAAGTGGTCTTTCAACCAGTGTCATCCCCAATAGCCTTCAGAAAAGTGAAACACCAATTTTGAGGAAATGAAAATTCCCCAGCAGTGTTATCTCCAGCAAGTTCCGAGGTGGTCGGACAACACAGAGTGGTAAAGGAAGAAAGGAAAATTCATCTTCAACAAAATAACCCCCAACGAGTTGAGAAACACAGAACATGGAAGGGATAAATGGAAATCCAACCGCCAGCAGGAATATCATCCCCAACAAATGACATCATTCCTCAACAAGTTTTGGGAACGCCAAGCGAGGGAAAGGGTAAAAGGAAAAACCACCCCCACAGGAGTGGCACAACCACTCACAACCACTCACAATGTTTTAAACTAACAAATTTTCTTTGATTTGAAATAGGGAAAGAAAGTGCTATTGATAGCAGAAAGTAATGCCACAAGGAATAACGCCAAAACTGGGGCAGAAAAGTTTCTGCTATTGTTGAAAATTTTCTCGGAGAAACGAGGAAGGCTATTCAAGATGTAAGGAAAAATCCATCCCCAACGGGAGTGGCACGATCACTCACCGCACTTTGAACTGGCAAAATTTTCTTTGATTTAAGAACAGGTTTGTCCACCTTCAAATAGAACGTATCAGGTTTGTTCACCTTCAAATAGGACATATCATGGGTCTATATGCCCTCGAATAGGATATGATGGGTCATCCGCCCTCGAATAGGTAATGGGACTATCCGCCCTCGAATAGGATATGATGGGTCTATCCGCCCTCGAATAGGATATGATGGGTCTATCCGCCCTCGAATAGGATATTATGAGTCTATCCGCCCTCGAATAGGATATTATGGGACTATCCGCCCTCGAATAGGATATGACGGGTCTACCCTCCCTCGAATAGGATATTATGGGTCTATCCGCCCTCGAATAGGGTATTATAGGTCTATCCGTCTTCGAATAGGATATGATGGGATTATCCGCCCTCGAATAGGATATGATGGGTCTATCCGCCCTCGAATAGGATATTATGGGTCTATCCGCCCTCGAATAGGATATAATGGGACTATCCGCCATCGAATAGGATATGATGGGACTATCCGCCCTCGAATAGGATATGATGGGACTATCCGCCCTCGAATAGGATATGATGGGACTATCCGCCCTCGAATAGGATATTATGGGACTATCCGCCCTCGAATAGGATATTATGGGACTATCTGCCCTCGAATAGGATATGATGGGACTATCCGCCCTAGAATAGGATATTTCAGGTTCATCCGCCTTCGAATAGGATATTTTAGGTTCATCAGCCTTCGAATAGGATATTTCAGGTTCATCCGCCTTTGAATAGTATATTTTAGGTTTATCCGCCTCTGAATAGGATATTTTAGGTATATCCGCCTTCGAACAAAATATTTTAGGTTCATTTGCTTTCGAATAGGATATTTTAGGTTCATCTGCCTTCGAATAGGATATTATAGGATCATCCGCCTTCGAATATGATATTTAAGGTTCATCTGCCTTCGAATATGATATTTCAGGTTCATCCGCCTTCGAATAGGATATTTTAGGTTTGTCCGCCTTCGAATAGGATATTTTACGTTTGATTTATTTCGACTCGAGTGGTCCTGCCTATATAAACATTGCCAAATATGTATTTCATAAATTATTGCCAAATGCATTTTACTTTTAAGTTTGTTAATAAAGTCAGGAGCCCACCAGAAGAGAGGAGAGACGATTTAAAGTTGATGTTAGAAATAGGAGCCCACCTGAAGAATGAAGACATATTTCAAGTTATAGTAGACAAGCAACATCAGAAGGAATGGCAAAAACATCGCCAAGGCAACATCAAGAATTCCATTGGAAGAATACAAGATACAATATCAAGGCAACATAGGAGCAAGTTGAAGATATGGATAAGATTTTACAGTTCATAGACCACAATTTAGTTTAGCTTCTTATTTTGGTTTTAGCATGGTGTAATAAGGAGGTCGGCAAGCAATAGACGCAACAGTAGCATCAGTAACAGCAAGTCACAATCCCTTGGTAGTCCTAGCTACCGAAACTTCCCAAACTACATTGACCTGATTCCATTTTACCCAGGGATATGTTGGAAACCTTTTGAATCAAAAGTTCGGTCAAATTTTTGAAAAAAATGCTTCACACGGAGTACTCAAAACAGGCAAAAATCGCTCGTATCCGCTCACTTTGTCTTTGCACGAAAAACTCTTCGTGTTTACGGACAAAGAGGGGCAGCTGTGAGCACGTGATTTTTGCTCTATATGAGAAATACTCCCAAAAATTCAAAATAAAATAATTTTTCTTTTTGTGCAATTTTTAAATTTTTCGCGGCAATTTTGGATAATTATTTGTATTTGTCTGTACATATTTAATTTGTTAACATTAATATAAAATACAAAATATGTCACATTTGCATATAGGATATAATTCTACATGTATGAGCAATTAAGTTTGTTTTGCAAAAATAGAAAATCACAAAAAATATGTATTTATGCATTTTTAGCATTTAATGTCCAAATTGTGCGATTTTATTTTAATTAATGTTTAATTTTTGTGTAATAATTATTATTAGGAATTAATTAGTATTTTAAGATAATTTTGGTTTTTATAATTTAATCTTAGCATTTTTTGTTTCATTAATTCGTAAAAAAATAAAAAAAAAATAGAGAAGACAAATTCGGAATTGGGCCTTTTCCTAAATTTTAAATCTTTGCCCAAACCTATTCTACCAAACCCAAAACACCATAACCCAAACCCATGACCCATGACTTATTTATTATACTACTATACACTATTCAAAACACACCCTAAATCAAAAAATCCTAACACACAAAAGCCCCCACAAAAATTGTTTGACCGTATTTAAATTTTTTTCACTCTATGTATTTTAGCTTTTGTTTCATTTTATTTTATATATATATATATAAGATTAAAATATAAATTTTAAAAGGAAAATTATGTCTTTAATATTATTGCTATTATTATTATTTTTTTATTTAAAAAAATAATAATTTATTTATTATAAAAAAATCCGAAAATATTTATTTTTTTTATTTCGGTTGGTTTTAAATAATTTAAAATGAAAGTTGGAATTAAAAAAACAGAAGTCAAAAGTAGCTAAAAATTAGAAAAATCAAAAGTAAAAGAAAGTTATTTTTTTAAAGAAAAGAAAAGAAAGTGCCATTTTCTTTTAAATAAATAAAAGAAACTAGAAAATTAAAAATCTAAATGTAATTAAAGTTCTATTTTAAAAAATAAAATTAAAGAAAGGTGGGATTTCTTTTTATAAAAAAATAAAAGCATTTTGGAAGTGGGATTTCTTTTAATTAAAAAAGATAATAAAATAGTAAATAAAAATTAAATATCTGAAAATTTCGAAACTTTTTGTGATAAATAGAATAGAAATTTAGGAAGAAGGGAAGTTCAAAAAAAAATTGAGAGGAAGAGGAGGGAGAAAAAAAAAGAGTTAAGAGAGACGGGAAAAGGAAAAAAAATCAAAAAATATATAAAAAACGAAAATTAGAATGAGAAAAAGAGAGTTTCAATTTTAATTAGCAAAGTTATATTCTCAAATTCATCTTTTGGTTACTGATTTTATTAAATTATGTTGCTGGGTTGCTCTACTTCCACCGTTGTTGCTGCATTGTCTCTATTGCTGTGTCGATCAATCCTATTTCTTCTTTTTTCCAATATCAGGTAAATGACTGATTGTCTTTAAGATAAAAAATGAATACATATTAAGAATAGAAATTTTGAAATTTTAATTAGCTTTTTTCTTGTTTGCTTTTACTGATTTTGTGATTAAGTTATTTTACGTATTAATATTCTATAAATTTCTGTCACTTTGAATAATTAGGCTCTTGTAGTAATATATTAGATAATAATCTACCTCAATATGATTATTAGATATTATAGGTATAAACATGTTTATTAATGTCCAAACTGTTTAGTAATTGAAATAAGAGAAAAATATTATAAGTTACTCTTTAATTAATCGGATCAGTTAAAATTGGTTAGTTCATAAGCTATAAATATTTTAATAATGTCCTTAATAGGCTAAATTACAAATATGTAGCTAAATTTTGTAAAAATATGAATTGGAATCATTTGTTTTCGCGAATTAGGCATTAAGGCACGATTCAAGTTTAAATAATACAAGATAGCTTTTAAGTTTAACAAATTTTCAAATAAGTATAAGTAATTAAAGCTAATTATAATTTTTAAATAGTTGTAAATAGTTAATTCCAATGGTTCAAGTCACATAATAATATTAGTTTAAACTAGTTGTAGGATAATTAGTTTAATTTGTATATATTATTATCGATTTTGTATTTTACTTTTAATTTCAATTTTAGTGATATTTACTTCCATTAAATATTTGTCTTACTATAGCAAATAATATTTCATACTTTAAGCATGTAATTAATTAGTATTTTCTCTTTATTGTTTAGAAAAAGAATTTTAAAAAATGAAAAAAACATTGCAGTCAATTAAGGATTGTTTTGAAATGAAAATAATTTTGAATAAATAATTTTATTAGTTTTTTTAATACATATATTATAATGCAAGCCTTAATCTTGTTCTAATTAATTTCTTTTGAATACTTATTAGCAAATTTCGTATTTATTAAAAAAAAATTCGAAATTCCTGTTCTTTTTATATAAGTTATTTTGCTTCCATTAATACTTGTCTCAAATTAGATGAGTTATTGCATATATTTTTCTTAATCGTAATTAATTAGGATTTTTCTTTCTTTATTATAGAGAAAAACTTAAAAAATAGAAATGTAGTCATTTTAGGATATCCTTAAAATAAAGGAGGCGTGCCTCGCCATATTAAATTGCAAATTGCGGGGTCCTCGATAAAAGGATGTAATAATTTGATAGATTTTGGGGTTGGCCGTTTAGTGAATTTTCATGGTCTTCTCAAAATAATAATGCGTTAGTAACTTTAAGCGTGTATTTAATAATTTTATATCCCTAAACTAGGGTGGACATTTATGTGACCCAAATCTCAAAAAAATTTGAAATGTGTCGATAATCACGGGTACATTGATTGTGAAGTGGTTTGAGATGCATTTTCATGATGTTGCAATTCTTTTATTAAAATAATGAATAATAATATTAAAAGCAGTTAAAAGTTAAAATTTACACATAAATTAAAGTATGGTATAAATCGGATAAATAAGCCAAATATAACAGTTGAGCGACCGTGCTAGAACCACAGAACTCGGGAATGCATAACACCTTCTCCCGGGTTAACAAAATTCCTTATCCGGATTTCTGGTGCGCAGACTATTAAACAAAGTCATTCTTTTCCTCGATTCGGGTTTCAACCGGTGACTTGGAACACCATAAATCTCCCAACTGGAGACTCTGAATTAACTAAATAAATTCCGTTTCGATTGTCCTTTAATTGGAAAAACTCCCTTGTGCCCTCGCGGGTAGCACCAAAAGGAGGTGTGACAAGAGGTACTCAGTTTACTTTGCAGTTCTAGAGGACATTTTAGCGTGAGTTGGGCTCACAGGTTGAGTGAGTACTGCATTTCATCCTCAGACGGACGGACAGTCCGACCGCACCATTCAGATATTGGAGGATATGTTGCGCACTAGTGTTATTTACTTAGGTGGTTCATGGGCTGATTATTTGCCTCTCGCAGAGTTTGCTTATAAGAACATCTACCAATCTAGTATTCAGATGGTGCCTTATGAGGCTTTATACGGGAGACGGTGTAGATCTCCAATTGGTTGGTTTAAGCCCGATGAGGCTAGGTTGTTGGGGACAGAGTTGGTCCAGGATGCTTTGGACAAGGTGAAGGTGATTCAGGAGTGACTTAGTACAACTCAGTCGCGCCAGAAGAGTTATGCAGACCGGAAGGTTCGGGATGTGTCTTATTCTGTGGGTGAGAAAGTCTTACCGAAGGTTTCGCCTATGAAAGGCGTCATGAGATTTGGGAAGAAAGGAAAGCTCAGTCCGAGATTTATTGGTCCTTTTGAGATTCTTAGGAGGATTGGAGAGGTGGCGTATATGCTTGCTTTGCCACCTAGTCTATCGGGAGTTCATCCAGTGTTTCACGTATCCATGCTTCGAAAATATTTTGGCGACCCATCGCATGTGTTGGATTTCAGTATAGTGCAGCTTGACGATGACTTGACCTATGATGTAAAGCCTATAGCTATATTGGGTCGTCAGGTGAGGAGATTGAGTTCCAAGGACATTGCATCAGTGAAGGTTCAATGGAGAGGTTGGCTCGTAGAGAAGGCCACTTGGGAGATCGAGCGGGAGATACAGAGCAAATATCCTCACTTATTTGAGTCACCAGCTTTGTTTCTTGACATGCTCGAGGACGAGCGTTTGCTTAAGTTTGGGATATTGTGACGACCCAGCCCGTCGTCACAAAATTTACCACCCCGCTATCCCCTCATTATATTGTTTCATGTTTTTATATCCGTGTTAGAGTCTATCGGGTGAATTGGGATTAATTCTTATTGAAAATAACGCATAGATCCTTTTAGAGTGAAGCTTGTTTCTGAGAAGTCAACCTAAAGTTGACTATGTGGTAAGAGGGCTCAAAATCGAATTCTGATGATTTGGTTAGCTTCAGGAGGTGATTTGTGACTTAGGGGAACAATCAGAATTAAATTTGGAGGTCCGGTGTAGAAATAGGCTTGAATTGGCAAAGTTGGAATTTTGGCAAAATTCGATCGATAGGTGAGATTTTTATCCGGGAGTCAAAATGGGATTCCGAGAGTTACAGTAGCTTCGTCAGGTGATTTTGGATATGCTTGCAAATATTCAGGTCATTCGGACATTGTTTGGTCGGGGTTTTGATAAAATGTAGGTTTCAGAAGTTTTGGTTAATCTTAGGCTTGAACCGACCTTAATTTGACAATTCATGTGTTTGAGGGTGTGTTTTTATGATTGGAACAAGTTCGTGTGATGATTTAGAGTGAATTTGTATTTTTGGTTGAGGTCTCATGGGCCTCGGGATGTTTTTGGAGGGTGAAACGGATGAATTTTTGAAGTGTGTTATTGCTGGTATTTAATGCAGTTGGGTTTTCGCTTCTGCGGAAGGGGGACCACAGAAGCAGCTCCGCAGAAGCGTATTATGTATCATAGATGCGATCGCTGGGCTAGTCAGTGTAATTCCGCAGAAGTGGGAGTTTGGTCGCAGGGGAGGGCTCGTAGAAGCGAGCCGTGTTCTGCAGAAGCGTACTTCAGTGATTGGGGGAAACTTCGCGGAAGCGGATAGAATTCTGCTTAAGCGGTCTCGCAGGTGCGAGACTTGAACTGCAAAAGCGGTGAGGGACCTTAATGAAATGTTGTAGAAGCGACAATGCTTCCGCAGAAGCGGACACGTGGAAGCGGGCCAGATGCCGCAGAAGCGAAAATATGTCAGGGTTAATGAGCAGTTATGCTTCGAAATTTCAGAACATTTAACTCATTTGGGGCTTCGAGCTAAGAGGTGATTTTGGCGATTTTGAGGAGGAAATCGAGGGAATTCATCGGGTAAGCATTCATGGACTCAATTTATTTTAATATTGTGTTAAATCATGGAATTTACCTCTGAAATTTGAAGAATTAAGGTGTATCAATGGGGGATTTTTTGATAAAATTTATATGTATGGACTCATGACGAGATAAGGATTCTGGAAATATGACTTTTGTAATTTTTTGAGAACCGGGCCCAAGGGTTGGGTTTTGGCAACTTCGTGTTTTTGGGTGTAATAAGAGTTATTTCGATTGGGTTATGTTCCTTTAGCCTATTTTGAAGTATTCCTATTTGTTTTGATCAGATTCTGCACCCGTGGAGGCCGGTATATCACTATGTAACGCTGTATTGAGGCGAGACACGTACTCTACTGTGAGTGCGGGGTCGATTGTGATTGGGGACTATGGCTTAGTCCAACTGTCTAGTACTATACTGTGTTGTTGGCTATAAATAAGCAGGTATACCTCCTACTTGGATGGTTGTGGATATCTTTGGGCTGTGAGCTAGTTATTTGGATCCCGTGAGGATCGTTATCATTGCATTTGTGATTATAGCATGTTATTCTTATATTAGTCCTGAGCTAAACACTGTCCAAAATGGTTTTCCAAACCTTGGTATTTCTGAACATTGTTTTTCTACTATTATTGATAAAAAGAGATTTCAAAATGATATTTACTGTGCATGTGATGCTTGTATTGCATGTAGATGAACTGATAGTGGATCGGGCTACGCGCCGCAGCATATCATTGATATTGCGCTTGGGTTGTAGGAGCCCCTCCGGAGTCTGAACCCCCACAGTGAGTGCGGGAACCCAAATGGATCGGGTTACACCGTAGCGGTCATGTTCATGCATCTGCATTGCATTTAGATATACCTGTTATACTTGTTAGCTGTAGTTGCTGATTTTGAGACTTATACTGTTAAAAATTGTAAAAAGGAGATTATTATATAGCCTTGCTTAGTGCTATGTTGGGTGTTCTTGTCTTCACTGTCTTTATCCGTACTTATTACCACTGAGTTGGAAGTACTCACACTACACCCTGCACCTTGCGTGAAGATCCAGGTACATCACAGCAGGGCTGACTCCCTAGCTACTAAGAGAGAGCTTATTTGGACTGTCGAGGTAGCTGCTAGCGTCCACAGGACCTGACACTTCCTTCTATCCTTTTATCTTTAGACTTTTCCGCACTTATTAGATACAGTTGTATTCAGTGTTACAGTTGCATTCTTGGTAGAGGCTCATGACTTATGATTCCAGATATGTGGGAGATATTATACTGTGTTGGGTTTATTTTGCAACTTATGCTAAAACATCGAATTTCTATTATTGTTAAATACTGATTTCTGAAGTAAAGTATGAGTTGATAGCTTAGTATTGTGCGAGATTGGTCAGGCTGGCCTAGCAATGTGCTGGGCGCTATCACGATTGGGTTTGGGGTCGTGACAAGACGAAAAGAAAAGAAGAATGGGAGGAAAAGAAACATCGCAACAACAACTGTAGTTATCCGAACTATGTTTGACTTGATCCCGAAAGGGTACGTAGGCAGCCTCACTGAGGTTCAATCACAATAGGAGAAAAGTCCAAGAATCCCCAAAGTATGAAACTGAGGCAACAGTTATGGTTGTTGAAATATGATTCCGAATGTTGTAATTCTTTAACCCACATTGAAATATTTTGAGCCTTTATACCATTCTTTCTAAACCCATCAAAAAGACACATTACGGTCCAAAGAAAGACCTTAAGATCAGTCTTCAAGAAATATCGAGTCAAGCGATCAAAGGTGAATCACATTAGGGACAACACTTCAGTCTGAACAAAGGAAAATGAAGAATTAGAGAGGTGATGAGAACCATCACAGGACCCCAAGATGAGAGAAATCAAAACGAGAGAGTCTTATCGGTAAAAACACTCACGAGCACTGTAAGGCAACCGTGATTTAAGAGAAATATCTAAATAAGAGAGACTTGACAGTGAAAACCCTATGGGCACTACAAGTCGACTACGGAGTATGAATCAGATCAGGGAAATGAAGTATTGAAGACCAGCTTCACAAAAAATTGCAACAAGAGTTGAACATCAGATTTTGCTATACAGAGAAGGCTAAAAGTGCATGTCAAGTTCGCTAGAGTCGGTATTCACATTTGATGGGTCATTCGTCTGTATGTTTCTTATTAGGAATTGTCTCTTTCCATTTTTTCTTTCATTCTATTTTTCCCACATTGTCTTTCTTTCTTCTTGAGTATGTCGGGTCATAACAAGTAAAGAAATGACTTCAAAATTTCCCACCAAGCTTTCCAATTGCATGAGATGGGATTTAGTCAACACATCAAATTGTTAAGTCAAGAACAATGTCAAACATGATTGAGTTTCCCACCATCAATGTGCTTTGAGAATCTTCAAAATATGAAGGCTCGATGTGCAAACAACACAACATATGAATGTGAATAGATCCAGAGAACGTCCCGTAATAGGATTGACAAATAGTGGTACACCAATAACAATCAAGATCTTCCCGAAAAGAAATCAAAGTTATTATAACTAGTGATAAAACAATAAAGACTTCAAGAGCAAGGCCGGTGGTTTAAAACAAAAAGAGTAACATGGGCACTGATGTTGGTAACAATTAAAATGCCTCGGGGTTTATATAAAACACAAAGGGTGGTAAATGTCAATTCAATAGCAATATAATAAATGGAAGTAAGGGGTTTGAATAGACTGGGGGTATTTCCTGTGACAAGGACGACGGGGGAAATGGATAGTCGGTAGACATGCAAGGCATTCAAGTGGAAATAAGTTATCAGGGGAAGTGAAAGAACAATCGTCATCAAATTTCAAGGCCACAAACCAACCACCGCATTTTAAACTCACAGAATTTTCTTTGATTTGAAACAGAGAAACAGAAATGTTATTAATGAAAAACAAATATGTTACATGGGAATTATCAAACTAGGGCAGAAAATTTTCTGTCATGATTGAAAGTTTTCTTGAAGTTGGGTATTCATCTGAAGAACATGAAGGTCAATACAAGTGTTTTTACAAAGAGAAAAGAGAAGGAAGTAGTTTTCAAGATGGAAACAACAGTTTTAAGAAAAGTAATTTTTTGGAGGATTGAAACACCAGTTTTAGGGAAATGGTTCAGAAAGCGGACAATTCATGTTGGAAGGTAGATAAAATATGTTTCGGAGGAAGATAAGATAAAAGGAAAGAATCTTAGTCTGTTGAATCTTTTACCTAAGATGACATCTTAGTCAGGTGAATTTTTCACCTAAGACAAAAGGTAAAAATCTTAGTCTGTTGAAACGTTCATCTAAGATGAAAGTCTTAGTCTGTTGAATTTTTTACCTAAGATAAAAGGAAAAAATCTTAGTTTGTTGAATCTTTGACCTAAGATGAAATCTTAGTCTGATGAATTTTCACCTAAGATAAAAGCATAATGTGGAAAAGGGGAAGGCATAATTTGAAAACAAAAGAAAGGCAGAAGTCGAAAGAGGGGAATGCATAATTTGAAAACAAAAGGAAGGCAGAAGTTGGAAAAGGAAAGGAAGGCATAATTTGAAAAGAAAAGGAAGGCATAATGTTGAAAAGGGAAAGGCAGAAGTCGGAAAAAGGAAAGCATAATTTGAAAACAAAAGGAAAGCAAAAGTTGGACAAAAGAAAGGAAGAAAGAAGTCGAAAAAGGAAAGATTGTTAAATTTGAAAGATTAAGAAAATCTGAATACAAAAATGGACCTAGTATGATGAATATCTCCTAGAGTAAAAATTTCAGTCCGATGGATCTTCCTCCTGAGACCACACAGAAATGGACCTAGTCTTATGAGTTATCTCCTAGAGCCAAAATCTTGGTCTGTTGAATCTTTCACCTAAGATGAAATCTTAGTTTGATGAATTTTTCACCTAAGATATAGATAAAAATCTTAGTCTGTTGAAACTTTCACCTAAGATGAAAATCTTAGTCTATTGAATCTTTCATCAAAGATGAAATCTTAGTTTGATGAATTTTTCACCTATGATGTAGATACAAATTTTAGTCTGTTGAATCTTTCACCTAAGATGAAAATCTTAGTCTAATGAATTTTTCACCTAAGATAAAATTTAGTCACAAGGGAAGTACAATTTTTAGCTTTCAATTTGTATATGTGTAAATATGATGTACCAAGTTATCAAACTGGGGCAAAAATATTTATTTGTTTATATGTTTGTTGTAAGCAAGCGCCCACCTGAAGAAAAAGGGAATATCTTTTTAAGTTAGGCAAGCAGGCACCCACTTGAAGAACAAAGGGATACATTTCAAAATCATCAAGCAGGCACCCACCTGAAGAACAAGGGAATATCTTTATCAATTGTCGTAAGCAGGAGCCTAGAATACATTTTAAAAGGAATCGCAAGCAGAAGCCCACCTAAAGAACAAAGGGATATTTTTCAAATTTAGCAAGCTGGAGCCCACCTGAAACTGGACACATATTGAAGTAATCAAACATCATCAAGGCAACAACAAGAATGCCGTTGGAAGAATACAAGATACAAGTTCAAGGCAACACAAGAACAAGTTGGAAGACAGAGATATAATTTTTTTTTTGTAATTTCATAGACCATAGCTTAGGCTAATTTCTTTACCATGGTGTAATAAGGGGTCAGTCAGTAGTAACAATAGTAACAACAACAACAACAACAGTGAGATTACAGTCCCTGGTAGTCCCAGCTACCAAACATTCCCGAACTACACTGACCTAATTCCTGTTTAGCCCAGGATATGAAGGCAACCTCTGAAGCAGGGTGCGGTCAAAACTTTTTAAAATGCTTCACAACGAAATACTCTATTGGCCAAAAATCGCTCATATTTTCTCACTTATCTTTGCACGAAAACTCTTCGTGTTTCCGAGAAAAGAGGGACAGCTGTGAGCACGTAATTTTTGCACTATGTATGAGTTATTACCATAAAATTCAAATAAACAAATTTTCCTTATTCTTTACAATTTGTGTGAATTTTTTGTGATGATTGTTTGCATGTTATTTGTGCATGTTAAATCAAATAAAAATATAAAAATATGCATTTTCATTTAGGAATATAATTTCACTTGTAGTGGCATTAATTCATTTTAACAATTTAAAGAAAAATCAAAATAACATTTTCTGTACTTTAATTGAAAAATTGCCATAAATAAAAGTTAATTAGCTTAATAATTTTAATAAAATCAAAACAAAATACAAAATAATAAAATACAAAAGAAAATACAAAAGAAAATAAAATACCAAAAATAATGATACAAAAGTAAAATACAAAATACAAAGTAAAAATATAATACGAAAATACAAAGAAATGAATAAGAATACAAAAATGAAAACAAAAGAAATAAAAGGAAGGAAAATCAGCGTTGGGAAATAGTCTAGCCCAATCCGCCCAGGCCCAGCACAAAAGACCCTAACCCAGTCCGTTTCAAGCTAAGCAAACCGACGACGCATGGGTGAGATTTTGATTTCAGCCGTTAATATATCTTAATCCGGCGGCCAGTAGAAGGTATTTCATCTTTAATGAATATATCATTATAAACAAAACAAAATTAAACGTAAAAGTGATCCCTATCCGCTCTCCTCACCTCTGTTATATCACCCCAATTTCTCGCCGCCTTATACCACCACCCCGCTGCCCGCCAAAATTCTCCCACGGCGTTGGGGGGTCTCCATCTCCGACCAAACTAACCTCAAATGACTTCCTTTGTCCCCCTCTATCCCAATCATCCACTGGTTCTCCCCGTATCCCACCACAACTCCCCAAAACCCTCAAACTCAAGGCACCGCCACCAACCGCCTACGGTGGCACTGATATTCAAACTTACACCCTCCTACCCTCTTGACATCTTCAACACTGTGTCGAAGCCCTCAAGTCTCAGGGATCGCCGGTCAATCCTTAAATTTTCAAGAAAGTTTACCGGCGATGAAATTTTCAAGAAAAGGGTATAGACGGACTCCTGGATAACCGAAACTATTTTTACAGAGAAAAGAAGAAAAGATAATGAAAAAGAAGCTATGTTTTTTTCTTCTCTTTATTTTATTTCTGTTTTTTTTCTTTTTATATGTTTCCATAGTTTCTATTTTCATTTCTTTTCCTCTACATCTCCGATTGTTAGAATCCGTTGAAATTATAGTAATTAGGAATTACAGGGTTAATTTATTTTCTATTATTAAAATGGTTTTTAATTGGTTAGGATTAATAATAATTTGGTAATGTTCTGTTAAAAAAAAGTATATATACATATGCATTCTTAGTTCTGTGGATTTAATGTGATTTTTTGTTTTGGACAAATCATTAGGTGTTTAGTTTGGATTTAATCAAAGATTAGTTGGGTATGCTGTTAGTATTGGTGATTATCAGTACATTGTTGATTTGGTAAAGATGATTGAATTTCCAGATCTAAATGTGTTTGATATAATTGATTTTGATAAGCTTTTGACTAGTTTAATTAGGAATTGATTTTATAAGTTCTATTAGTTAATAATTGGCACAATTTAACCTCAGGGGTTTAGTTGATTAGTAGGATTGTTTGGTTATAGTTGTTAGAAAAGTTAGGGTAAAAGGATTAGAATTGGGTTAAGGTAATGTTGGTAATTCTAGGAATAATGTGAGGACACTGTTGGAATATTATAAGCTGTGCAATAATTTAAAAGGAACTACATGGTTCTTTTGGGGATATTAAAAGGGTTAGTAGTAATAAAACTAAAGAGACAAGGGTAATATGGGCAGTATAAATGCGACGACTCGGCCCATCGTCACGGGAATTACCACCTCGTTACCTTTCATTTATATGTTTCATATATCTATATCAGTGTTAGAGTCTGTCAGGTGACTTAGGAGTGATTCTGGTTGAAAACGAGGCAAATAGCCTTTTAAAATGAAGCTTGTTTATGAAAAGTCAACCTGGAGCTGACTATGTAGTTAGAGGGCTCGGAATCGAATTCTAATGATTCGGTTAGTTTCGGGAGGTGATTTGTGTCTTAGGGGAGCAATCGCAATTGAATTTGGAGGCCCGGTGTAGAAATAGGCTTGAATTGGCTAAGGTGGAAATATTTGCGAAATCCGAACGGTAGGTGAGATTTTGATCCGGTAGTCGGAACGGAATTTCGACAGTTGCAGTAGCTCTGTTAGGTGATTTTGGGTATGTCTGAAAATTTTCAGGTCATTTGGACGTCGTTTGGTTGAGTTTTTGATTGAATGTTAGTTTCAGAAGTTCTAGATGAAACTTAAGCTTGAATCCTCTTCGATTCGATGATTTATGTGTTTAAGGACGTGTTTTTATGATTGGAACAAGTTCGTATCATGTTTTGGAGTAGGTTGGTGGTTTTCGTTAGGGTCCCGGGAGGCTCGGGATGAATCCGGGGGTCCGAACGGACCATTTTGTGCCAAAGGCACAGCTGTTTCTGCTGCAATAAATGCAGAGAATTTTTGTTATTCGAGATCGCGAAGTTGTGCATGCGATCGCGTAAGAGGAAGATGTTGAGCTTGCGATTGCGAGGATGAGTCTGCGATCGCGTAGGGCAAAGTTAGGTAGCAATTCGATTGCGGGTAGTCTCATGCGATCGCGTAGGGTCGAAGTTGGAAGCTGTGCGATCGCGGAGGGTGTGTCGCGATCGCGTAGAAGGAAAATTGGCTGATCTGATTTTGTGCATCGCGATTGCGTGCCAAGGTCCGCGATCGCATAGAACATTTTTGGAGCCTGGGAATTTTGTGCATCGTGATCGCGAGCTAGTGGCTGCGATCGCATAGAGTAAACTGACTGTTAGTACATTAAAAGACCAGAACAGTGTATTCGAGACTCATATACCCAAAACCTCCGTTTTTGAGTTCTTAGAGAGCATATTGACGGGGATTGAAGGGGATTCACCTGGTAGTCATCGGAAGTAAGTTCTATGGTCTAAATACGTGATTTTTCCTTAGAATCTTCAATTATTTCACTGAAATTGGGAGAATTAATGGGGGAATTTTGCCCTAAGCCTGGGTTATGGTAAAACATCGATTTGAATGGGCAAACGGAGTCCGATTTTGGAAAACTTTATATGTATGGACTCGTGTTAAGATAAGAAATCTGAATATGTAACTTTTGTAATTTTTCGAGAAGCATACCGAAATTCGAGTTTGGGCAACTTTGTGGGTTTTGGCGTAATTCGAGTTGTTTCGATTGGGTAATGTTCCATTAGCCTATTTTGATATATTTGTACTGATTTTGGCCAATTTTGGCCAATTTTGTCATGCGTGGATGCTGCTTCAAGGAGCTAAAGCGTCGCGGAGCTTGAGTTTTCGTCGGATCGAGGTGGGTAATACTTGTAAATGATGTCCTGAGGGTTAGTAAACCCCAGACTTGCACATCTTAGTGCTGTATTGAGGTGACTTGCACGCCGGATAACTGTCGTGGGGTAGAGCACCATTGGGGATTATGACTTGGTCCGTCCCGCGTAATGAATAATAATACCTAATTACTTGAAATTGAATTGACATCTTAATAAAGGATATTAATTATCATGAATTGGACTAATTATCATGCTTGGGCTTCGTGCTGATTATTTGAATCCTTCAGGGATTGGTATCATTGTCTTGATAACACCGTGCATATTTTTATCTAAATTTAAGGTTTTAAATGCTATTTTTCTATTCAGCATTCTTATAAGGTTATGAAAAAACTTGAACAAGGTCTTAATGATATTTTTAGTAGTGAGCTAATATGATATTGTTGTCGTGGGGTTTTCTTGATTATGTGTTAGACTGATCGGGGCCGAGGGCCATATGTTAGGGCATGACGATTTATGTGAGCATATGCATACACATGCATGGATCGGACTGCACGCCGCAGTGGTATATGGATCTGGCTGCGTGATGCAACAGGTGTGATATTGATATTGCACTTGGGCTGTAAGAGCCCCTCCGGAGTCTGAACCCCCACAGTGAGCTCGGGCGCCTTTGCATGGATCGGGTTTTATGCACAACATGATATGCATTGCATGGCATACATACATTGGTTTCTTTGTACTACGAGGCATAACATATAGCACTCATACATTATTGGCATACATGCTTTATTTGCATTATTGACCAGACCCCCTGGTGGTAATTGTCAAGGAGTGCTGAGCCCAAGGGGCTGATTTGAGTGCAGACTTGCACTGCTTGAGATTGTACCCAGGTATGGGTATGTTATCATGAAAGAAAGAAAGCTGAAAAGGAGATTTCTAAATAATCTACTCACATATGCTGAAAAGGAATAAAATGATAGTGTTTTGAAGTTTAATGATAGTTCTGTATTGTATAGCATGAGACAATACTTTGCGCGGTTTCCTTTTCTTTAGCATTATTTACTTTTATTACCGCTGAGTTGAAAGTACTCACACCCAACTCCCTGCACCTTGTGTGCAGATCCAGGTACATCACAGCAGGGCTGATTCTATAGCTGTTCGGGAGTGCATTTGGACAGTCGAGGTAGCTGCCAGCTTCCGCAGGACCTGACTCTCCAGTTTATCTCTATTTTTGTTCTGTCTATCCCACACTTGTGCACACTTGTATACACTATCACAGTTTATAAATTCTGGTAGAGGCTCATGACTTGTGACTCTTGTTCCGTTGGAAGGTGGTACTGGCTTTGGATGTCTAATCCCGATGTTTGAGTATTTCTTTATTATTATCCTATTGTTGTTTATGCCAAAAAGGGATAAATTGTGAGCTGATAGCTCTGTGTTTCTGTTGATTGGTCGGGCTGGCCTAGCAGTGTGCTGGGCGCCATCACGACTGGGTATGGGGTTGTGACAATAAAAAGACAATTCAGTTAATATTAAAAGCAAGTGAGGGTAGAATAGGCATTTCAAAGGGTAAGAACATGGTAGATGCAAGTAGAACCTTCTAGAATAGGTTCTAGTGCAAGTTTTAACAAAGTAAATGTAGTAACTTGTTTAACAAGTTAAAAAATGAGGGACTCTTAAATAATTTCAAATTTTAAATTCCGCTCCAACTTCTAACTCTATAAATATGCAATTTCAGCCTTAATTGACAAGCTTTAGAACCCCCAAAAAAATCCCCCAAAATATTAGCTATGCTCATGATCTGGAATTAACATTTTCCAGATCACATTCTTCTATTTTATGACCTAAATTCATAAGAAAACCACTAAGAAGACTGTTATCTCATTAAACTGATTTCAAGATTTGATTTGAAGCCTATGTGAATGAATTTGGATTAGTTTGGTTAGAGCTATTGGATTCGAAGATTTATAAAACCTTTCTGATCTGTTCTTGCTGTGAAAAGTGTCTTCCTGGCTGAATTAAGTTAACAATTGCTGTTTGAATTTGCCTGTGTGTTGCTGTTGATTCTGTTGTGTATCTGCTCTTAGTGCTGACCTTAATTCCTTTTCATTTCATTCTCAATATCAGGTACACACTCAAGTTCATCATTGTAGCCTCTTGATTGAAAAGGAAATGAAGTCTGAAGAGCTCTTTAAATCTAATAAATATGTAGTTGTTTAGTATTTTCTATGTTGAAGTTGTAGGAGTATATGTAATACAATCTGTTTGCTGATTGGGACTGTGAACTACATATTCAGAAATAATTAAATTGTTAGTGTTGCAGACTGGAACTGTAGTTAGATCTGAAACTGTACACTGTAAGATCGAACATGGAATTTGATTAGTTGTAGTGTTCTATGTATATTGCTTATTTGAGTTTAGAATAACCAGGATAGGAGTAGAGCTTGCTGAGCACTGGTATATGAGTCTGTGAATTAAAATTGGTGCATAAAGCTTAATAAGCCTCAGTAAAATTTACGTTATGATCTGTAGGAAGATGTAAAACATATATCATGCTTAATTGATTTTAATAAATTGAAAAAATCTAATTAAGTTGGGATCAATACTCAGTCTGAATTGTTGACTGTGTTTGAGAAGTTATTAATCCCCATGTTTTAATTGCCTTTTTCATTTGAAGTCACTACTTCATCTAATCAGCTAGTCTTTTAATACGCCTTATTTAAATGGCCCGGGTGTTGAAATTAAAAACAATGCAAGGATCTGTATTTTTAAAAATCATTTCAGTTCACTTCTAAGCGTGAAAGTCCAGTTTAATCAATTGAGATTTTTCGTTGTTCTAGAGACAAACATTGAATAGAAGTTCAACATCTTTACTCATTAGTACATTACTTTAAGTTGTAACGACCTTAATAAGCATAATGTATCCTTGGGCCAATTGCAAGGTCCAATCTATGAGTATTCAAAAATAACAAATAGTTCGTAAATAATTAAGATTTTCTTTTCTTAGATATAAAACCAATAAAAATATATAGTATGCTTTAGGAATGACCTTAAATAAAATGATGAGACGAGCCTCGCCACTTTAAATATACAATTGCGGGGCCCTAAAATAATTGCTTTAAAGACTTAGAATTGGAATGCACCATTTAGCAAATTTCGCGGTCTTTCCCAAAGTTAATTAACACGTATGTGCTTTAGGCGCGATTATTAATAATATTACATTCATAGTACGGGTGTGCATTTCATGCGATCCAAAACCTGAATCTCAACGGAGTCACAATGTGTTAAAGGCCACAGGCGTACTGGTACGGTGTGGTCCGAAGTATATTTTCACAACGTTGCAATTCTTAAAAATAGATAAATATAAATAAAAGCTGTTAATTAATAAAAGCATATAAAAGTAGAACATATATAAAAATCAGATAAAAACAAATACAACAGTTAAGCGACCCTGCTAGAACCACAAAATTCGGAAGTGCTTAACACCTTCTCCCGGGTTAACAGAATTCCTTATCCGATTTTCTGGTTTGCGGACTGTTAACAGAGTCAAACTTTCCTCGGTTCGGGATTCAACCGTAGACTTGGGACACCATTAATCTCCCATGTGGCGACTCTGAAATTAAATAACTAAATCTCATACCGACTATCCTTAAATTGGAAAAACTCTTTCCTTTTATTATATCCCTTTTCGAGGTGTAGTAAATAGGCTCAGCGGTAAAAAGGAGGTGTGACAGTCAAAAGAAAGCAGGCACAGCAGTTTAGTCCAACTCTAGCTCTAACTCTGATGATTACATTTTCACGAGTGAAGGAGATTAACCTAGGTCTTCTGAACAGGCCAAAACTCAAGAAACCCAAAGGGAGGTAGTTGTTATATTTTTTCGGATGTGGTTCAAAGGGAGAAAACCGATTTGTTCTGATAGGGGCTACTAGAGATGTAGGTGGGAGTGATTCTGAAAAATTGAGGAAGAAAATGAAGAATGAGACTTTAGCCATATGTGGGAGCGGGGAAGAGGGAGTCTCGAAGTCAGGGAGAAGTGGATCAGGTGAGGCTGCTGAGGGGTTAATTAATTTGAGCAAACAACTAGATGAACCTGGTTAATCTGAAGAAAGTGGGGGCTAGTTATGACCCAAAGAAACGCAAGGCTTCATCACAAAGAACCCCTGCTGCATCCAAAACAACCAAGAAAAGCAAACAATCACCACCTAAGTCTACTGCTAGGATTCGAGATACTAGAAGTAGGGTTAGGGAAAGTGAAGAAGAATTGAAAGGCCTTAGAAGAAAGTAAGAAAAAGAGCAAAGAGAAAGGGAAAGCAAAGATAGGTGAAAGCTCGGAGACTGTGGTTGAAGAACAAAAGATGGAACATGTCCATCTAGAAAGAGTTCTACTGTGGAAGTTCCAACTACAAAATCCAAGGGAATCAGGACTTCTGCCAAGAAGCCCTCCAAGCCAGTACATGCTGAACCTACTCTTGCCAAGAGAAAAATGTCAGCTACAAAAGGAAAACAAGTGAAAACTGAAGAAGATGATGAATGGAGTGAGGATGAAGGAGATGAATCTGAGAAGGAACAAGACAAATATGCCATGTTTGGCAAGAGAAAAATTCTGAAAGGGAGACTACTCAAGGACCTGGAAGAGCCAGGTATGATAAGGCTTCTGACTGTACTATACGCACAGGGTTGGAAGGACATGTCCCTCAGATGGATGGAAAATTGGCAAGGAATGAACTTGTTGAGTTCATGGCAAATGGGACAATGAAACATGGGTCCAGCAAAGTGAAAGTTGTCAAAGTGAAGTTAAGTGCTGCAAAGCTGAGCAAGATTCTAGGCATCCCTAGTGAGGGATATGATGACTATACAAGCCAGAGGTGGCCTTGCATGGATGGGTTGCTTACTGATCTTCAGATCACAAGAAATTTTTGGTACACCACATTAGAAGAAGAGGTACATGAGGCCAGGGCAGTTTAGAAAAGTGAAATGAGGCCAAACCACAAAGTGCTATTTGATTCTGTCAATAAATGCCTTGTCACAACCCTAGTTCACCAATCGTGAACCTGTCATGACGACACCCAGTCTTCGCGACTAGGTAAGCCTAACACATTGCGGAAATTTAACAACCTTTATGAATCCATAAAACTAATACTGAATAACATAAGTAAAATGTATAAAGTGCCCCTAGAACATACACTTCAACCAAAAAATATTGAAACAACCTCCAAGACCCGGAAACTCATGGGCAAGCACAGGCTAAAGAATTTTAGCTATGGCTCTATCATCCAGAAGTATCTATACAACTGAACAAAATGAAATTAAATACTATCTATAATGAAGAGTAGAAGGAGACTCTTCGGATCAGCGGACGCGGCAGATGCATACCTCAAGTCACCCAATGTAGCTCTGCAATCACCAATAATGCGCTCGATCAGAAGTACCTAGATCTGCACAAATAAAGAGTGTAGAAGAATAGTATGAGTAAATCACAGTTGTACTCAGTAAGATCTAAGCCTAACCTCGATGGAGTAGTGACGAGGAAGGTCAGGGCCCTACCGGGAATAATATAATAACAGTATCAAATAGTCTAAAATGGTAAATAATTTGAAATGATAGAAGAAGTAGAATAGAAGCTACAGGTCACTAGTAATTCAAACTAACAAGGAAAAATAACACAACAGTGTCCCTCAGCTGTCCGTGGATCTCCCAGGAATTGAACCCGCAGTCCACTCATCTCAGTAACAAGGATCTCTGGGAATCGAACCCGCAGTCCACGCATCTCAATAATAAGGATCTCCGGGAATTGAACCCGCAGTCCACTCATCTCAATAACAATGATCTCCGGGAATCAGACCCGCAGTCCACTCATCTCAATAACAAGGATCACCGAGAATTGAACTCGCAGTCCACTTATCTCAACAACAAGGATCTCAGGGAATTGAACCTGCAGTCAACAACGCAAATCACAACCAAAAACAAGGAAAGATGCTCAGAGAATGGAATATACAACTACAAATAACAGTTAAGTTCTGACCCAACATGTTCCACGTAATTTCAATTAAGCATTTAGACATTTAATTCTATCTAGTCATACTCCTCTAACTAACACATGATAAATCTTGCATTTAATTTAGTCAAATAACAGAGATAACACAGTTTGAGCAATTCAAGTAAAGCAAATTTTCAACAATTTGCACAAGTACACGCCCGTCACCTCACGTACAAGTCATTTAAATCAACACATAAGATATCCTAAGGGGAGAGGTCACCCACACAAGGTTAGACAAGCCACTTATCTCGAACCGGTACAAAACCGCTAAGAAACAATGCCCTTGCCTCGAGTATCTAACTTTGAGTGAACAAAATCTATTCAAACAATTTACATAATGTAAATAACATCGCAAGTAACTAATTACACTGTTAAAATTAAAGCTAAGGCGCGAAAATGGGTAAAATGGCAAAAATGCCCCTCCAGCCAATGTCTCAGAATCAAAACATTTTTACATTTTCAGAACTCTCGTACTCTTACGAGTCTAACCATATAAAAATCTCTCAAATCGGAGGTCAATTGCCACTTCAAATCATCATAATCAGGTCTATGGATTTTACCCCAAGTTTCATTCAAAATCCGAAATTAAAGGTTGAATTCCAGGTTAGATTAGTGGATATTAATCATAAGAGTGTAAGGAATCATTACAAAATAGTTGCCTCTGAAAATCCCTCGAAAACTTTCCCAAAATCGAGCTCTCTAGCTTGAGTTTTTATAAAAATGGAAGAACCCTCATTTTTGAAAAGATATAGTCTGCCCAGCGATTTAATTCACTGTGATCGCTTGAATATCCATGCGATCACGTAGAAGAAATTTTGAAATCCTAGGAAAATGCTCTATGCGAACGTAGTGAGAGGCATGCGATCGTGTAAGGTAAGGAGATTGAACTACACGATCGCAATAGGGACATCGCGACCGATGAGAAGGAAAAATCAAAACTATGCGCTCGCAGGAGAAATTACGAGATCGCATTGAAGGAAAACAGGCCCACCTCAAAATTACACTACGCGATCGCGTGGATGCGTATACGATCACAGAGGGTTAAAATCTACAGCAGTAACAGCAGAAAACCTGCAACTATTTGTCAACTCAAAATGCCCCGTTGGGCATCCGAAACACATCTGAGGCCCTCGGGACCTCAACCAAACATGTCCCATAAAATCATTCAAACTTTCTCAAATCCATAAACCACCTAAAACAACGCCACAAACATGAATTAATCAAAGATTCAAGCCTATGAACTTCAAATTCTAACCAAACATGCGTTCGATCAAAAACCTATCCGAAACTTGTCCGAATGACCTGAAATTTTGCACCTCCAAAATGACATGACGAAGCTACAAGAACTTCTAAAATCCCAAACCGACCCTCGGATCAAAAATTTGCTATCAGACTGAAACTTCAAAAGTTTCAAACTTCGGCATTTCAAGCCTAAATGAGTTACGGACCTCCAAATTACATTCTGAACACGCTCCGAATCCTGAAATCACCTAACAGAGCTAACGGAACCATCGGATTTCCATTCCGATGTCATTTTCACACTATTTCAAATACGGGCTATTTTTAACTCTTAAACTATCATTTAGGAAGTAAGTGTCCTAAAACACTCTGAATCCTAGAATCGAACGTCCCGGCAAACCAAAATAGCATATATGAACTTAGGGAAAGCAGTTAATGGGGGATCAGAGCGTAAATTCCAAAAACAACCGGCCGGGTCGTTACGCCCCCCTACACTTAAACATTCGTTCATCCTCAAATGAGCATAGAATACATACCTGAAGTAGCAAAACGATGAGGGTACTGGCTGAACATATCCTGCTCGGTCTCGCAAGTCCCCTCCTCGGTCGGATGACCACGCCACTGGACCTTCACCGAAGCGATGTTCTTTGACCTCAACTTTCTGATTTGTCTGTCCAAAATGGCCACTGCCTCCTCAACATAAGATAGATCCTTGTCCAGCTGGACAGAACTGAAATCCAATACGTGCGACAGGTCACCATGTTATCTCCGGAGCATAGAAACATGAAATACCAGATGAACTTCGACTACCAGCTCATATGCAACCTCCCCAACTCGCCTTAAAATCTTAAAAGGCCCAATAAATCTCGGACTCAACTTCCCTTTCTTCCTGAATATCATGACGCCCTTCATGGGCGAGACCCAAAGTAGAACCCGCTTGTCGACCACAAATGCCACATCGCGAACCTTCTTGTCCGCATAACTCTTCTGTCTAGACTAGGCTACACGGAGTCTATCCTGAATCACCTTGACCTTGTCTATCGCATCCTGGACCATCTCTCTACCTAATAACCTGGCCTCGCCCGGCTCAAACCAACCTACCAGGGATCTACATCTCCTACCATATAAGGCCTCATACGGCACCATCTGCATGATGGACTGATAGCTGTTGTTATAAGCAAACCACGCCAGTGGCAAGAAGTGATCCCATAACCCTCGAAACTCAATCACGCACGCACGGAGCATATCCTCCAAAATCGGAATAGTGCGCTCAGACTGTCCATCCGTCTGGGGGTGAAATGGCGTGCTCATCTACACCCGAGTGCCTAACTCCTGCTGCACGTCTCTCCAGAATCGTAAAGTAAACTGAGTGCCTCTGTCTGAAATGATAGAAATAGGAATACCATGCAACCGGACTATCACTCTGATATAGATCTCCACCAACAACTCCGATGAATAAGTAGTGCACACATGTACGAAATGGTCAGACTTGGTCAGCCAATCAAAAATGAACTAAATAGAATCAAACTTCCTCACAGTTCATGGAAGTCCAGATACGAAGTCCATAGTGATGCGCTCCCACTTCCACTCTGGGATCTCAATCTGCTGTAGTAACCCACTCGGACGCTGATGCTCATACTTCACCTGCTGGCAGTTGAAGCACCTAGAAAAATAGTCAACTATATCCTTCTTCATCTGCCTTCACCAATAGTGCTACCTCAAGTCCTGATACATATTTGTTGCACCCAGATGGATGGAATACCGCGAGCTATTGGCCTCAGCTAGAATCAACTCTCGAAGACTATCCACATTGGGAACAAAAATCTACCCCTGCATCCTCATCACTCCATCATCCCTGATGGTAACATCTCGAGCATCACCACGCTGAACTCTGTCCTGAAGAACAAGCAAATAAGGGTTATCAAACTACCACTCCCTGATGCGATCAAATAGAGAAGACCGAGAAACCACACAGGCCAGAACCCAGCTGGGCTCTGAAAGATCCAATCTAATGAATTTGCTTGCCAAGGCCTGAACATCTATCACCATAGGTCTCTCTGAGGCTGGTAGATATGCCAAACTCTCCAAACTCTCCACCCGGCGACTCAAGGCATCGGCAACCACTTTGGCCTTGCCCGGGTGATAAAGAATTGTAATATCATAATCCTTAATTATAACCATCTCCTCTGACCCATATTCAAGTCTTTCTATGTAAGTAAGTGTTGCAAACTCTGATGATCAGTGTAAATCTCACAAGGATCCCCATATAAATAATGACGCTAGATTTTCAAGGCGTGAACAATGGCAGCTAACTCAAGATCGTGGACAGGGTAATTCTTTTCATGCACCTTCAGCTGTCGGGACGCGTAGGCAATCACCATACCATTCTGCATTAATTCCGCTCCAAGTCCAACCCGTAAGGCATCATAGTGAACTATATAGGACCTCGAACCTGTAGGCAACATCAAGATTGGGGCCGAAGTCAAAGTTGTCTTGAGCTTTTTGAAGCTCGCCTCACACTCCTCTATCCATTGAAAAGGGGCACCCTTTTGGGTAAATGTTGGTCATAGGTGTTGCGATCGAAGAGAACCCCTCCAAAAAATGACGGTAATAACCCGCCAAACTAAGGAAACTACGGATCTCAGTAGCTGAGGAGGGCCTGGCTAACCTTGCACGACCTCCACCTTCCTCGGATCCACTCGAATGCCCTCATCGACACCAAGTGGCCTAGGAATGCCACAAAACTCAGCCAGAACTCACATTTAGAGAACTTTGCATACAATCTCTTCTCCCTCAAAGTCTGAAGCACTACCCTTAGGAGTTGCTCATGCTCTTCTCAACTCCGGGAATATAGCAAAATATTATCAATTAAAACAATCATGAATGTATCAAGATATGGCCTGGAAATGTTGTGCATCAAGTGCATGAAAGTTGTTGGGGCATTAGTTAGCTCGAAAGACATAACGAGGAACTCATAATGACCATACCGAGTCCTGAAGTCAGTCTTCGGGATATCTGGCTTCTGAATCTTCAACTGATGGTAACTGGAGTGCAAATAAATCTTGGAGAATACTTGTGCGCCCTGAAACTGATCAAACAAGTCATCAATACGAGGGAAAGGATACCAGTTCTTCACTGTAACTTTGTTCAACTAGTGATAGTCAATGCACATAAGCATAGAACCGTCCTTCTTCTTCACAAACAACACAGGAGCACCCCAAGGCGAAACACTGGGTCGAATGAAACCCTTACCTAACAACTCCTATATCTGATCATTCAACTCCTTCCACCCAGGAGGAGCCATGCGATATGGGGGAATGGAAATGGGCTGAGTGTCCGGTAACAAATCAATGCCAAAATTGATATCTCTATCGGGCGGCATGGCCGGAAGATCAGCTGGAAACACATCGAGGAAATCTCGTACCACTGTGACTGAATCAATAGAAGGGGTGTCAACACTGACATCCCTCACATAAGCTAGATAATCAGCACACCCTTTCTCAACCATACATTGAGCTTTAAGGAAAGAAATAACCTGGTTGGGGGTGTGATCTAGAATACCACTCCACTCAATACGTGGAATGACTAGCATAGCCAGCGTCACGGTCTTGTCGTGACAATCAAGAATAGCATGATGGGGTGACAACTAGTCCATGCCCAGAATAATATCAAAGTGAACCATACCGAGCAACAAAATATCGGACGTAGTCTAAAAACCTCAAATAGCGACCAAAAATGACCGATACACATGGTCCACAACCAGAAAATCTTCCACGGGAGTAGAAACATAAACGGGGGAACTCAAAGAATCCAAAGGCACACCCAGATATGAAGCAAAATAAGAGGACACATATGAAAAAGTAGAACAAGGATTGAATAGAACTGATGCCTCTATTTGACTAACCAATATAATACTTGTGATAACTGAATCAGAGGCGACAACCGTGACACGATCAAGAATAACATAAAATTTGGCTCAGCCCCTCACTCGAGGGCGGCCTCTATCACCCTGATCCCCGCCCTTGGCTGGCTGGGCAGGTGGGGTGGTAGCTGGAGCTGGAACGATGGCATGCTGACCCTTTGGAGTATGCTGAGGCTGTGAAGTCTATGAAGGCACAACCCTATCGCATCTGGGGAACTCCCTAACAAGATGACGAGTAGCACCGCACTCATAACAAGCTCTGGGAGGGCACGGGGGCTGTGACTGACCAGGCCCAATCCCGCTAGGCTGACCCTTGGAGGTACCTCGCGCACGAGACGCGTTGGAAGCTAGGGGAGCATAATAAGGCTTGTGAGGTGCTGGGAAAGCTGGAGTACCACCAGCTTCTAGCAAGGCTGAATAAACTGGATGACCGGAATAACCCCTACCATATCTACCGGCTGCTGCAGTACGGGCGCAAGAGATATGACCCGACTCACGAGACCTCTTGGCCTCCCTCTCTCCTTGCTCCCTAGCGAGCATACCCTCAATCCGTCTGGAAATACTCATCACCTGCTGATAAGGTATATCCATCTCCAGCTCTCTAGCCATACTGGACTGGATAGGTGGAATAATACCCTTAATAAACCTCCGCACTCTCTCTCGGACCATGGCGACCAAAGCCGGTGCATGTCTGGCCAACCGGGTGTAACGTATGGCGTACTCAGATACTGTCATGGTGCCTGGAACAACCACTCAAACTCCGCACGCCAAGAATCCATGAGGCTCTGGGGAACAAACTCCCTCATAAATATATCAGAGAACTTTGTCCAAGCCAGTAAGGCAGCCTCGACCGGACTATCCAACTCATAAGTACACCACAACTCATAGGTGGCTCCTTGAAGCTGAAAATCAGTAAAAGAAACCCCAATGGACTCCACTGTGCCCATAATAGGAGAATGCGATGACACTCTAAAAATCCCAAGGCGTCATCTGAAGCTAGGCCACTGAACACTAGGGGATCATATTTCTTGAACCTCTCTAACATGCGTTGCTCTTCCTCTGAGGCAGCTGACCTCTATCCGGGCTGTACTGGTGCTGCAAGTGGTATAGGAATAACCTCTAAAACCTATTCCATCAGCACTTGCTGCACAGGAGTGCGTGTTGTAGGAGTCTTGGCCCCTCCCCCGGCCTGAGATGTGGCTGTAGCAAGGGGAAACAACCCCTCTTGAGCCAAAGTAGTGTACATGCTCATATACTGAGCCAGGGTCTCCAGGAGTGCTGGAGTAGTAGTAGTTGTAGTAGGTGTACCAGGTGCCTGTCTCCTACCTGATCCACTGATGGTGCCTCATCAGTAGCGTACGCGGATGCTATGGCTGCACCTCGGGTGCGTCCTCGACCTACACCCTAGCCCCAACCTCTGGCGGTGGCAGCAGGGGTCGCGGGTGCCTGGTCCTCGCGTGTAGCATGTGTCCTCACCATCTATGAGAGAATAGAAGACAACAATTTTGAATTGGTGTCAAAATATTGCACGACAAGCAATTCAAAAGAAATGAAGATTTTTCCAAAACAGTTACATAGCCTCTCGTAGATAAATACGGACGTCTCCGTACCGATCAACAAGACTCTAATAAACTGATATGTGTCCCATGACTCCTATGAACCTAAAGCTCTGATACCAACTTGTCACAACCCCAGTTCACCAATCGTAAACCTGTCATGAAGGCACCCAGTCTTCGTGACTAGGTAAGCCTAACACATTGCGGAAATTTAACAACCTTTACGAATCCATAAAACTACTTAATAACATAAGTAAAATGTATATACACTTCAACCCAAAAGTACTGAAACAACCTCCAAGAACAGGAAACTTACAGGCAAACACAAGCTAAAGAATTTAAGCTATGGCTCTATCATCCAGAAGTATCTATACAACCGAACAAAATGAAATGAAATACTATCTATAAGGAAGAGTGGAAGGAGACTCTTCGGATCTGCAGATGCGATAGATGCATACCTCAAGTCTCCCAATGTAGCTCTGTAATCATCGATAATGCGCTCGATCAGAAGTACCTAGATCTGCACAACAAAAGTATGCAGAAGAATAGCACGAGTACACCACAGCGGTACTCAGTAAGTGCCAAGACTAACCTCGATTGAGCAGTGACGCCGAAGGTCAGGGCCCTACTGGGAATAATATAATAATAGTATCAAACAGTGTAAAACGGTAAAGAATTTGAAATGACAGCAAAGCAGAATAGAAGCTACAAGTCACTAGCAATTAAAATTAACATGGAAAAATAACATAACAATGTCCCTTAGCTGTCCGTGGATCTCACGTGAATGGAACCCGCAGTCAACTCATCTCAGTAACAAGGATCTCTAGGAATCGAACCTGCAGTCCACTAATCTCAATAATAAGGATCTCTAGAAATTGAACCCGCGGTCCACTGATCTCAATAACAAGGATCTTTGGGAATTGAACCCGCAAGCCACTTAACTCTATAACAAGGATCTCCGGGAATTGAACCCGCAGTCTACAATGCAAAACACAACCAAAAACAAGGAAAGATGCTAAGAGAATGGAATACACGACTACAAATAATAGTTAAGTTCTGACCCAACATGTTCCATGTAATTTCAATTAAGGCAATTAAGCATTTAGACAGTTAATTCTATCTAGTCATACTCCTCTAACTAACACAAGATAAATATTGTATTTAATTTAGTCAAATAACAGAGATAACATAGTTTGAGCAATTCAAGTAAAGTAGATTTTCAACAATTTGCACAAGTACATGCCCGTAACCACGCGTACAAGGCATTTAAATCAACACATAAGATATACTAAGGGGAGAGGTCCCCCACACAAGGTTAAACAAGTCACTTACCTTGAACCGGTACAAAACCGCTAAGAAATAATGCCTTTGCCACGAGTATCCGACTCCGAGTGGCCAAAATCTATTCAAACCAATTACATAATGTAGATAACATCGCAAGTAACTAATAACACTATTAAAATTAAAGCTAAGGCGCGAAAATGGGTAAAATGACCAAAATGCCGCTCCAGCAAACGTCTCAAAATCGAAATATTTTTACATTTTCAGCACCTTCATACTATCACAAGCCTAACCATATAAAAATCTCCCAAATCAGAGGTCAATTGCCCCTTCAAATCATCACAATCGGGTCTAAGGATTTTACCCCAAGTTTCATCCCAAATCCGAAATTAAAGGTTTAATTCGAGGTTAGATCAATGGATATTAATCATAAGAGATTAAGGAATCGTTACCCAATAGTTGCCTCTGAAAATCCCTCGAAAAATATCCCAAAACCGAGCTCTCTATTGATTTTTTCTAAAAATGGAAGAACCCTCATTTTTGAAAAAGATATAGTCAGACCAGCAATTTAATTCACTGCAATCACATGAATAGCCATGCAATCGCGTAGAAGAAATTTTGAAAGCCTGGGAAAATGCTCGATGCGAATGCAGCAAGAGGCCTGCGATCGCGTAAGGTAAGGAGATTGAACTACGCGATGGCACTAGGGACATCGTGATCGCGGAGAAGGAAAAATCAAAACTATGTGATCGCATGAGGAATTATGTGATCGCATTGAAGGAAAACAGGCCCCCCTACAGAATTACACTATGCGATCACAGAGGGTTAAAATCTTCAGCAGTAATAGCAGAAAATCTGCAACTATTTTTCAACTCAAAATGCCATGTTGGGTATCCGAAATACATCTGAGGCCTCCAGGGCCTCAACCAAACCTACTGACATGTCCCATAACATCATTAAAACTTGCTCAAATCCTTAAACCACCTAAAACAATGTCAGAAACATGAATTAATCAAAGATTCAAGCCTATGAACTTTAAATACTAACCAAATAGGCTTTCGATCAATAACCTATCCAAAACTTGTCCGAATGACCTGAAATTTTGCACGCACATCCAAAATGACATAAGGAAGCTCTAGAAACTTCCGGAATCCCAAACCGACCATCGGATCAAAGTTTCTCTATCGGACCGGAACTTCAAAAATTTTAAACTTCGTCATTTCAAGCCTAAATGAGCTACGGACCTCCAAATTACATTCCGAACACGCTCCCATTACCGAAATCACCTAATGGAGCTAAAGGAATGATTGGATTTCATTTCAATGTTGTTTTCACACTGTTCAGAATACGGACCATTTTTCAACTCTTAAGCTCTCATTTAGGGACTAAGTATCCCAAAACAATCCGAATCCAAGAACAGAACATCCCAGCAAACCAAAATAGTAGAAATGAACTTAGGGAAAGCAATTAAGAGGGTATCGGGGCATAAATTCCAAAAACGACAGGTCGGGTCGTTACAAGCCTTCTGCCCAAACAGGAAAAAAGGCATACATCAAATTATATCGATCTGATTCTTATGCAATGACTGAATAAAGTGAAGCTGATCAACTATCTTGCCTTTATTGTGAAGCTGCTTGAAAGGGTACTCAATATCTCAAAAGCTCATGCGATTCCCTATGGATTTATATTGACAACTGTGCTTGAAAGAATAAATGTTTCCTTGAAAAAATGGGAAATGGCGTCGAGCAAAGAGCATTTTGGCAGCAAAACTCTTCAAGCTTGTGATTATATGCTGAGTACAACTCTAGTTGAACCTGGTTCTTCAGCAAAAACTCCTATGAATAGTAAGGCTAGAGCCTTAGTTCAGGAGGTTGGGGAAAAAGATGCCGAGATAACAAGGCTTCATGCAAGAGTTGCTGAATTGGAGGGACAAAGAAATGGGCTAAGAACTGAACTTGCAAAGGAAAATTAGAAAAATGAAGGAATGCTTCAACGGAGGATAAACCTGCTACAAACCCAACCCTCTAGATCTTCTAAGCCTTATGTAACGACCCGACCCGTTGTTATAGGAGTTACCGCCTCGTATTCTCTAGTTAATACTTTAATATGTTCATATATATGTGTTTGAAGAGTCAGAAGTAAATCGGATAGAATCCAGTTAGAAATGAGGCAATAAACCTCTTTATGGGAAGGTTATTTTGGAAAAGTCAACTAGATGTTGACCAATGAGTTAGAAAGCTTGAAATGGAATTCTCATGATTCGACTAGTTTGGGGGGATGATTTATGACTTAGGAGAGCAATCAGAATCGAATTCAGAGGTTTGGTGTAGATTTAGGCTTGAATTGGCTACGGTTGAAATTTGGTGAATTCCAGACGGTAGGCGAGATTTTGATCCGCGGCACAGAATGGAATTTCGAGAGTTGCAGTAGCTCCGTTAGGTGATTTTGGATATGCATGCAAAATTAGAGGTCATTCGGAGGTGTTTAGGTCAGGTTTTAGAGCAAATGCTAGTTTCGGAAGTTTTAGTGAAACTTAGGCTTGAATTCGTGAGAATTTGATGATTTTGATGTTTATGATGGTGTTCTTATGTTGCAAGAAAATTTGAATGAAGAAATGAGACATATATATATATGCATTTTGTTGAGGTTTTGAGGGTCTTGGGGTGATTTCGGATGCCCAACAGGAAGTTTTGAGCTTGTATAATGCAGTAGAAAATTTCAGGTAGACTTTGTTCTATGCGATCGCATAGAGTGGCCTGCGATCGCATAGAAGGACCTGAAGGAGATGAGAAATTTCTCTATGTGATCGCATAGAGGAGTATGCGATCGCATTGGTTGAGGAGATTACACAGTGCGATCGCAAGGGCTGTTAATGCAATCGCAAATAAGAGAATTAAGGGGCCAGGAATTTGCTCTATGCAATTGCACAGAAGGGAGTGCGATCACATAGGTTCATAAGGTTACACAGTGCGATCGCATACACTGGGTTGCGATCGCATAGAAGGAAAATACGCCTGGAAAAATTTACTCTATGCGATCGCAAGAGAATCATTGCGATCGCAGGCGTCAGTGACAAATCGCAATGATTTACTCTATGCGATCGCAGGGCCTGAAAAAATTTACTCTATGCGATCACAGGCGTCAGTGACAGAACAGTTAAGTTAAAAATTTCAGACGCGAACCCTCGTAATTTTACACCATTTTTACTTCGTCAAGGGAGGGTTTTGAGTTATTTGAAGAGAGAAATGAACGGGTATCGCTTGGAGTTAAGTTTGTTGACTCAAAAACATGATTTTATGCTAGAACCAACACCAAAATTCATGAAATTGGGTAGACTTTGTGAAGAACTAGGGCTTAGATTATGAAAACAAATTTTTGGGTTTTGAAAATCCATTCAAACTCCAATTTTAATAAATTATATATGCACGGACTCAAAGCGAGACGAGGAATCTGTTGGTATGATTTTCACAATTTTTCGAGAAGTGGGCCCGGGCTCGGGTTTTACCAACTTTGTGAATTGTTACATTTTTAAGTAATTTTGATCGGGTTATGTTTCTTTGACCCATATTTATGTATTTGGAGTGGTTTTGACTAGATTCGACGCACAAGGCAGCATATTCGAAAGAAAAGGGCATTGCGGACGAGTCCACGGCCGGTTAGAAGTGAGTAGTTGGTGTATTTGATAGACTGAGGGTTAGAAACCCCGGCTTATCACATTGTGATGCTATTTAGGACGTGACTCGCACCCCATGGCTGGTGCGGGATTGGTTATGACTGGGGATTGTGATTTGGTCCACCCCGGACAAGAATAATATTATATTGCCGGTTGAAATGCACACGGTGTTAAGTATATATGTGGGATATAAGCCATGTTTGGGGCCTTCTGCCGACTTGTAGTATCCTTAGGGATAGATATCTATGTGATAGCATGATTTGTAAAATCATTGATCTTAGTCCTGGCTTGAAATCACTGTTATGAAATGCTAAGTCACCTGTTCTTGGAAAATTTAATAAAATTAAAGTATTTTTCATTGTTAATGAACTAGAATCTGGAAATAAATAAATTGAACTGTTGTGTGACTCATATGCATGTTGTGGACTGTGTATGGATTGGGCTGCACATCGCAGCGGATGACATGAATATTGCGCTTTGGCTGAAGGAGCCCCTCCGGAGTCTATACACACCCCCAGTGAGCGCCGTCGATGTTAAACGGATCGGGCTACGCGCCGTAGCGGTCATGTGCATTGCATTGCATTCATGCATTGGTATTTACTTGTGTTAACAATTATCGCTATTGTTGTTAGTTCGTGGTAGGTATCGGACTGTAGTTTTAGCTTTCCTCTGTGGTATTCTGTGGATTTCCTGCTTTTAGCTATTTTATATACTTTTTACTCACTGAGTACTTAGTACTCACCCCTACTCCCTGCACCTTTGTGTGCAGATTCAAGTACGTAGGAGGGTTAGACGAGCAGTCCAGTTTTTTTCAGAGTACTCGAGTTGCTGAGGTAGCTGCTGGCGTTCACAGGACCTAACTTCTCTCTTTATTCTAGTTTATTATTTATATACTTCTAGACTTGAGTATTTTGTTCAGTATTCTTAATACTATTCAGTTTTTGCTTAGAGGCTCTACACTCGTGACCCCACATCTTTAGGGAGTGTTATTTTTAGTGTTCACACTTCTTCGTATTTTTATTCTACTATTATCGTTGGAGTATTATTATAGACTCACATATTCTTCTTGAATTTGTCCTTTGGGGACTTTTCATTAAATGTGGAAATAGTTGTTGGTCTAGCTTGCCTAGCTTTAGAGTAGGGTGCCATCACGGCCGGGTTTTGGTCGTGATTGTCACATCTCCTTTTTGCACACCTACCCCGAGGGATAAATGTAGAAGGGAGTTTTTCCAATTTAAGTGATAATATTCGAAATGAGATTATTTATTTATTTTAGAGTCGCCACTTGGAATAAATTATGGTGTCCCAAGTCACCGATTTATTTAAATCCCAAATCGAGGAAATTTTTGACTTTCCAAATGAAGTCTGCGAGCCAGAAATTCTAAGTAAGGAATTCTGTTGACTCGACGGAAGGTGTTAGGCACCCCCGGATCCCGTGGTTCTAGCACGGTCGCTTAAATTATCGTAATGGCTAAATATCTCATTTTAAAACATGTTCAATACTATAATGCAATTTTAAATCATTTACCTTGTTTGGTTATTTTTTAAGAAAAAATAAACATTGTTATTGAGGGGCCCCGTAATTTTAATTCTTCTATTTAGCTAGGCTCGTAATATTTTTTATTTAAAAAGGATAATCCTAAAGTGACTACATTTTTTCTATTTAGTTTGTCTCTAAAAGAAAAAGAAAAGTCCTAATTAATTACATGCATAAAAGGCTACTCTATATTAGTACAAAAGGTGTTCCCTCACAAGCCGACTAAATGGCAAATTTATTCTTCAAATTATAGAGCTAACTACAATTTGACAAAACTAATAAAACGAAAAATAATAACAAATATTAATCAACAACTTTCTTTTCTATTTCATTTCAAAACTTCAACTTTCAATTTGAGCTTACATCAACACATGATTTTTAGAATGTGTACCTGGTTTTGAAAGGAGTGGGAAGATTGAAAATCAACAGGGCGGTGAAAGTACAACAACAACAACATAACAACCAGCAGTAGCTTCAACACCTCAATCTAGAAAATCCCAGCAATATGGAGAAAAACAGTAAAACTAGAGAAGAAATATATATTCCAGAATTTCTCTTTGCTTTCTCTTTCTAGCTTTGAACTCTCTTCAATTCTCAAAAGAAACTCTCAAAAATTAAATTTTTTCAGTGTATACTTCTGTATCCACAGTGTATATCGAGTGTATACTGCTCTCTTGTTTTCTTTATTTTTTCTTCTCCTCCTATTGTTTCCTCTCTTTTTTCCTCCCCTTTTTTCATAAATCTTCTCTTCTATTTATAGGCAAGAATTTCGAAAATTTTCAATTTTTTTTATTAAAAAGAAAATATTTTTTAATATAAAGAAAACCCACTAATCCATGTTTTGCTCTCCTTGTTTTCTTCCTTAATTTCCTTGCCCTCCACTACTTTATGTTATGTGATTATGATTATTTTTGGCTAAAAAATCAGAAATTTTCTTTTTGGGCCTAGGGGTTTTGGGTTGGGTAAGGGTGCTTAGGATTGGGCTTGTAACTTAATTTGCAAGATGGCCCAATCCAAATTTTTTCTATTTTGTTCTTCTCCATTATTCAACTTCCTAATTAATAAAGCCCAAAATACTAAGATTAATTTATAAAAACTAAAATTATCTTGAAATACTAATTAACTCATAATAATAGTTGTCACCAAAATTTAAATGGTAATTAAAATACAATCACACAATAAGGACATTAAAGTCTAAAATGCAAAAGATGCCTATTTTTGTGATTTTCATTTTGTAAGATAAAATTAATTACTCCTAATTGCAAAGTTAGATAAAAAATGTAAACACGGCATATTTTTGTATTTTTATTAATTTAAACACATATAATCACGCATATACGAATGCAAACAATTACCAAAAATAACAACGAAAATTCACAAAAATACACACCGTAAAATAGACAATTTTTGTTTTGGTTTTGTGGTGTGATTCACGTTAGACAAAAATCACGTGCTCACAGTTGCCCCTCTTTGTGTGAAAACGCAAAGAGTTTTCGTGCAAAGAATATTGAGCAAATACGAGCGATTTTTTCCCGTTCGAGCACTCCATTTGAAGCATTTTAAAAAGATCTTGACCGAGCCATTGCTTCATGAGGCCTCGTACATATCCTGGGCTAAACAGGAATCAGGTCAAAGTAGTTCGGGAAGTTTCGGTAGCTGTGACTATCACAGACCGACACTTTGTTGTTACTGTAGATATCGTTGCAACTATTGATGCTTACTGCTTACTGCTTACTGACCTCCTTATTACACCAAAAGAGAAATTAAAGCTAATCTATATATGCTATCAACTATTAGTTACAAGATTTTTATCTATGATTCTCTTGAAAACTTGATCTTCAGTCTTAGCTGATTTTGCTGTAGACCTCGATCTGAATCTTGATGCTCGCAAGCTGTACGTGCTTGTTTATTTATGTAATATTGAGTATAATGGTATTGGCAGGGCTTGTGACTTCAATCAGATTCTGAGCAATCCGCGCTTCTGTTTACTCCAACATTTGAACTCGTTTTCTTTTTGGTTCTATTCTTCTTTTCTTTATTCTAGCTTGAGGTTCCACTCGTAGGTTATATCGATCCTTGCGTCCCAATGTCAAACCTATTTGGACAATAAAACAAACAAACAAACAAAAATTTTCTGCTCCAGTTTCGCTAGGAAAAATTCGTGAGTTAGTTGTGACACAAAAAATGATTAAAAAGACTCTTTGGTATTGGTTAAGAGAATCTTGACTTTTTAAAACTATAGTTTCAAAAGTTAACGTTCCACGGTTTTCTGGCCGGGAGACCCTCGGTTTTCTGGCGGGGGTTTTGAAGAAACGGCTCTACAGTTTTCTGATTGGGAGATCCTCGGTTTTCTGACCGGGATTTTTGAAAGAAAGTTTTTGCGGCTTTTTGGCCGGAATTCAAAAGCATTGTTTCATGGCTTTCTGGCTGGAAGACCCTTGGTTTTCTGATCGGGGTTTTAAAGAAGAGTTTCACGGCTTTCTGGCCGGAATTCAAAAGCAACGTTTCACGGCTTTCTGGCCGGAAGACCCTCGGTTTTCTGGCCGTGGTTTAAAAGAAATGGCTCCACAGTTTTCTGACTGGAGATCCTCGGTTTTCTGACCGGGATTTTGAAAGAAATTTTTCACATCTTTCTGGCCGGGAGACCCTCGGTTTTGTGAACAGGATATCGAAGAAATGTTCTATGGCTTTCTGGCCAAAAGGTCTTTGATTTTGGCCGGGGTTTTAAAAGAAACGGCTCCACAGTTTTTTGACTGAGAAATCCTCGGTTTTCTGATCGGGATATCGAAGTAAGGTTCCATGGCTTTCTGGCCAAGAGGTCCTCGGTTTTCTGGTCGGGGTTTTAAGAACCGGCTGCACAGTTTTCTGACTGGAAGATCCTCGGTTTTTTGACAGGGGTATCGAAGAAAGGCTCCATGGCTTTCTAGCCAAGAGGTCATCGGTTTTCTGGCCAGGGTTTTAAGAAACGGCTCCACACTTTTCTGACTGGGAGATCCTCGGTTTTCTGACTGGGGTATCGAAGAAAGGTTTTCACGACTTTCTGGCTGGAATTCAAAAGTAAAGTTTCACGGCTTTCTGGCTGGATTTCAAAAGCAATGTTTCACGGCTTTCTGGCCGGAAGACCCTCAGTTTTCTGGCCGTGTTTGCTTAATAAGCGGCTCCGCAGTTTTCTAACTGGGAGATCCTCGGTTTTCTTACCAGGATTTTGAAAGAAAGTTTTCACGGCTTTCTCGCCGGAATTCAAAAACAACGTTTCACGGATTTCTGGTTGGAAAGACCCTCGGTTTTTGGTCGGGGTTTAAAGAAATAGCTCCGCAGTTTTCTGACTAGGAGATCCTCGGTTTTCCGACCGGGATTTTGAAAGAAAGTTTCACGGTTTTCTGGCCGGAAATCAAAACAACGTCTTACGGCTTTCTGGCCGGAAGACCCTCGGTTTTCTGGCTGGGGTTTAAAGAAACAGCTCCGCAGTTTTCTGACTGGGAGATCCTCGGTTTTCTGACCGGGATATCGAAGTAAGGTTCAATGGCTTTCTGGCCAAGAGGTCCTCGGTTTTCTGGCTGGGGTTTTAAGAAACGGCTCCATAGTTTTCTAACAGGTAGATCCTCGGTTTTCTGACCGGGGTATCGAAGAAAGGCTCTATGGCTTTCTGGCCAAGAGGTCCTCGGTTTTCTGTCCAGGGTTTTAAGAAACGGCTCCACTGTTTTCTGACTGGGAGATCCTCGGTTTTCTGACCGGGGTATCGAAGAAAGGTTTTCACGACTTTCTGGCCGAAATTCAAACGTAACATTTCACGGCTTTCTGGCCGGAATTCAAAAGCAATATTTCATGTCTTTCTGGCTGGAAGACCCTCGGTTTTCTGGCCGGGGTTGCTCAAGAAATGCCTCCACAGTTTTGTGACTGGGACATCCTCGATTTTATGATCGGGATTTGAAAGAAAATTTTCACGGCTTTCTGGCCGGAATTCAAAAGCAATGTTTCACGGTGTTCTCGCCGGAAGACCCTCAGATTTCTTGCCGGGGTTTTAAGAAACGGCTCTGCAGTTTTCTGACTGGGAGGTCCCCGGTTTTCTGACCGGGATTTTGAAAGAAAGTTTTCACGGCTTTCTGGCCGGAATTCAAAAGCAATGTTTCACGACTTTGTGGCCGGTAGACCCTCGGTTTTCTGGCCGGGGTTTAAAAGAAATGGCTCCACAATTTTCTGACTAGGAGATCCTCGGTTTTCTGGCCGGGATTTAAAACAACGTTTCGCTGTTTTCTGGCCGGAAGACCCCCGGTTTTTTGGCCGGGGTTTAAAAGAAATGGCTCCACAATTTTCCGACTGGGAGATCCTCGGTTTTCTGGCTGGGATTTTGAAAGAAAAGTTTCACGGCTTTCTGTCCGGAATTCAAAAGCAATGTTTCACGGCTTTCTGGCCAGGAAATATCACACTAACATGACATGATTTTTTTTTACTTTTTTTTTCGTTTTCCTTTCCTTTCTACTTCTTTTTGGGTTTCTTTTAGGTGTTTTCCTTTTATTCATCAACAATGCATGTGACGAACCGGCCCGTCGTTACGGGAATTACCACCCCGTTATGTTGTAAATTCATGTTTTATGCTTTTATATCAGTGCTAGAGTCTATCGGGTGAGTTAGGAGTGATTTGGATTGGAAATGAGGCATATAGCCTTTGTGAAGGAAACTTGAATAAGGAAAGTCAACCCGGAGTTGACTATTTGGTTAGAGGGCTCGGAATCGGATTTTGATGATTCGGTTAGTTCCGAGAGGTGATTTGTGACTTAGGGGAGCGATCGGAATTGAATTTGGAGGCCCGGTGTAGAAATAGGCTTGAATTGGCTAAGGTTGAATTTTGGCGAAATCCGAACGGTAGGTGAGATTTTGATCCGGGGTCGGAATGGAATTTCGACAGTTGCAGTAGCTTCGTTATGTGATTTTGGATATGTCCACAAATGTTTAGATCATTCGGACATTGTTTAGTCGGGTTTTTGATTGATTGTGTAATTCGGAATGTTTTAAGGAATTTAGGCTTGAATTCGATGCGAATTATGGGTTTTGATGTTGTTAGACGTGTTTTGAGGATTTGAGCAAGTTCGAATAAGGTATTAAGATGTGTTGTTTGGATGAGGTCCCGGGGGCCTCGGGGGTTTTCGGATGGTTAAACGGGAGAAAATGTGGAAAATTACAGGTTTGGGATTCTGGTTCTGTTGTTTTCGCTCCTGCGGAAATGGGGGCGCAAGAGCGAGTCCGCAGAAGCGGACAAGAGGGCGCAGGGGCGAGTGACTTCGCAGAAGCGGAATAGTCTCCGCTGAAGCGGCATCGCAGGAGCAAAGGTGAGGCCGCAGAAGCGGTCAAGAGAGAAATGGGGGAAACCGCAGAAGCGGATTTGTTGACCGCATAGGCGAGTCCACAGGAGCGGACTCTTGATCGCAGAGGCGGAAAGGACCGCAGGGGCGGAAGAATTTCCGCAGAAGCAGACCCGCAGGAGCGGTCCGTGTATCGCAGGAGCGGAAATGGCCAAATAGGCCTGGGTTCGTAGAAGCGACCAATAGGTCGCAGAAGCGGTTCCGCAGGGGCGGAAAATGGCCCGCAGAAGCGAAAATCGCAGTGAGTTAAGTGTATCAGAAGTTAGAAAAATTTCAGAAACATTTCACACATTTGGGTCTCGGCTTTAGAGGCGATTTGGGCGATTTTGAAGAGAAACTCAAGGGAAATCATCGGGTAATCAACTATGGACTTAAACTATGATTAGTATTGATAATATTATGCAATTATATCATGAAAATGGAGGAATTTGGGGTGATTCATGGAAGATTTAACCCTAGGCTTGAACTTTAGAAAATCAAGGTTTTGAATGGGCAAATGGAGTCCGAATTTGGTAAAATTGATATGCTTAGACTCGTATCGAGATGAGGGTTCCGAATATGTGACTTTTGTAATTTTTCGACAAGCGTACCGAAAGTTGGGTTTTGACATCTTTGGGAATTTTGGTGTAAATTGAGTTGTATTGATTGGGTGTCGTTCCATTGGCCTAATTTGTTGTGTTTCTACTGTATTTGATCAGATTCTACGCGTGCGGAGCTTGATTCTCGTGGCAAGGGCATTGCGGAGTAGTCGTCGCGCCGTATTGAGGTGAGTAATAGATGTGGGTGATGACCAGCAGGTTCGAAACCCCGGTATACCACTTGGTGACGCTGTATAGCGGCGAGACACGTACTATCTTGTGAGTGCGGGGTCGATTGTGATTGGGGACTATGGCTTAGTCCGACTTGTTGATACTGTGTTATGACATTGGCTATTCTTGAGCCGTCGAACCTCCTTTTCGGATGGTTGCATACTATATATTGAAATATTGGCCACTCTTGAGCCGAGGAACCCCCTTCTTGGGCGGTTGAGAATACTTGTGGGCCGTGAGCTAGTTATTGGATCCCGCGAGGATCGTTATCATTGTCTTATCATATTGACATATTAGTTACTACCGGTCCGTAGCTATTTCTGTTATCATGCTATTTCCAATCTCTGGAACTTGGTATTACTGTTTTCCAACTGAAAAATGATAAAAAGGTTTTCAAAACTACTTTTGAGCTTGCGAGGCTGTATTTGCATATTAGCTGACTGGTAGTGGATCAGGCAGCGCGCTGCAGCGGTATATATGTTGGATCGGACTGCACGCCGCAGTGATATTGTGCTTGGGCTGTAGGAGCCCCTCCGGAGTCTGAACCCCTACAGTGAGCACGAGTACCCAAATTGGATCGGGCTACGCGCCGTAGCGGTCATATCATGCATTGCATTGCATTTAGCTACATCTGCTAGCTGTTATACTGCTTTGCTGGTACTTGTTGGTACAGGTACAGTCGATATTGATTCTGTGACAGGGTATTTGATTACAGCTTTACATAGTGCTTTATTGTGGATTTCTTATCTGCGCTGTCTTACCCTTGTTTATTACCACTGAGTCTGGCAGTACTCATTTTACTCCCTGCACCTTGTGTGCAGGATCCAGGTACCTCTCAGCAGTGATCCAGTAGCTGTGCGAGGCGACATTTGTGGATATTCGAGGTAGCTGCAGAGTCCGCAGGACCCGATATTCCTTCTTATCGTCTCTTGATTTTGTATTGACTTTTCTTTCCGCACTTGGTATCTTGTAAACCTTTATACACTCATGTTCAGTAGAGGCTCATGACTCTTGACCCTTCGGTCTATGGGAGTTGATGTATTATGGGACTTGGTTCCCTGTTTTCGTTATATGTATCGCTGTTATTTCGTGAATTAATATGCTTAAATGGGCTAAAGAGAGCTTCTAGCTCCGTGGTTGATATTGATTGGTCGGGCTGGCTTAGCAATGTGCTGGGCGCCATCACGACCGGATTTGGGGTCGTGACAAGTTGGTATCAGAGCCTAGGTTTACTAGGCCTCATGAATCTTGAGCCGGTTAGTAGAGTCTTGTGGATCGGTACGGGGATGCCTGTACTTATCCTCGGGAGGCTGCGAACCTTTAGGAAAACTTCACTTTTCTTGAACTGTGTCGTGCGATCTTGTTGTTCTGAGAACTGAACTTCTATATTCTATTCTCTCGCAGATGGCGAGAACGCGAGCATCAGGACGAGGTGGACGACCTCCATTGCCACCTGTTAGAGGCCGTGGGCGCGGTCGTGCTAGAGGTAGAGGTAGGGCAGCCGAGGCAGTGCCAGCTGACCCGCCCGTTGTACCAGTTCAGGAGCAGCCCCCAGTGGTTGATGCTCCAACAGCCCCAGTTCAGGGCCAGACTGTATCTATTGCTATTCCTGGTCTTCAGGAGACTCTTGCTCAGATATTATCAGTGTGTTCCGGTTTGGCTCGGGTAGTTTCGGCTACCGCTACTGTAGCGACATCTCAGTCAGGGGGTGGTCAGCAGACCCCTGCAGCTCGCACACCTGAGCAGGTCGTTCAGGGAATTCAGATGCCAGAGGCGGTCCCCGCTCAGGTGGTTGCACCGGTTATTCCTCCTGCTGCACCAGCTCCAACTCCAGAGCATATGGTTCAAGTTAGGCCCGATGACGAGCAGCGTCGTCTTGAGAGATTTGGTAGACTTCAACCACCCCATTTCAGTGGCGTTGAGGGCGAGGATGCCCAGGGTTTCTTGGACAAGTGTCAGAGGATGTTGCGGACGGCTGGTATTCTTGAGTCCAGCGGAGTTTCATTTACTACCTTTCAGTTCACCGGTCCCGCATTTGATTGGTGGGAAGAGTTTGAGAGGCGTAGGCCTGCAGGAGCAGCACCTCTCACATGGCAGCAGTTCTCTACTCTCTTTCTAGAGAAATATGTACCTCAGTCTTGTCGCGAGGAGCTACGTCGCCAGTTCGAGTGGTTGGTTCAGGGCGACATGTCTGTGACCCAGTATGAGCTCAGATTCACACAGTTGGCTAGGCATGCCACATGGATGATCCCTAATGATAGGGAGAGGATCGGGAGGTTCATTGATGGCCTCAACTACTCTATCCGCATTCTTATGACCAGAGAGAGAGTTTTGTCATCATCGTTTGAGTAGGTTGTTGATATGGCACGCTCCATTGAGGCGGATCGTCACCGAGAGAGAGAGGAGCGGGAGGTCAAGAGACCTCGTGGTTCTGGTAGTTTCAGTGGTGCTCCATCTAGAGGGCATTCCCAGCAGAGCAGAGGTCGCTCATCTAGACCTTCTCATTCAGGCTGCCCAGAGCAGAGTGGAGGTTCTTATGGTCGTGGTCGACAGGGGTTTCAGCAGGGTCAGTCATCGCTTAGTGCCCTTCCACCCCAGGGTGCAGCACCTACTTCTTCAGCCCAAGGTTCTTCTGCGGCGAGGGGTTCCCTTCAGTCCCCTTCTCCAGCACCAGGTGCATGTTATGAGTGTGGTGAGTTTGGCCACATGAGGAGACGGTGCCCTCGACTCCGTAGGGACAAGACTCGGCAGAGGGATCAGCCCTCATCTTCAACACCATCTCAGTCTAGTAGAGGTGGAGGTTAGTCTTCTCGTGGACGCCCCAGGGGCGAGGAGAGATCTAGTGGAGGCCAGGCACGGTTCTATGCACTTCCTGACATGTGTGATGCAGTTGCCTCCGATGCAGTGATTACAGGTATCATTTCTGTCTGTCACAGAGATGCCTCTGTTCTATTTGATCCAGGGTCCACATATTCATACGTGTCCTCTTATTTTGCGCATCATTTGGGTGCGACTCGTGGTAGTCTTGACTTACCTGTTCATGTATCCACCCCCGTGAGTGATACGATCGTTGTGGATCATGTCTATAGATCCTGTGTTATATCTATTGGGGGTCTGGAGACCCAGGTAGATTTGTTATTGTTGGGTATGGTGGACATTGATGTTATATTGGGTATGGACTGGTTGTCTCCGTACCATGCTATATTGGACTGTCATGCTAAGACAGTTACGTTGGCCATTCCTGGTATTTCTCAGATTGAGTGGCGGGGTTCGACCGATTTCGTCCCTAGCCGTGTTATTTCATTCCTAAAAGCTCAGAAGATGGTTGAAAAAGGGTGTTTATCGTACTTAGCTTTTGTGAGAGATGTGGGAGCTGAGTCTCCTAGCATTGATTCTGTACCTGTTGTGAGGGACTTCCCAGATGTATTCCCCTCAGACCTGCCGGGCATGCCGCCGGACAGGGATATTGATTTTGGCATTGACTTGGTGCCGGGCACTCAGCCTATATCCATTCCTCCTTACCGGATGGCACCAGCCGAATTGAAAGAACTGAAAGAGCAGCTTCAAGAGCTTCTGGATAAGGGTTTCATCCGCCCTAGTGTGTCCCCGTGGGGTGCGCCGGTATTATTTGTTAAAAGGAAAGATGGTTCCATGCGAATGTGTATTGATTATAGGCAATTGAACAAAGTGACAGTGAAGAACAAGTACCATCTACCGCGCATAGATGATTTGTTTGATCAGTTACAGGGTGCGAGGGTGTTTTCTAAGATCGATCTTCGTTCAGGCTATCATCAGCTGAAGATCAGGGACTTGGATATTATGAAGACTACATTCAGGACCCGATATGGTCATTATGAGTTTCTTGTGATGTCGTTTGGGCTGACCAACGCCCCAGCAACATTTATGCATCTGATGAACAGTGTGTTCAGGCCCTATTTGGATTCATTTGTGATTGTGTTCATTGATGACATTCTAGTCTACTCCCGTAGTCAGGAGGAGCATGCTCAGCATTTGAGTATTGTGTTGCAGAGATTGAGGGAGGAGAAGCTATATGCTAAATTCTCCAAGTGCGAGTTTTGGCTCGAGTCCGTAGCATTTCTAGGGCATGTGGTGTCTCGTGATGGTATTCAGGTTGATCCAAAGAAGATAGAGGCGGTGCAGAGTTGGCCTAGACCATCCTCAGCTACAGAGATTAAGAGTTTTCTTGGCTTGGCGGGATATTATCGCCGGTTTGTTCAGGGGAATTTTCATCCATTGCTTCTTCATTGACTAAATTGACCCGGAAGGGTGCACCATTCGTGTGGTCGGATGAGTGCGAAGAGAGCTTTCAGAAGCTCAAGACAGCTTTGACCACAGCTCCAGTGTTAGTATTGCCATCAGCTTCAGGTTCATATACCGTTTATCTGTGATGCCTCGAGAGTGGGGATAGGTTGTGTGTTGATGCAGGAAGGTAAGGTGATTGCTTATGCTTCTCGGCAATTGAAGCCACATGAGAAGAACTATCCTGTTCATGATTTGGAGCTAGCCGCCATTGTTCATGCATTGAAGATTTGGAGGCACTATTTGTACGGTGTGTCTTGTGAGGTGTATACCGACCATCGTAGTCTCCAACACTTGTTCAAATAGAAAGACCTTAATTTGAGACAGCGGAGATGGCTTGAGTTGCTGAAGGATTATGACATTACTATATTATATCATCCGGGGAAGGCCAATATAGTGGCCGATGCTTTGAGCCGGAAGGTGGTCAGTATGGGGAGCTTGGCATATATTCCAGCTGAGGAGAGACCATTAGCTTATGATGTTCAGGTGCTAGCCAATCGGCTAGTGAGGTTAGATATTTCGGAGCCCAGCCGGGTATTGGCTTGTGTTGTATCTCGGTCATCTCTATATGATCGTATTTGTGAGCGCCAGTATGATGATCCACATTTTGCTGTCCTTAAGGACAGAGTTCAGCATGATGATGCTAGAGATGTCACCATTGATAGTGATGGCGTATTGAGGATGCAGGGCTAGATATGTGTGCCCAATGTTGATGGCCTTCGTGAGTTGATTTTGGAGGAGGCCCATAGCTCGCGGTATTCTATCCATCCAGGAGCCGCTAAGATGTATCAAGATTTGAAACAACACTATTGGTGGAGAAAGATGAAAATGGACATTGTCGGACATGTAGCACGGTGCCTCAACTGTCAGCAGGTTAAGTACGAGCATCAGAGGCCCGGTGGTGTATTTCAGCGCATTGTTATTCCTGAGTGGAAATGGGAGAGGATCACTATGGACTTTGTTACTGGACTCCCTCGGACGGCGAGGAAGTTTGATTCCGTATGGGTGATTGTGGATAGACTGACCAAGTCAGCTCACTTCATTCCAGTTAGTACTACCTACTCATCGGAGCGGTTGGCGGCGATCTTTATTCGAGAGATTGTTCGGTTGCATGGAGTTCCAGTGTCTATCATATCCGACAGGGGTACTCAGTTCACTTCTCAGTTTTGGAGAGCATTTCGGCGAGAGATGGGTACGCGGGTTGAGTTGAGTACAGCATTTCACCCCCAGACAGACGGGCAGTCTGAGCGTACTATTCAAATTCTGGAGGATATGTTGCGAGCATGTGTGATTGACTTTGGTGGTTCGTGGGACGAGTTCCTACCACTGGCTGAGTTTGCCTACAACAACAGTTATCAGTCGAGTATTCAGATGGCCCCGTATGAGGCATTGTATGGCAGACGGTGTAGATCCCCCGTGGGATGGTTTGAGCCCGGTGAGGTTAGATTGATAGGGACTGAGTTAGTCCAGGATGCTCTGGATAGAGCAAAGTTGATCCAGGAGAGGCTTCGTACAGCACAGTCTCGTCGGAAGAGTTATGCGGACCGTAGAGTTCGAGAGTTGTCTTTCATGGTTGGTGACAGAGTATTGTTGAAGGTTTCACCTATGAAGGGTGTCATGAGGTTTGGGAAGAAAGGAAAGTTGAGTCCTAGGTACATTGGTCCTTTTGAGATACTCGGGAGGGTTGGAGAGGTGGCATATGAGTTAGCCTTGCCGCCCAGCTTATCCAGCGTCCATCCAGTATTCCATGTGTCTATGCTCCGGAAGTACATTGGAGATCCGTCTCATGTATTAGATTTCAGTACCATTCAGCTTGATGGTGATCTATCCTATGATGTGGAGCCTATTGCCATTTTGGGACGTCGGGTGAGAAAATTGAGGTCTAAGGAGATTGCATCAGTTAAGGTTCGGTGGAGAGGTCGACCCGTGGAGGAGGCCACTTGGGAGATCGAGCGGGAGATGCGGAGCAGATATCCTCACTTGTTTGAGACTTCAGGTATGATTCTTGACCCGCTCGAGGACGAGCGTTTGCTTAAGAGGGGGAGAATGTGACGACCCGGCCCGTCGTCACGGGAATTACCACCCCGTTATGTTGTAAATTCATGTTTTATGCTTTTATATCGGTGTTAGAGTCTATCGGGTGAGTTAGGAGTGAATTGGATTGAAAATGAGGCATATAGCCTTTTTGAAGGAAACTTGAATAAGAAAAGTCAACCCGGAGTTGACTATTTGGTTAGAGGGCTCGGAATCGGATTCCGATGATTCGGTTAGTTCCGGGAGGTGATTTGTGACTTAGGGGAGCGATCGGAATTGAATTTGGAGGCCCGGTGTAGAAATAGGCTTGAATTGGCTAAGGTTGAATTTTGGCGAAATCCGAACGGTAGGTGAGATTTTGACTCGGGGGCCGGAATGGAATTTCGACAGTTTCAGTAGCTTCGTTATGTGATTTTGGATATGTCCGCAAATTTTTAGATCATTCGGACGTTGTTTAGTCGGGTTTTTGATTGATTGTGTAATTCGGAATGTTTTAAGGAATTTAGGCTTGAATTCGATGCGAATTATGGGTTTTGATGTTGTTACACGTGTATTGAGGATTTGAGCAAGTTCGAATAAGGTATTACGATGTGTTATTTGGATGAGGTCCCGGGGGCCTCGGGGGTTTTCGGATGGTTAAACGGGAGAAAATGTGGAAAATTGCAGGTTTGGGATTCTGGTTCTGTTGTTTTCGCTCCTGCGGAAATGGGGGCGCAGGAGCGAGTCCGCAGAAGCGGACAAGAGGGCGCAGGGGCGAGTGACTTTCGCAGAAGCGGAAAAATGTCCGCTGAGGCGGCGTCGCAGGAGCGAGGTTGAGGCCGCAGAAGCGGTTAAGGGACGAGATGGGGAAATCCGCAGAAGCGGATTGGTGATCGCATAGGCGACTCCGCAGGAGCGGACTCTAGTCCGCAGAAGCAAGAAAGGCCGCAGGGGCGGAGGAATTTACGCAGGAGCGGTCCGTGTATCGCAGGAGCGGAAATGGCCAAATAGGCATGGGTTCGCAGAAGCGACCAATTGGTCGAATGAGCGGTTCCGCAGGGGCGGAAAATGGTCCGCGGAAGCGAAAATCGCAGTGAGTTAAGTGTATCGGAAGTTAGAAAAATTTCAGAAACATTTCACACATTTGGGTCTCGGCTTTAGAGGCGATTTGGGCGATTTTGAAGAGAAACTCAAGGGAAATCATCGGGTAATCAACTATGGACTTAAACTATGATTAGTATTGATAATATTATGCAATTATATCATGAAAATGGAGGAATTTGGGGTGATTCATGGAAGATTTAACCCTAGGCTTGAACTTTAGAAAATCAAGGTTTTAAATGGGCAAATGGAGTCCGAATTTGGTAAAATTGATATTCTTAGACTCGTATCGAGATGAGGGTTCCGAATATGTGACTTTTGTAATTTTTCAACAAGCGTACCAAAAGTCGGGTTTTGACAACTTTGGGAATTTTGATGTAAATTGAGTTGTATTGATTGGGTGTCGTTCCATTGGCCTAATTTGTTGTGTTTCTACTGTATTTGATCAGATTCTACGCGTGCGGAGTTTGATTCTCGTGGAAAGGGCATTGCGGAGTAGTCGTCGCGCCGTATTGAGGTGAGTAATAGATGTGGGTGATGACCAGCGGGTTCGAAACCCCGGTATACCACTTGGTGACGCTGTATAGCGGCGAGACACGTACTATCTTGTGAGTGCGGGGTCGATTGTGATTGGGGACTATGGCTTAGTCCGACTTGTTGATACTGTGTTATGACATTGGCTATTCTTGAGCCGTCGAGCCTCCTTCTCGGATGGTTGCATACTATATATTGAGATATTGGCCACTCTTGAGCCGAGGAACCCCCTTATTGGGCGGTTGAGTATATTTGTGGGCCGTGAGCCAGTTATTGGATCCCGCGAGGATCATTATCATTGTCTTATCATATTGACATATTAGTTACTACCAGTCCGTAGCTATTTCTGTTATCATGCTATTTCCAATCTCTAGAACTTGGTATTACTGTTTTCCAACTGAAAAATGATAAAAAGGTTTTCAAAACTACTTTTGAGCCTGCGAGGCTATATTTGCATATTAGCTGACTGGTAGTGGATCGGGCTGCGCGCTGCAACAGTATATATGTTGGATCGGATTGCACGCCGCAGTGATATTATGCTTGGGCTGTAGGAGCCCCTCCGGAGTCTGAACCCCCACAATGAGCACGAGTACCCAAATTGGATCGGGCTACGTGCCGTAGCGATCATATCATGCATTGCATTGCATTTAGCTACATCTGCTAGCTGTTATACTGTTTTGCTGGTATTTGTTGGTACAGGTACAGTGAATATTGATTCTATGACAGGGTAGCTGATTATAGTTTTACATAGTGCTTTATTGCGGATTTCTTATCTGCGTCTTACCCTTGTTTATTACCACTGAGTCTGGCAGTACTCATTTTACTCCCTGCACCTTGTGTGCAGATCCAGGTACCTCTCAGCAGTGATCCAGTAGTTGTGCGAGGCGACATTGGTGGATATTCGAGGTAGCTGCAGAGTCCGCAGGACCCGATATTCCTTCTTATCGTCTCTTGATTTTGTATTGACTTTTCTTTCCGCACTTGGTATCTTGTAAACCTTTATACACTCATGTTCAGTAGAGGCTCATGACTCTTGACCCTTGGTCTATGGGAGTTGATGTATTATGGGACTTGGTTTCCCGTTTTCGTTATATGTATCGCTGTTATTTCGTGAATTAATATGCTTAAATGGGCTAAAGAGAGCTTCTAGCTCCGTGGTTGATATTGATTGGTCAGGCTGGCTTAGCAATGTGCTGGGCACCATCACGACCGGATTTGGGGTCGTGACAATGCATGAAAATAATGTTTTTTGAAAATAAACTTCCTTTTTGGGCGTTTTTCTTGTTAAAGAGCCATTTCAATGCTCGTGCATTTCATTTCTTTGGACTGCACCATCTTCTTGCACAATCAATTTGAGATAGACCTGTTTTCAACAAAGAATAATTTGTTAGTTGAAAAAGTGGTTGATTTTGTGGCCTTGATTATCTTCAACGCCTGATCCTGGCCCCATTTTCATTAAGAAACTTTACTGCTGATTGTCTTTGAGGGTGACTTTCTTTCACCATGACCGGGTTCAAACTCGGAATTCTTTGAGGACTTGCCTGTGTGGGCTATGGCTTTCTGTCTCGTTCTGTTTTTAAAACCTTAGCCTTTGATTTCCTTTTCCTTCCTAATGTCCTTTCCTTTGCAAGTGATCGACCATCATGATCAGTCGGGATTGGATCAATACACCACTGAGGTTGGGTATATTGCTTCGCCTTTTTTACCATATGGAGTCCTGTAAAACCGGTCCCGCTGCCTTTCTTTGTAATAGTTTTAGAATTAAAATTAAACCGAAAGAGATTCAAAGAATAACTATACAAAAAGCAAGCAAATGAGTTTAAATAGAAGCGTCCCTTTCGGGGAAAAAGAAGGACTTATCTGTGATGCATGCTGACTTCAAATAAACATGACATGCTTCTTTGACTGGACGCCCAACCCACATAAACTTCTCAACTTCTTATGAACCCATTGAATCGCAATTTCAAAACCAGGGAACCATGCCAAGATTCTTTTAGTGAAGAGATGTCTTCTTTTTGGTCGGCGGCGCCCTTTGCGGGTTTTTGCCAATCAACTTCTCTCATTTCTCTTCTCACTATCGCCCGATAGTGCTCTTTGCGAGTTTTCACTAAATGGACTCTCTCATTTTTAGTTTCTCCAACCACCATCGCCATATGGTGCCCGAAGATTTTCACCGATAAGACTCTCTTATTTTGTTTCTCTCAATTCAGGCTGTGTCAGATTTCCGTCAATGACGTTTTTCACTTCCTCGCTTTTGCCAATTGATCTGAAGGACTTGAACAAGGTCTTTGGATAAAAAGGAAATTGAATGGAATTACAATCGTGGAACCATCTTGACGGATCTAAACTGAATCGTCATATCATCTGCCCCAGTTTCAATTTTTGGGGAAATTGGGATTTTTGGTTTGGGGTGACAGAACCTCAGGGAGAGGTTGCCTACGTATCCTTTCAGAATCAAGTCAGAACGTAGTTCAGGTGCAATAATTTTTGTTTTTGTCTTTTGTTTTTGTTTATATATATATATATATTTTTTTTTTTTCTTTTCTCTTTTTTTTATTTAATTTTTGATTTCGGGTTTCAAAGAGGGTGAACAAAAAGCATAAATGGCTCAAAAGGTTTACAAAGGATTTATAGTGTTTGGGGTAGCATGAAAGAAAGCCTTCGTCATCTCAATTATACAAAAGCCAACGCCGGAGGAGGTCTTGACATAGTACCTTTATAGTGCATATGTATTGACTGTCGTTTCAAGATCATTTCCTTTAATGTCTCCCAGATATAGTGTTCCTCTCAGTGATATTTTTCGGATGATGTATGGATCCTTCCAATTAGGAGCGAATTTTCCTTTTGTTTCTTGGTAATGAGGAGGAATGCGCCTTATCGCCGGTTATTCTATTTTGAGATTCCTGGGCCGCACTTTCTTGTTGCAAGCATGGGCCATTCTTTGTTGGGATAACTACTCGGGTATTCCTTGAGTACAACACACCCCTTTTGTATGCGAACCAATTTTCCTTCAGTTATTCCAATTCTTTGTTTCATTTCTTCAAAGTAACATTTTTTGTGCATTTCGACTCTCGATTCATTATTCTGAAGTCTTACAGCATTTTGGGATCTAGGCATGAAGTCCGCAAGCATGTCATGTTATTTAAAGCTTCATGATTTGAACTAAAGAGAAGAGAAAGAGAAAACTAAAACAAATCTGAAAGAAATAAAAATATTAAAAGAAAAGGAAACGGACGATGAAATATTAATTTCGTTTCTTGGAATTGAAAGGATAAACAGGGTTCACATTCGGGAATTTAAAGACAAAAACTAAAACAAACAATCAATTTACACCCTAAAATAACTTGGTATGCAGAAAAATGCGGCAGGACAAGTCTACTGGGGCTTCCGCCTAATCGAGAATGGCCTAGCCTTTCAGTTTTGGAGTTTAGCGTCTGGTTCTACTTCAACGGTGATAATCCCTTTCCCTGGCTCGACCATGTGGGTATCGCAGAGCCTCGCCTCATGTTTTCCTTTACTCTGTTTGTTCATGAAATCCTCATTATCATTCTCTTGACGGTCCTTAAGCTTCTGTGGTATGCGTCCAACAAACACTGGCTCATTCAGCCGGGGTTCTTAATTGCCCTATACCACACGGGCTTGCTTAGGTGCATCAATTTCCCTTTTTGGTTCTATCTCAATGATTTTACTCTTCTTTTCCCCTTTCTCCTGTTTCGGGGCCGCCTTGGGCTTCCTTTCCACATCAGCAATATCAATTATGGCCTTAAGCGCAGGATCGAATTCTTCGTCTTCACAAATCATCCCGATTATCGGCCCGTTATTGTGAGCGGGCAGCGGATTATTGGTCACATTTGGGACATCCTCATCCTTCAACACAATTTTCCCTTGCTCTATTAAATTCTCCACTACTTGTTTCAAAGTCCAACGGTCATTAGTATGATGGCCCTCTGCCTCTGAATGATATGCACACCTGGCGTCAGCTCTGTTGGAATGCGACGCCGGGTTTTGTCTATTCTGAGGAACCGGCTGCAGTAGACCCATTTGGACAAGTTTTGGGAATAAGCTAGAGTAAGATTCACCAATTGGGGTAAAGTTTGGGCTCTTTGGTGGTTCCCAAGGACGGAAGTTATTCTGCGGAGGTCGAGGGTTATAGTGGTTCTGGTGGGGAGGTTGATTTCTTGGAAATAGAGCTTGGTTTCTACTGACATGTTGCTGCGGTCGTGCAAAAGGTTGAGCATTCATGACCGCGTATGGTTGAGGAATATAGGACATTTTCTGAGCAGGGTAATAATGCTGGGGGGTTCTTTCTGAAAAGATGGGTCTAGGAGCGTGGTGTCTTCTATCACCCGAAGTTGCCATGGATGTTTCCTATTTCAACCTACCCTTTGCTATTCCTCCGGACCCTCCTTGGATTGCTTGGGAGGTCGCTCGAATGGCCACCTGACTCAAAATTCTTCCCGTCTTTAAACCATTTTCTACCATTTCCCCAATCTTGATCGCCTCTACGAAATGTTTTTCCATTGCTGACAGCATGTTCTGGAAATAGTCTGGTTCGTGAGCCTAGAGGAAGGTAGTGATCATTTCGATTTCATCCATGGGGGGTTTCACCCTAGATGCTTGTTCACGCCACTTGATGGCATATTCCCTAAAGCTCTCTAAGGTCTTCTTCTTCAAATTCGATAAAGAGTTCCTATTTGGCGCAATGTCGATGTTGTACTGGAATTGTTTAACAAAATCTCTGGCCAAATCATCCCAAATGTGCCAGCGAGATATGTCCTGATCCATGTACCATTCTGAGGCTATCCCAACCAAACTCTCTCCGAAATATGCCATTAGCAATTCTTCCTTGCCACCGGCACCTCGCAACTGATTGCAATACTTCTTGAGGTGAGCAATAGGATCGCCATGCCCATCATATTTTTCAAACTTCGGCGTTTTAAAGCCTGATGACAAATGGACATGTGGGAACATGCACAAATAGGCGTAAGAAACACTTTTCTGCCCGCTCAGACCTTACATGTTTTTTAGACTCTACTCCAAGCTTCTCATTCTCTTTTCCATTTCATCCTACTCAGGAGCTTTCGGATTTTGGCTTGGCATGAACTCATATTGAGGTGGCTGAGGATAGACATTGGCAGCAACCTGGGAAGGATCTCGTGCAAGGGGTGGTGCCGGGAATGTAAAGGAAGAGGAATCAAAGAATGGAGTATGTGTGGCGGGATGCGCTGTGATTGGAACGGGCAAACCAACGGATGTTCTTGTGGATGTATCCAATGCTGTCACCCGAGGATAGGAAGTGGAGGGTGATTCGGAGAGGGTTGTGACATTAGAATACCCAAACAGAGTAGGTGGGTAATTGGTGGGGGTATTAGAAATCCCACTTGATCTGAGGAATAGTTCGGGGAACCCAGGGATCAGACTTGGCGGCTTTTTCCCGTTATTCCAATCATCTAACATCTCCAGCATGCGACAGCGTAAAATCCTATTTTCCTCCGCAGCTGCTGACTCAGTAGCCGGAACGGCTGATATGGAGCTTTCTTCCAAAATGGGAACGGTTGGTAGAGGGATTTCTGAAGACATGTTGGCACTTCTTTTCGACCTCGTGAAATAAGGATGGGTACTTTCGGGCTGCTGAACTCTTCCTTTGGACCTCGTGAAGTATGAATGTGAGGCCAGATTACCACAAAATCAACCACTCTTTTCTAAAAACTGGAGTTTGGCAAACAAACGGTTAGTCTGAAACAACATAACACATAAGTAATCTCACATTGGGTGTCATGCACTTATACAGTTGATCGTGTTGCTACACGTATTCGATTGTAATGCGTTATTCCAGCTTATACTTTCCTTTGCCTTCAGCTTCTTCCTCTCTTTATCAATTTTCTTTTACACTCTTTCTTTTTTTTTTTTTGCTTTTCTTTTTCTTTTAGTGATGGTCGAATCTTATGTGGATTGCCTATGTATCATGTCCCCGCATGAGTCAGACCGGGCGTAGTTCGAATAATCAGGAACGGAGTGAATAAACTAATTATTATTATTTTTTTTTTTAATTCTTGAAAGAATTGCTTATTTTTTTTTTGCTTTTTGTTTTGCTTTTTGAAAGAAAGATTTCTAAAAAAAAAAATTATTTGCTTTGGAGTAAAAAAAAATATATTTGTTTGAATTTCTACTTATTGTCTGTTTTTCTAAGGGAGAAGAAAAATATTTTTTTTTTGGATTTTTGTTTCTTTTTTAGTTTTTTATTTTTCAGAAAAGTACTTCAAAAATGAAGGAAACCCGTATTATTAATTTTGATTTTTATTGATTTTTCTTTTTATTTCATGAAAAACAGTAGGAAGAACGAAACCATTTTTTTTTGAGTTTTTAAAAATAATTTTACCCCTTCTTTTTTTTTGAATTTTCTAAGGAAAGATTTTAAAGAATGAAATAAAGGAAAATATTTTTTTTTTATTTTTCTTTTTGAAAATTGGGGTCGGAACCGATGAGGTTTTCCTACGTATCTCACATTCGGTGAGAATCAGACCAGCGTAGTTCGGAAAAACGAACTAAATTGTTTTAAAAAGAAAACAAACTATTTTTAACAGCATTTTCAAAAATTATTTTCAAAGACACTAACTATTTTCCCTAAAGTTTATTTGAAATTTTTATGCATTTTCCAGAAATTATTTTCAAAGAAAACAGATTTTTTTCCATAAATTATTTTGACTTTACATCCTAACATTTTCCACTTCTTACCTTCTCTCTTTTTAATAACAAACCGGTCGGCATGTAAGATCGAAACAAATAAATGCACAGACAAAGATGCATCAAGTTGGTCGTTCGTTTCAGGTACACCTGTCCTAGATAGGCCCAACCCCTGTGTTGAGCCTCCTAAGTCAAATATGCACATGATGCAAATAGACGTTCCTATCGGGGATCCGGCATGACGTTATGTTATTCTAAGTCATCATCCTGTTGGAAAAGGTGTCTAGACTGGCTTTACTCGAGCGGACAACTCGAGCCGAGGAGTGTCAGTGCACCGGTAGCATAGCTTTCCGGCTTAATTGACAATACTCCCCGCCTAAACATGTGTGACTAAAAATCCTTCACCGGGTGCCAAGCACCACATCTATCTTAAGAAAAATGGGCTATGTCCAGCAAATGCCTGATGTTACATTTAAAAAGAGACTCAGAGGAGAAAGTGGGTATCGGCACAATTTGTGTATAATTCAAAAAATATCAAAGCGGTAAAAACAATATTTAGCACATTAATACAAACATATAATAAAATCAGATAATAAATAAGCCAAATACAACAATTATTCAAAGCTCAAATTCTTAAACCCTGAACCAGTGGTTCTGGGTTTGTTTCCCCAGCAGAATCGCCAGAGCTGTCACACCTCCTTTTTGCACACCTACCCCGAGGGATAAATGTACAACGAAGTTTTTCTAATTTAAGTGACAATATTCAAAATGAGATTATTTATTTATTTCAGAGTCGCCACTTGGAATAAATTATGGTGTCCTAAGTCACCGATTTATTTAAATCCCAAATCGAGGAAATGTTTGACTTTCCAAATGAAGTCTGCGAACCAAAAATTCTAAATAAGGAATTATGTTGACCCGAGGGAAGGTGTTAGGCACCCCCGGATCCCCTGGTTCTAGCACGATCGCTTAAATTATCGTAATGGCTAAATATCTGATTTTAAAACATGTTCAATACTATAATGCAATTTTAAATCATTTACCGCGTTTGGTTATTTTTTAAGAAAAAGTGAACATTGTTATTGAGGGGCCCCGCAATTTTATATCTTCTATTTAGCTAGGCTCGTAACATTTTTATTTAAAAAGGATAATCCTAAAGTGACGATATTTTTTCTATTTAGTTTGTTTCTAAAAGAAAAGAAAAGTACTAATTAATTACATGCATAAAAGGCTAATCTATATTAGTACAAAAGGTGTTCCCTCACAAGCCGACTAAATGACAAATTTATTCTTCAAATTATAGAGCTAACTACAATTTGACAAAACTAATAAAACGGAAAATAACAACAAATATTAATCAACAACTTGCTTTTCTATTTCATTTCAAAACTTCAACTTTCAATTCGAGCTTACATCAACACATTGTTTTTAGAATGTGTGCCTCGTTTTGAAAGGAGTGGGAAGATGGAAAATCAACAGGGCGGTGAAAGTACAACAACAATAACAATAACAACCAGCAGTAGCTTCAACACCTCAATCTAGAAAATCCCAGCAATATGGAAAAAAACCAGTAAAAATAGAGAAGAAAAATATATTCCAGAATTTCTCTTTGCTTTCTATTTCTAGCTTTGAACTCTCTTCAATTCTCAAAAGAAACTCTCAAAAATTAAATTTTGTCTGTGTATACTTCTGTATCCAAAGTGTATATCGAGTGTATACTACTCTCTTTTGTTCCTTATGTTTTCTTCTCCTCCTATTGTTTCCTCTCTTTTTTCCTCCCCTTTTTTCATAAATATTCTCTTCTATTTATAGGAAAGAATTTGGAATATTTTCAAATTTTTTTATTAAAAAGAAAATATTTTTTATTTTAAAGAAAACCCACTAATCCATGTTCTGCTCTCCTTGTTTTCTTCCTTAATTTCCTTGCCTCCCGCTACTTTATGTTGTGTGATTATGATTATTTTTGGCTAAAAAATCTAAAATTTTCTTTTTGGGCCAAGGGGTTTTGGGTTGGGTAAGGGTGCTTAGGATTGGGCTTGTAATTTAATTTGCAAGATGGCCCAATCCAAATTTATCTATTTTGTTCTTCTCCATTATTCAACTTCCTAATTAATAAAGCCCAAAATACTAAGATTAATTTATAAAAACTAAAATTATCTTGAAATACTAATTAACTCATAATAATAATTGTCACCTAAATTTAAATGGTAATTAAAATACAATCATACAATTTGGACATTAAAGGCTAAAATGTAAAAGATGCCTATTTTTGTGATTTTCATTTTGTAAGATAAAATTAATTACTCCTAATTGCAAAGTTAGATAAAAAATGTAAACACGACATATTTTTTGTATTTTTATTAATTTAAACACAAATAATCATGCATATACGAATGCAAACAATTACCAAAAATAACAACGAAAATTCACAAAAATACACATTGTAATATAGACAACTTTTGTTTTGGTTTTGTGGGAGTAATTCACGTTAGACAAAAAATCACGTGCTCACAGTGACACCTTAGGTATCATGTCCTAGTGTGCACCAGTATAGACCCCCTCAGTGACCTAGTTTGGGATTTTAGTTGTTTATTTTATTTTCTCATGGATTGGTAATTTTGTTTTTATTCTTGTGGACTGCATTGCAGAAACACCTTGCTAATCAATGAATGCAGCTTTTCTTGCTTTTTGTTAATTCCAATCTTAATAGGTATTTTTGTTGAGTTGATATTTGTTTAAAGAGCATGTGTTCACTTACAGTTGCCTCAGTTGCCATGAGTACTAATTAGGTTACTGAGCTTACATTATTCATTAGGTTACTGAACAAGTCATGTTTATGACCTAATTTAAATCTGGCCCTTTATAAAAGTTGAAAATTCTCTAAATTTTTTCTAAGTGTTGACATTTCAGCTAAGGTTCACAGGTTCTCTGATCACTGAAGGCACAGAGTTTGTCATCATAAAAAATGGGGAAATTGTTGGCCCAAGTTCAGTTGAAGTTTTGAAGTTTGACAAATAAACTCAGGGAAGGACCTGGTCCATCATGTGAGACTCAGTTAGTCATAACCATTGCACATGGAAGGCACGTGAGGAAGATATGTATTGAAGATTACGCAGGAAATATCTTCTGAATGGAATTGAAAAGGTTGCATTAAGTTCTAAGGAGGATAGTCTCCTTATGATAAAAGAACACAATCCTAAGCTAGGATAAGAATGGGAGTTTGTAATATTTAAGGACTCAAAACGACTAAGGATAAGCATTGGAGTCTCGATCAAAGTCTAACTACTGATCTATTAACTAATTAAGTTGTTCTCTTTTGGAAGTAATGCACATAAGCAGAAGTTAGGCATATTTGAGAGTAAAAGATCAAGTCATATTTGAAGCAATATATGTGTGATACAAGTGTGCACATCTAAAGATACACGAACTAAGATTGAAGAACCAGTTTCATCATTATGTTTATTCTCAGTTTAGTTCAATTGTAGTAGGTATTTCATATGTACCTTTAAGCTTTCTTAGAAAAAATTGTATTAGGTACTATGAGTACTCAAGTTAGAGTTAACTTGAAAGTGTCACAACAGTTGAGGCAGTGTGCCACACTGGGATTAGAGTTAATCCTTAGGTTTACAAAAAATCTTTGTAAATGCAGTTTTTGGCTCAATGATTTTAGTGGAGTTTGGGAAAATCCTGCTGAGTAGTAGGTGGTGGTTTTTTCACCTTTTGAGCCAACTGTTTCCCACGTAAAAATCTCAGTGCACTTTACTTTCAGCATTTATTATTCCGCAAAATGTTGTAGTTAGAATACTTAGAAGAACCAGGTTCTTCTGATTAGGTACCACACAAATCACCCCCCTCTTGTGTGGTATTGATGTTTAAAACATAAAAAACCTTGGTTCATTGATCTAGACATGGATTACCCGAGCAGACAACTCGAGCTGAGGGGGAGGCAGCATGCCGGGGATACAGAAGCTCCGCCACCTTTGCAACTTATCCAAACCTCGTTCTAAATTGGGAAAAATACTCTAAATAGAAGAGAAGCTACATGAAGTGCACCCTTCTCCATGATGTAGAAGACTCATAAAGAGGGAAGGACTCGCGACAATTTATACATAATTTCAATAAATATAGAAGGGGTAAAACATTTAGAACATATAGCATGGAACATGTAGAAAAATCAAATAAAGCCAAATATAACAATTTAACAGAGCTCGAATTCTTGAACCTTGAACCAAAATTCTGAGTTCTTGTCCCCAACAGAGTCGCGAGAGGTGTCACACCTCTTTTTTACCAAGCTTTACTACACCCCGGGGAAGGGTATAATAAAAAAGGAGTTTTTCCAATTAAAGAACAATCGAGACGGGATTCATTTTATTAAAAGATTCATAGGCGCCACTTGGGTGATTTATGGCGTCCCAAGTCAACTGTTTGAATCCCGAATCAAGGAAAAGGTTTGACTATGTTTAACAGTCACGAACCAGAAATCAGGATAAAGAATTCTGTTAACCTGGGAGAAGGGGTTAGTGTCACGACCCCAAACCCAGTCGTGATGGCATCCAACCCAACGGCTAGTCATGCCCGACCAAATACACTCTCAATCCGAGCTTAGAGCTCAAAATCATTTATTTAAGTCATTAACAGTTAACGAAACCAAAATAAACTGATATTTATAAAAATATCCTGAAATCTCCCAAAAAAAAACAACGTAACTTCCCAAATATCTGGGGTCACGAGCCAAGAGCCTCTATCAGAATATCAGTACAATATTATAAGTAACTCTACAAGTCTGAGAGTACACGGAATAAACAAAATAACAAAGTAACAAGGGGAATGTCGGGTCCTGCGGACGCCAAGAAGCTAGCTCGACGATCCCAAATGGAGCTCTAGACCAGCACCAAGCTCAACTAAGCTTCCAAGTAACTAAATTTGCACACATGGTGCAAGGAGTTAAGTGAGTACTTTATAAAAGTAATTAATGCTGAGGAAAATAAAACAACATAAAGCATTATCTCATGCTTTAAAATATAGAATCATCTTTTAAACTGTAGCACACTTTCATAGTATTCCTTTTTAACATATATGAGTAGATTTTGAAATCTCTTTTTAACATCTCTTTATTTCATTATTAACAGTTCAATACCTGGATACAACATCAATTAGTGAAAGTCTGCACTCAAGTCAGCCCCTTGGGCTCAGCACTCCTTAACAATTTCCACCAGGGTATCTGGTTAATATGGCAAATAACACATGTATGCTAGTAATGTATGTGTGCTAAATGTCATGCCACGTAGTACAAGTAAAGTCAATGTATGAATGCAATGCAATGCACATGACGATGTGGCATACATCCCAATCCATGCAAAGGCGCCCACGATAAATATAGTGGTTCAGACTCCGGAGGGGCTCCTACAGCCCTAGCGCAATATCAATATCACTCCCGCTGCGGTGTGCAGCCTGATCCATGCGTAGTCGTGAATGCATATACGCCCCTTGGGCAACCGTATCGTAACAGCTCACAGCTAAAATGCCATCAAAGCCTTGATTAAGTTTTCAAATCATATAAAATGCCAAGTTGGAAGATATCATTTTAATACCTTAGACTGAGATGAAAATATGCACAATATTACCAAGACAGTGATACCAATCCCCGAAGGATTCAAATATTCAGCACGAAGCCCAAAACATGATAATTAGTCCAGTTCATGATAATTAATATCTTTATTAAGGTGTCAATTCAATTTCAAGCAATTAGGAATTGTTCTTATTAAGCAGGACAGACCAAATCACAATCCCCAATGGTTCTCCACCCCACACCCGTTATCTGGCGTGCAAGTCACCTCAATAGATTATTATGATGTGCAAGTCTGGGGTTTACTGTGGTGACCCAGTCCATCATCATGTGAGTTATCACCCCGTTACCCCCGTTATATGCTTGTTGATGTTGTAATATGCCTATTGGGTAAATTTGAGTCAATCCGGGTTGAGTTTGATTGAATTGAGACAGAAAGTCTCTTAGAAGAAGGAATAGTTGGGAAAAGTCAACTAGATGTTGACTTGTGACTTAGAGAGCTCGAAATCGAATTCTGATGATTCGGTCAGCTCCGGGAGGTCATTTATGAGCTAGATGGGCGATCGGAAGTGAATTTGGAAGTCCGATGTAGTTTTAGGCTTGAATTGGCTAAAGTTGAACTTTGGCGATATCCGATCGATAGGCGAGATTTTGATCCGGGAGTCAGAATGGAATTCCAACATTTCCTGTAGCTCCTTGTGTGATTTTGGATATGCCTGCAAAATTTCAGGTCAATCGTAGATCGTTTGATCGGGTTTTGGATTGGATGTTAGTTTCGGAAGTTTTGAAGAAACTTAGGCTTGAATCCGTGTGTAATTGGTGATTTTGATGTTTAGGATGGTGTTTTTATGCTTGGAACATGTCCGTATCATGTTTTGGAGTATGTTGGTGGTTTTCATTGGGGTCCCGGGGGCCTCGGGATGAATCCGGACCATCATCCGGCATTTTGAAACAAGGAAAAGTCTGCTGTAAATTGCAGATCACTGTGCAGAAATTAAGCCATCGCGTTCGCGAGGGCATGGCCGCATTCGCATAGGCAGATTCCAGTTGGGCATCGCGTTCGCGAAGGTGGATATTGCGTTCGCGTGGGAGGAAACAGGGAAGCTTCACGTTCGCGTGCAAAGGTGTCGCGTTCGCGTAGAAGAAGAAGGAAAGGCATCGCGTTCGCGTCAGCAAGGTCATGTTCGCGAAGAACAAAATCTGGTGGCTGAGGAAAATGGCCATCGCGAATGCGTGGGTAAGGGCCGCATTCGTGAAGGGTTAGCTAGTCTGTGCATCGCGGACGCGAGTGGAGTCACGTGAACGCGTAGAAGAAAAGTTCCAGGCAGTGCATTAAAACCAGAAACATTTCACATACGGGTTCATTTGCAAAACCCTTCATTTTTGAAGCCTAGAGAGTGGAAGTGAAGGGAAATAGCTGGGAAATCATCGGAATATTGTCGGAGGTAAGTTTTATGGTTCATTTACGCGTTTTTATCTTGAAATCCCCCTTTATTTCACTGAAATTGGATCAAATTGTGGGGAAATTTTGCCTAGGCCAGGGCTTTGGTAAAATACCAATTTGAGCGGGCAAATGGAGTCCGAATTTGGTAAATTTTATATGCCTAGACTCGTATTAAGACGAGAGTTCCGAATATGTAACTATTATAATTTTTCAAGTAGCGCACCAAAAGTCGGGTTTTGGAAACTTTATGGGTTTTGATGAAATTTGGGTTATTTCGAATGGGTTACGTAAATTTAGCATATATTGATGTATTATCATTGATTTTGAGCAGATTTGGCAACCGAGGAGATTGATTTGCGAGGCAAGCGCAAGGCGGACCGAGGCTTCTACCGGTTCGAGGTGAGTGGTAGTAGTAAATAATGTACCGAGGGTTTGAAACCCCGTACTAGCACTTCACAGTGCTATGTTGAGATGAGACACACATCTTGTGACGAGCATGGTGACATTGTGATTGGGGACTTGGACTTGGTCCTTCCCGACTAATAGTATACTGTGTGTTATGACTGATAATAAGTTTATAACTGTGCAATTGGGCTGATAGCCATGTTGGGGCCTTGTGCCGATCTGTAGAGCATTAGGAAACCTATAGAGCTAGGTGACCCTTATATCGTGTTGGAAACATACACTCAGCCGTAGCTCTAGCTGTATAGCATAATATGAGCCCGTACTAGATGTGTACATTGAGAGAGATTATCTAAGGTGGAATTCCTTGTTCTAGTTGAGTGGGCCTGAAAGGCCAAGTCTATACCGATTGAGATGAGATAGGGTCAAGGACCCACTATGAGATGTTATATTGGGCCTGAAAGGCCAAGTCTATATTGACTGAGACACGGTTAAGGACCCACTGTGATATATTGTATTGGGCCTGAGAGGCCAAGTATATACTGACTGGGACAGGGTCGAGGACCTACTATGCGGTATTATATATATATACCTATATTGGATCGGGCTACACGCCGCAGCAGTATATATATTGGATCGGACTACACGCCGCAGTAATATACATGTAATATACATGTGGGCTGCACGCCGCATCAGTATATATATTGGATCGGGCTGCATGCCGCAGCAGTATATATATTGGATCGCACTACACGCCGCAGTAATATACATGTAATATACATGTGGGACGGACCTGCACGCCGCAGTATTATTGCGCTTGGGCTGTAGGAGCCCCTTCGGAGTCTGAGTCTGCACACATTCTCAGTAAGCACTGGTGTATATTATGGAATCGGGCTTCACGCCGCAGCAGTATAGAGATATATACATATATATATTGGATCGGACTGCACTCCGCAGTAATATTTGTGTGGATCGTGCTGCACGCTGCAGTATTATAGTGCTTGGGCCTAGGGAGCCCCTCCGAAGTCTGTATACACCCATAGTGAGCGCCGTCGATGTTAAATGGAGCGGGCTGCACGCCGTAGCGGTATATGTATTGGAGCGGGCTGCCCGCCGCAGCGGTATATGTATTGGAGCGGGCTGCGCGCCACAGCATTATACTTATTCATATTCATATATATACTGAAATATTTATATGTTATAGACAAATGTATATGTCTCCATATATTGAGATGGATGTACACCGTAGTGGTACGAGCGAGGATGTGGTCAGTGTGGGACCTAGATAAGATAGATGTGGACTGGAGATTAGGGTACTCATTATAGTGATGACTAACCTGTGGGGGTTGCCTTAGAACTGTTTAGTGATAGTACATGAGTTCTTATTTTCAGTTATTGTTTATTATTATTACTCACTGAGTTGAAATATACTCATCCCACTCCCCTGCACTTTTTGTGCAGATATACAGGTTCAGGAGGGCAGTTGAGCTATCGCAACTGCTTTATTATCCCCATTCTGTGGAGACTTCGAGGTAGCTGCCGACGTCCGCAGTACCTGACCTCTTTCTTTTTATCATTTTGTTGTCTCCATTCTGGTTAGAGTTGATTGTGTAGTAGATCTCATTTGTAGAGGCTCAGACTTGTGACACCACGATTTGGTTGGGACTTTGTTCTTGTATTTCATTTCTACACTTCTTGATTTGTTATCAAAAACAGGCTAATCACGCCGATTAATCAGTATTAATTATACTTGGCTGGTTTAATTGGATAAGATGGTCGGGCTTGCCTAGCAATGTGTTGGGCGCCATCACGACCGGGGTTTGGGGTCGTGATAAGTTGGTATCAGAGCCTAGGTTAACAGGTCTCGCGAGTCATGAGCCGGTTGGTAGAGTCTCGTGGATCGGTACGGGGACGCCTGTACTTATCCTCGGGAGGCTGCAAACCTTTAGGAAAGTTTCAAATTCTTGGAATTCTCATCGTGCGTGTTTGATTCAGCTTGAAATGTAATTCTTGAAATTCCTCCTACACATTGATGCGTGCACTCGGGTGCTTAGTGATAAATTTGCCTTGACGGCTTATGATTCCCCAATCGAGGGACGAGATATAATCTCTATGAGTTCATGTTGGGCCAGTCTGGAGGACTTTAGGCCGGATCCTTGTCTATGGCTGGAGCACCGAGGTGCTAGTTTCGCGAGCCGGTATTATGAAATTCATGCGGTCAATATTGATCTTAATTGTGAAAATGGCAGTTTATAATGGGTGAGCTGCGAGGTATTCAATCCTTATTGTGATCTATTACGTAGCCCTAGCAATGGTCATGGTGAGTATGTTCATGTTCCTTAGTGGAAAGGTAAAGTGCATTACGTGTGGTAGTATGAGTTCAAACGCAGGAAAACCAAATTGGCTGTACTAGGTGTATCATGGTGAAAGGTATATGTGTTATGATTTTAGCAGGTGCAGCACATGTTCATGTACTAATGCTGATGATATAATTCGTGTAGTATTGAAATTTTTGTTGTTGAAATACATTGTGACGTCTTGTTGAGTTGTGGGTGTATTGTTAGAATGGTTTGGTGATTATCTGGCAGGTGGATAGGCCAATTTACAAAGGAAACTCTGTCAAAATTTTTGGAAAAAAAAAATTGGGACTTAGAAAAGATTTCTGCCACCGAAAGAGAGTAGGCTTAACTGTGGTGTGTGTATAAATGCAAGAATTGCAGAAGAGCTAAGGTTTCAGAGGGTTATAGTCTCTGTCAAGCTTGTAAATGACTTGAGTTTAATCTCATGATAACATTGTAGCATCATTTGAGTAATAATGACATAGGTGGCTAAAAGTGCTTTGATGTATGGCTCCGAGCCAAGTTGGGGAGGTTGTTATGGACTAACTGATTACACTATTATGTGCTATGATGGTTCTATCCCCAAGCATGTTGGGAAAAATTCTGAGGAAGGTTATGGTGCTTCGTAGAAGTGAGAAAATACTAGGAGGTTTTGAGTGGCTGTTGCTAAAGAATGTTTGATGTATAGAAAAGAAAGATAGTTAATTGAATCCGTATGTAATCATGTTCTGCGGTGTCAGAGTTCTATTAAGGCCCGAGTGGTTCTGTTTAATAAGGCAGTTGAATTATAACTGGTTAAGGGTGAATGACGCCCGAGAATAGCCTTGCGGTGTTCAAGATTTACGCTTGCAACAGTCAGGTACCTTAAGACTGTGTACGTGGCTAAACACCATGGTTTCAGTAGAAGAAATCAAGACTTTTGTTATGTTATGGGGATGATGAGATTCTTAGTATCCGTATTGAAAGGTAATGATAACAAATTCAAATCGCAGGAAGTTCTTCAAAACAAAGTATTGTAGAATGTGGTATTTCTGGGAAACAATTGAGAGAGTATTCAGTGGCCTATGGGTCTTAGACCGTATGGTCTTATGTACGGGTCTTGTGTGGTAACATGGGTTGAGGCATTGTGGTGCTACAGTAAAGACTAGTATTAAATTAAAGATGAATCAGAAAGGAAATTGGGTAAATGGACCAACTTGTTAATAAACCGAAACGGTATGATAAGGAATACGATTAATTCCTGGTATATGTTTGAAGTAATGAGTCTCGCCGATATTGCTCAATAAAGCTTTTGAGTATTGGCAGTTGTGTAACCCGATATGGGTATAAGGACTCAGTCATGGCAGTTTAACTTATGGAATGTAATTGGGAGAAAGAGTTTTGATGTGTTTTATCATGGTTTGAAAATGAGTATATTCCTATCGGTATGTGAAGCATGGAATGGGCAATGGGTTTTCTCTATATGGGATCATGAAAGTTCTTGACTAGTTGAGTGCGCCGATGTTTGCGGCGTAGGAAAGGAATATGAATTTCCATGTTATCATAGTGTGGTATGGTATATGCGTTGTGTTATGGAAAGTTGATAATGACATATTCAATGCTTTGAGATTTGTTCATAATATATGGGAAGTCATTAAAATTATTGAGCAGTGCGGGCAGCTGCAGGTGATTTAAGAGCCGATCTTTCTGGTGATTAAGGAAAATGGTACTGCTATTCTAGTGATTTGGCAGAGTATATGGTCAAAAAGGGCAAGGTAATGTAGACTGATAATATCTAGCGGTATGGCGGTATACTCCCGTTGGATCGACTGTAATAATTGAGTCGTTGATGACATAGTGAAATTTACGAATGGCTTTCGTGGTATGGATGGACGCTTGAGGTGCGTTATGTAATCGTACGGTGAAGTACGGAATCAGGCATAGTGATTCCTGTGTTATGTATGTGTTGGAGACTAGAAGTTCTCGTAACCCGCCTACGCAGCGGCGATATATCATGTGTATCAGCACAGTGTAGCGGTTATCGGAAATTGGAAGCTCTAGTGGCTATCTCGTTACTTGATATGATAAATTTGAATAATGATATACGATTGCTGACTGGTTGTCATAAGCCAGGTTGTCCAGACTAATGTGATATGGACTATGTCAGAAATATGTCGCAAACTGCATGGCAGAGCGCATCAGATCATGTTCCAGCAGGGTGGATGTACCCTAGGGCCAGCAGACGACTGGTAGGTATTGCTTTGTCAGTTGGGCCCTCGTGGAGGATGTCAGTGTAAAGGTATCTACTATTGATTCAGTTCCGGTATTGAGGAACTATGTCGGATGAGTTTCATGTGACCGAGCTCGAGGCTATATATACATGTTTGTTGCAATGAGCAACTTGAGTCGATGTGCATTCCCTTTTGCTAGATTCATGCGTGGATCGGGTGGCACGCCGCCACATGTATGGTATCTGGATCGGGTGGCACGCCGCCACAGGTATGCTATTGGAATATGTTGCACGCCGCAACAGTGTGATGTGGGAAATATAGCTTCCTATATGTACCTTGTATACAATACTTCCTCTCTTCTGAGGAATAGTCCGTATTGGGTATCGCTCGGGGAATAGCACATCGGTTGTGTCCATTCAGGATTCGATAGCATATACTAAATGTATCACCGCGTGTGTGATTGATTGCTTGAGTTCAGACCTAAATATGTGTGTGGCTGACCGTTTTGAGCATTGCGACTTGAGGTGCTCCATGAGTAATAGTGTTGGATAGAATCATGAGTTGTGGCAAGGCCACGTGATGTTATGACCTTTCGAGGAGGGTTCAGGTACTCTAATTCTATGATGTGAGACGAGATATCAGTTATGTGTTGTGATGGTATTGAAGAATTTGAATTATGGCTCTTTGTGTGAGTCAGTTGTCATGATTCGAGTGTGTTCAAATCGTTCTTGTTGGAGCCTGTGTTGTGCTCGTTGTGGCATAGGCCGATGCTGAGGTGTCATGTCACCAGTGTGGTGTGTTATAACCGAAATGATCATTCGAGTCATTAATGAGAGCGAGCATATATAATTTCAGCTCATTAGAAAGGTAATATCGAGGTTTGACTCCGAAACCTATTGTGGTATCAATTTTTTAAAGGGAAATGGATTCACGAATGGTTGACCCGAGAGATGGGTTCGGTATATCGCGTGCTTCAGTTGCCGTGGGCAGGATATGAAGGTGTTGGAATAAGACTCTATCTAATGAGAAAGGTTCTTTCTGCTAGTATTTGGTTATTGTGGCCAGTTGTCATGATTAGAGACTATCGTATCGAGTGATCGGGTTGTTTGATACATCATGTGATCTCACCCGGAGTGGTGAGTTGGCTATTACAGTTGGATCGTGTGTACTCTGAGTATAGATGTGGGATTCAGACTGGTATATAATTTCGGAAAGTGCAATGTGGTTTATAGTTCAATTAGACTATGGAAATTCAGCTATACTATGTTATTGGACTTATGAAAGATAGGGTGAAGTGGTATCGCCCGGAATATATGCTTGGTAAGGTCATTCGGCTTTTGGGTCACTTCCAGTAGACCTCTTGGTCCGCTCGAGGACGAGCGTTTGCTTAAGTTGGAGAGAATGTGATGACTCGGTCCGTTATCATGTGAGTTATCACACCGTTACCCCCGTTATATGCTTGTTGATATTGTAATATGCCTGTTGGGTAAGTTTGAGTCAATCCGGGTTGAGTTTGATTGAAATTGAGACAGAAAGTCTCTTAGAAGAAGGAATAGTTGGGAAAAGTCAACTGGACGGTGACTTGTGTGTTAGAGAGCTCGGAATCGAATTCTAATGATTCGATCAGCTTCGGGAGGTCATTTATGAGCTAGAAGGGCGATCGGAAGTGAATTTTGAGGTCCGGTGTAGTTTTAGGCTTGAATTGGCTAAAGTTGAACTTTGGCGATATCCGATCGATAGGCGAGATTTTGATTCGGGAGTGGGAATGGAATTCCGACAGTCCCTGTAGCTCCGTTGTGTGATTTTGGATGTGCCTGCAAAATTTCAGGTCAATCAGAGATCGTTTGATAGGGTTTTGGATTGGATGTTAGTTTCGGAAGTTTTGAAGAAACTTAGGCTTGAATCCGTGTGTAATTGGTGATTTTGATGTTTAGGATGGTGTTTTTATGCTTGGAACAAGTCCGTATCATGTTTTGGAGTATGTTGGTGGTTTTCGTTGGGGTCCCGGGGGCCTCGGGATGAATCCGGACCATCATCCGGCATTTTGAAACAAGGAAAAGTCTGCTGTAAATTGCAGATCACTGTGCAGAAATTAAGCCATCGCGTTCGCGAGGGCATGTCCGTGTTCGCGTAGGCAGAGTCCAGTTGGGCATCGTGTTCGCGAGGGTGGATGTCGCGTTCGCGTAGGAGGAAGCAGGGAAGCTTCGCGTTCGCGTGCAAAGGTGTCGCGTTCGCATAGAAGAAGAAGGAAAGGCATCGCTTTCGCGTCAGCAAGGTCATGTTCGCGAAAAACAAAATCTGGTGGATGAGGAAAATGGTCATCGCGAACGCGTGGGTAAGGGCCGCGTTCGCGAAGGGTTAGCCGGTCTGTGCATCGCGAACGCGAGTGGAGTCACGCGAACGCGTAGAAGAAAAGTTCCAGGCAGTGAATTAAAACCAGAAACATTTCACATACGGGTTCATTTGCAAAACCCTCCATTTTTGAAGCCTAGAGAGTGGAAGTGAAGGGAAATAGCTGGGAAATCATCGGGATATTGTCGGAGGTAAGTTTTATGGTTCATTTACGCGTTTTTATCTTGAAATCCCCCTTTATTTCACTGAAATTGGATCAAATTGTGGGGAAATTTAGCCTAGGCCAGGGCTTTGGTAAAATACCGATTTGAGCGGGCAAATAGAGTCCGAATTTGGTAAATTTTATATGCCTAGACTCGTATTGAGACGAGGGTTCCTAATATGTAACTTTTATAATTTTTCGAGAAGCACACCAAAAGTCGGGTTTTGACAACTTTGTGGGTTTTGATGCAATTTGGGTTATTTCGAATGGGTTACGTGAATTTAACATATATTGATGTATTATCATTGATTTTGAGCAGATTTGGAAACCGAGGAGATTGATTTGCGAGGCAAGCGCAAGGCGGACCGAGGCTTCTACCAGTTCGAGGTGAGTGGTAGTAGTAAATAATGTACTGAGGGTTTGAAACCCCGTACTAGCACTTCACAGTGCTATGTTGAGATGAGACACGCGTCTTGTGACGAGCGTGGTGACATTGTGATTGGGGACTTGGACTTGGTCCTTCCCGACTAATAGTATACTGTGTGTTATGACTGATAATAAGTTTATAACTGTGCAATTGGGTTGATAGCCATGTTTGGGGCCTTGTGCCGATCTGTAGAGCATTAGGGAACCTATAGAGCTAGGTGACCCTTATATCGTGTTGGAAACATACACTCAGCCGTAGCTCTAGCCGTATAGCATAATATGAGCCCGTACTAGATGTGTACATTGAGAGAGATTATCTAAGGTGGAATTCCCTGTTCTAGCTGAGTGGGCCTGAAAGGCCAAGTCTATACCGATTGAGATAAGATAGGGTCAAGGACCCACTATGAGATGTTATATTGGGCCTGAAAGGCCAAGTCTATATTGACTGAGTTAGGTTCGAGGACCCACTAAGATATATCATATTGGTCCTGAGGGGCCAAGCATATACTGACTGGGATAGGGTCGAGGACCCATTATGAGGTATTATATATATATACCTATATTGGATCGGGCTGCACGCCGCAGCAGTATATATATTGGATCGGACTGCACGCCACAGCAGTATATATATTGAATCGGACGCAGTAATATACATGTAATATGCATGTAATATACATGTGGGACGGACTGCACACCGCAGTATTATTGCGCTTGGGCTGTAGGAGCCCCTTCGGAGTCTGAGTCTGCACACATTCTCAGTTAGCACTAGTGTATATTATGGAATCGGGCTGCACGCCGCAGCAGTATATATATATATATTGGATCGGACTGCACGCCGCAGTAATATTTGTATGGATCGTGCTGCACGCCGCAGTATTATAGTGCTTGGGCCCAAGGAGCCCCTCCGAAGTCTGTATACACCCCCAGTGAGCACCGTCGACGTTAAATGGAGCGGGCTGCGCGCCGCAGCGGTAGATGTATTGGAGCGGGCTGCGGGCTGCGCGCCGCAAGATTATACTTATTCATATTCATATATATACGAAATATTTATATGTTATAGACAGATATATATGTCTCCATATATTGAGATGGCTGTATACCGTAGTGGTACGAGCGAGGATGTGGTCAGTGTGGGACCTAGATGAGATAGATGTGGACCGGAGATCAGAGTACTCATTATAGTGATGTCTAACCTGTGAGGGTTGCCTTAGAACTGTTTAGTGATAGTACAAGAGTTCTTATTTTCAGTCATTATTTGTTATTGTTACTGAGTTGAAATATACTCACCCCACTCCCCTGCACTTTTTGTGCAGATATACAGGTTCAGGAGGGCAGTTGAGCTATCGCAACTGCTTTATTATCCCCATTCTGTGGAGACTTCGAGGTAGGTGCCGATGTCCGTAGTACCTGACCTCTTCCTTTTTATCATTCTGTTATCTCCATTCTGCTTAGACTTGATTGTGTAGTAGATCTCATTTGTAGAGACTCGGACTTGTGACACCACGATTTGGTCGGGACTGTGTTCTTGTATTTCATTTCTACACTTCTTGATTTATTATGAAAACAGGCTAATCACGCCGATTAATCAGTATTAATTATACTTGGCTGGTTTAATTGGATAAGATGGTCGGGCTTGCCTAGCAATGTGTTGGGCGCCATCACGACCGGGGTTTGGGATCGTGACATTTACATACCCTCAGGACAACATTTACAAGTATTACCCACCTCAATCCGGCAAACACTCTAGACCGCGATGCCTTTGCTCCTCAAACCGGCCTCCACACACGTCCAAACTTGCCAAATTAGTACACATATATCATAATAGGCTATTGGAACAACACCGAATCGAAAACAATCGAAATATAGAAAAAATCTCGAAACTAGCAAAACCCGAGCCACGGGCCCACTTCTCAAAAAATTATAAAACTCACGTTTTTAGAATCCTCGTCTCACCACGAGTCCGTACATATAAAATTTATCAAAATCGGAGTCCATTTGACCCCTCAAATTATCATTTTATCATTTCTTAGGCTTTAAGCAAAAACCTCCATTTTTACAGTTTGATTCCTACAATTTCAGTGATTAATTCCATTTTTAACATCATAATGACATAATGTAGGTCCAAGAGTCCTTACCTGATGATACTCCACGAATTCCTCTTCAAAATCGCCCAAAGTCCCTCTTTGTTCGAAGCCCCAAATGTTTTTACACTACTGAAATTCGAATACACTGACTTCATTAAACCCTTAGGCATTTTCGCTTAGGCGGTTCCCATATCCGCTTCCGCATCCAAATAACCACTTCTATGGTTTAACTAAAAAATCTCGATGGCCGCTTCTGCGGTCCTTCACCGCTTTTGCGGTCATTTTACCGCTTATGCGGTCCCGGCCACTATTCACCAGACCGCTTATGCGGTGAGCATTCGCTTCTGAGGAGACCGTTCCTGCGGAACCAAGTCTGCTTCTGCGAAATTTCGCCAGGCCATAAAGGCCGCTTCTGCGATCACATAGCCACATCTGTGGGACTGCTTAAGCGGCTCATCCACCGCTGATGCGAAAATAACAGAACGTTATACCTCAGACCTGCTATAACACTTCGAATTGCCCGATTCCGAAACCATCCCGAGGCCCCCGGGACCTCAACCAAAAATGCCAACATACCCCAAAATATCATACGAACTTGTTCCAATCATAAAAACACATACTTTAAACACAAAAATCATCAAATCAAGGCGAATTCAAGCCTAAGTTTCGACTATAAGTTCCGAAACCAACATTCAATCAAAAACCTGACCAAACGATGTCCGAATGAACGAAAAGTTTTCAGACATATCCAAAATCACCTAACGAAGCTATTGCAACTGTCAAAATTCAATTCCGACTCTCGGATCAAAATCTCACCTATCAATCGATTTTCGCCAAAATTCCAACTTTGCCAATTTAAGCTTATTTCTACACCGGACCTCCAAATTAATTCCGATCGCTCTCTCGAGTCACAAATCATCCCCCGAAAGCTATCTAAATCACCGTAATTCACATCCGAGCCTTCTAACCACATAGTCAACTTTTCGGTTGACTTTTTTAAAACAAGCTTCCTTCTACGAGGCTATGTGCCTTATTTTCAACTAAAAACCAATTATATTACACCTAATCAACTCTAACACCGATATAAAAACATGAAGCAACACAATAAGGGGGAACGGGGTGGTAACTCACGTGATGACAAGTAGGGTCGTCACAGTTAGGCACTCCCGAGTTCCGTGGTTCTATCATGGTCGCTCAACTGTTATATTTGGCTAAATTTTGATTTTTTATACATGTTAAATCTATAGTGAAATTTTAAAGTTATTTACCGCCTTTTACCAATTATTATTTTAGTTAAGAAAGTGAACGTCGTTTAAGAACATGTTCTCGGATCATGTCACATAAAATGCACCCGGATCCTCGACACACATATTCAACATTTTAAAATTTGGATTTGGGTCACATGAAATGCACACCCTTTTTAGGAAGGTAAAATTATTAAAATCGCGTCTAAAGAGATAACGCATTGTTATCTTTTGGGAAGGCCGTGAAATTCGTGAAACGACCCGTCCCGAATCTCTAAGTATTTTTATATTAAGTAACTAATGAGGGCCCCACAAATGTATACTTGATTTGGCGAGGCTCGTCTCATTTTTTATTATTAGAAGGCCAACTTAAAACAAACTAAAATTTTCTATTTACTATTTGTCTCTAAACATGCCAATTAATTTACAAATATAAATCCGGGCCTCGAATTCAAGTACGAATTCAAATAAAAGGGATCCTTTTAGCTTGAACCCACTACCTAATTCAAAACCCTAAATTTATATTTATGAATTAATTCCCTAGGATCCTAATTAATATTATTGCATAAAAGTAAACCATAAGACAATTGTATTCCAGCGTACATTAAAAGCTGGGCAATCTCATGCCATTGCCTAGGCTCAAATGTGTACGAAATATGGACCGCATTTTATGAAAATTGGTCCAAATGGACTGTCTAGTCCAACTTATTTGGTAACATTGGATCATGCTTAAATTCATTTTATATGCCATAAAATTTGACAATTATATCAGTAAATCAGGCGCTTATTAGTTGTATATATTTTTACTTATTTTATCCATCTCCTTATATCTGTCTTGCATATTTAACAGCGACTTTTAAAAAAATATCATTTCTGTTATCTACCATCAGACCCGTTCTATATGTTTGAAAATACTAGTAGTTTCCTGATAATTCAAGAAAATGCACGCTTATTTGGTTTAAACTGAAGTTCAATCTATGATAACTTATTGCTGATTAATATCTAACACACACATTCAAACTGACATGCATTACGCAAATTCTATATTTCAGAACTGGAATTCGAACCCAGACATAGACTTCAGTATTTTCCTAGCACTATACATTAAATCCACAAGCTAAACTAACTAAACCATACCTAGAATAACAGTTCCTAAATGAAGTTCCAAATTTATATACAACTTCAATATTCAACTATACAATCAAATATATTCGACTAAACTATGTAGCTAGATTAACGTGATATTCAGCAACAAATTTCTTACAAATTTAAACAACAACAATTATTAGCTAAACAATCCCTATTAAAACAGTTTCAACAGTGTAAAGTGGTACTAATTATACATTTTAGTCCTATCAAACACCAATACATTGTCACGACCCAAATCCGGTCGTAATGGCACCCAACCCTAAAGCTGGGCAAGCCAGGCCAACAACTGTTTTTCACAAACAAATATCAGTCCCAAATGGACAACCCAAGATGAATATATGAGTCAAAGAACTCCAATAATAATAATACGAATAAATACTGAGAAGTGCGAAAACGAACTAACACTCCCAAACATCTAGGGTCACAAGTCTAGAGCCTCTAAACAAAATCGAATAGTAATAGAGAATACTGTGTGAAATACTCAAATCTGAAGCATAAAGTAATAACTGAAATGAGATGAGAAGCTAGGTTCTGCGAACGTCGGTAGCTAACTCAGTAACTCGATATGACTCTGTAAAAGGCTGGAGTGCTCGTCTACTTCTCCTGAGTGCCTGGATCTGCACACAAAGGTGCAGGGAGTAGGGGTGAGTACTAAGTACTCAGTGAGTAATAAATATATATAAATAGCTGAAAGTAAGAAATCCACAGAATACCACATAATGAAGCTAAACTACAGTCCGGTCCTCCTACAAACTAGCAACAATAGTACAATACAATTATCACAGATAATTCACAGATAAAGATGCAATGCAATGCACATGACTGCTACGGCGTGTAGCCCGATCCATTTAACGTCGACGACGCTCACTGGGGGTGTGTACAGACTCCGGAGGGGCTCCTACAGCCCAAGCGCAAAATGTTGCGGCGTGCAGCCCGATCCTCATATCAACTGCTGCGGCGTGCAGCCCGATCCATCCTAAGTTCACAATGTGCATATGAGTCATACAACAGTTCAATTTATTTAATTCCAGGTTCCAGTTCATTTAATTATGAAAATGCTTTAATTCTTATTTAATTTTCCAAAAGCAGGTAACTTAGCATTTAAACATGATGATACCAAACCAGGACTGAGATCAGTGATTAAGCAAATAGAGCTATCACATATATAACTATCCCCTAGGGATACTACAGGTCGGCACAAGGCCCCAAACATGGCTTACAACCCATAAATATACAAAACATAGTGTATTCCAATCACATAGATCATGTTATTCTTATTCGGGATGGACTAAGTCTCAATCCCCAGTCATAATCAGTCTTGCACCTACCACAGGGTGCGAGCCATGCCCTACTAGCGTCACAATGTCCTAAGCCGAGGTTTCAAACCCTCAGGCTACCACATACACAAACGACTCACCTCTAGCTGGCCGTGGACTCGTCCGCGATGCCTTTTCCTTTGGAATTTGTCGCCTCGTGCGTAGAATCTAGTCAAACCACAACAATTATATCAAATACGGGTCAAAGAAACATAGCCCAATTCAATTTACACGAAGTACGCGATAATGCACCAAGTTGGTAAAACCCGGACCCGGGCTCGCTTCTTGAAAAATTCCTAAATTCATACCAACGTGTTCCTCGTCACGCCACGAGTCCGTGCATATAAAATTTATCGAAATCGGAGTTCGAATGGCCTTTAAAAAGTCAAATTTTCGTTTTCAAAACCTAGGCCCTAATTCTTCACAATTTCTACCCAAATTCATGAAGTTTGATGTTAATTTTATCATAAAATCATATTTTTGAGTCATGAAACTTACCTCCGATGTTACCCCGTTGATTCCTCTCTTCACAGCACCCAAAACCCTCTCTAAACAAAGTGAAATTAGTGAAATAATGATTAGGGTCACGTCTGGTTTTTAATTAATCTGTTTCTGCACAGGCGTCGCCTTCTATGCGATCACAGGGCCACTATTGCGATCACATAGAGCAAGTTTTCCAGGCCTTGATTTTCTTCTCTACGATCGCAGGCCTAGCCATGCGATCGCATAGCTTCGTGCCTTTACCCTTCGCGATCGCACCCAAGCTTACGCGATCGCATTGCACAGACTCAGCAACCTATGCGATCGCAATACCCAGCACGCAATCGCATAGCGTTAATTCTTCGCCCCTTCAGATCCTTCTATGCGATCGCAATCCTGTCTATGCGATCGCATAGAATAACATCTAACTGCAATTTTCTGCTGCAATTTTATGACCAAAACTTGCCCGTTGGCCATCCGAAATGATCCCGAGACTCTCGGGACCTCAACCAAAGCCACCAATACATCACATTACCTCATTCAAACTTTCTCGTAACATAAAAACACCATCGTGAACATCAAAATCTCCATTTTCACACAGATTCAAGCCTAAGTTTCTTCAAAACTTTCAAAACTAACATTCGATCCAAAACCCGACCTAAACACCTACGAATGACCTGAAATTTTGCACGCATATCCAAAATCACCTAACGGAGCTACTGCAACTCTCGAAATTTCATTCCAAGCCCCATATCAAAATCCCACCCACCGTTCGGATTTCGCCAAAATTCAACCTTAGCCAATTCAAGCCTAAAACTACATCGAACCTCCGAATTCGATTTCGATTTCTTTCCTAAGTCATAAATGATCCCCCAAAACTAGTCGAATCATCAAAATTAAATTCCGAGCTGTCTAACTCGTCAGTCGACATTCGGTTGACTTTTCCAAACTATCATTTTCATAAAGAGGTTTATGGCCTCATTTCTATCTAAATCCCTTCCGATTTGCTTTTAACTTTCAGAGCACATATAAATAAGCATATTGAAGTGTTAAACGAAGAAAACGGGGCGATAACTCCCGTAACGACGAGTCGGGTCGTTACATACATATTTATTTAAACAAAAACTATATTTATATGTGAACTAGTAAAGGAAATAGGACATATCTTATACAATTGAATTGTCATTTCATTTAGATTTCAAATAGTCATACAAATTGAATGAACCTCATTCCATCAGGGATCATAAATGTACATGGAAGCAAAGGATGAATTTCAGCTAAAGCAATACAACAGCAACAGTTTCAGCAAATCAACAGAGTTTTGACACAGCAACCAGATTCCTGGAAGCAAAGGAAATATGTGAGGAGATGAATTTCAGCTAAAGCAATACAACAGCAACAATTTCAGCAAATCAACGGAGTTTTGACACAACAACCAGATTAATTTCGACTCCAATAAATGCCCAAAAATGAATCAGAAGGTCCAGAACACAAAAGTAGCAACACTCAATTTGTTCTCAAAATGACTCAAATGAACTCACAAATAGTCAAATAGACTCAAAATTGATTGTAACTCCAAAGAAGGAATCTCTGAATTTTCCGGAACTAGGAGAATAGAATTCAGCAATTAAAACTCAAAATTAGCTAGAATTGTCTAATGGAACAATGATATTTTGGTTTTTTCTATTGTTTTTCTATTGTTTTTGGATTTTCAAGGATTAAATTTCAAAGTCAGATATAAAATTGAAGGAAAGGATTTTGGGGGGAATTTTTAAACTTCCAAACTTGTTAAAGAAGTAATTGGACTGCCCTTTTATAGATACAAAAGGAGGGAATTTTCAGATTTTTACTTTTACACATTAGTCCCTTAATTATTTATTTTTAAACCTGTCACGACCCAAAATCCCAAACCTGATCGTGATGGCACCTCTCGTGAAGACAAGGCCAGCCAATTAACCCAAATGGGTTTTTTAACAATTCTTAAACATAACGAATAGATAATATAGCTTAAATAACATTGATTAACAAACATATACAACCCAACTCAACCCGACTGGGATGCAACAAGTCACGAGCATCTAAGAAGTAGAAACACAACTGCAGAGTCATCTATATATGTAAAATGAATCTGAAGTTAAAAATGCAATCCGGTGCCGCGAACACTGGCGGTCACCTTGCTTAGCTACAACAGTATTACTTTCATTCTGCTAACAATCCGTTACCGGGTGATCAATACCTGCAACTGCACGCGAGGTGCATGGAGTAGAGTGAGTACTTCCAACTCTGTGGTAATAAAAGTAAATAATGCTGAGAGGTAAGAAATCACGTAAGATCACTCTATCATGCTATAAAGGACGGTACAATCCTTTTACGAGAATTAGTAGTTCCATAAAAATCCTTTATAAAAATATCTGAAATATAATGATATCTCAAGCAGTAAAATCTATCACACAATAAAAATCATAAGGTATTGGATAATTCTCTTTTTAAAACAGTGGTAACAACCATTTCAACAATTAAGAAATAATCAAAAGTTTGCCCCTCAGGCTATATATCAAATCTCATTACAGTATCAACCCCACGAGCTCACTCCCAACTTACCAGCAGAAACAAATATCCCCTCGGGCTCATGGCCAACTCACCAAACACAACAACTGCCACTCGGGCTCACTCCCAACTCACCAGACACAAACAACGGCCTCTCGGGCCCACTCCCAACTCACCTGGGTACCCTGCGCTCACTAAGGGTGTGTATAGACACCAAAGGGGCTCCTACAACCCAAACACTATATCATAAGGCCTTTGAGCCTTCACACATCACACACGAGGTCTGAGAGTCTCATCACATAATACTCGAGGCCCGAAAGCCTCCTCACAACACTCAACATATCCTCGCAGATGGCCCTCGGCCTTAATCAGTCCAGAAATCATCACAAGCCTCTTGGGCTTCAGTAAAACAATAGTGTTCAACTCATTGAAATTTTTAATATCATTTAAATCTCGGGTTGAGTATATGCATAGCTGAGTTCACAAAATAATATAATTCAATTGGACTGAATTCAGATAATATCTCGATTAGTGAGGATAATAGTGATGGAAATTCACAAAAGATTTCAAATAATTTGTCATGAAGCCCAAGTATGGCAATAAGCCCAATTTATAATAATAATCAATAATTCTTTATTAAATACACAGTAAAATCAACAATCGGGACGGACCAAGTCACAATCTCCAATGGTGCTCTACCCCATGCTCATACCTGGCGTGCAAGTCACCACAATATAGCACTATGATGTGAACGTCCGTGGTTTCAAACCCTCAGGACATCATTTACAAGTATTACCTACCTCGAACCAGCGAAATCTCTAGCCTGTGATGCCTTTTCCCCTCAAACCGTCCTCCATTCGCATCTTATCTAACTAAAGTCCGGCCAAATATATCACAGTATGCTAATGGAACATAACCCAATTGAAAGAACTCAAAAAATACTAAAAATCACGAAATTGGCAAAACCCGAGCCCCGGGCCTACATCTCGGAAAATTATGAAATTTACATTTTCAAAATCCTCGTCTCACCTCGAGTCCGTACATACCAAGAACTTCCAAATCAGACCAAAAATGGCCCCTGAAATCCCAAATTTAATGTTTTTGCTCTAAGCCTTAATTTCTTAGAATTATGCTATATTTTCATGAATATCAAAGATGATTCTTCAATAAAATCATGTATTTAACTCATAAAACTTACCTCCAACGGTTCCCAGTCGAAACCCCTTCAATTCTCATCCAAAAGCTCTCAAATTTTGCTCAAAAATGGTGAAATTATGTTTGGTTCGCGGATGAATAAACATTTTGCCCAGGATTTTTCGTAAGTACTGTTCACCATGTGTTACTACTTTTTATAATGCTGTAAAAAACGTATAGCATCTTTATTTTCACTAAAAGTTAACTCCATCATACGAACTCGGAATTCGACGACTCTTGTTCCTACGAGTCACAAATAATAAAACAAACACAAACCTTCAATTGAAACTGAATTCGAAGCTCATTTGCCCAGTTCAATACCTATTTTTCTAGTTAAACAATTAACTCACATTTCGCGTCAAAAACATAATCGCGACTTGATGAAATTAAATCAAAATTTTCAGATCAGTCCTATAAGTCATGATTTAAATTCTGGAATTCTTGAAATCAAATTTCGATCTCTGGAACTAAAATTGGACCTTTGGATCATTAATGGTTTATGCTCAAAACAACAAAAATCTTCCAAAAATAACCCGTTGGGCATCCGAAACACACCCGAGGTCCTCGAGACCTCAACCAAAAGTACAGACATGTTCCGTTACCTCATTCAAATTTGATCAAACCATAAAATCACTAACATTAACATCAAAATTGTCCATTTTCATCAAATCAAAGCTTAAGTTAATCTAAAACTTTCAAAATTCTCATCCAATCTAAAACCTGACAAAATGACGTCCGAATGACTTGAAAATTTGCGGACATATCTAAAATCACCTAACAAAGCTACTCTAACTCTCAGAATTCCATTCTGACCCTCGGATCAAAATTTCACCTATCCACCGTAATTCGCCAAAATTCAATCTTCGCCAATTGAAGTCTATTTCTACACCGGACCTCTAAAATTCCGATCGCACTCCTTAGTCATAAATCATCTCCAAAAGCTAAAGGAACCATCGGAAATCAATTCTGAGCCCTCTAATTCACAAGTCAACGTCCAGTTGACTTTTCCAAACTATTCCTTCATTAAAGAGACTAATTGTCCAATTTCCTACCAAACTCGATACGAATTGACTCAAATTCACCAAGTACATATATTAAAAGATGAATGAGCATATAACGGGGAAAACGGGATGGTAATTCACGTGACGATGGGTCGGGTCATCACATAGCCCTTATTGTTTTGACTTGTTATACAAGTAACTACACTTATTTTTAATGTAATTCTATTTGTATCCCCTATCTAAAGGTCCTAGAGTGTTGTGATACACACAAAAGACCTATATTACCTTACCCTTGTTTTGAATTTACTATATTTAGTAAACCTACCCTTTACCCATGCCTAATCCACCCTTGAAACCTCCAGAAATGACTACCCAAACCCAGACAGACCCATGAACCTAATTAAGGATCAGCTATACCAAAACAATTAATGAATTCATATGAATCTAATATGGAAAAGATAAAGCAAAATTAAACTAACAAAAACAAAAAGAAATTTTACTAAACTAACAAATTAAAATCTGATCAAAGCAATAAGAACCCTAATTTCAACACATTTATATCATGAAAACATTATTACTATTACTATAACTAATCAAATAACAGAAAGTACTATTACCTAAGCTAACATTTAAATGTTTAAAAAATCAAATCAGGATTAAAATAATCACAATTAAACTAGAAAATCAAAACCGGATCAATTAATGATTAAGCAAGAAAACTATCTAACAAAATTAATAAATATAGACATAAAAGAAAAGATAAAAACTCACTGATACAGAATCTCCGGCCAGCCAATAATGTGTGAATCTTCCAAGATTCCTGAAACGTAACATCACTAATCATGTGTTTTCAAAAGAAAACATATGATTAGGGGTTTTACGGTCCGAAATCACAAATATTTGGAATTAGGGTTCATGGACGGAAATATTTAAATGGATATTCGAGTAGTTACATGCATATTTGAACTAAATGAGTATGGGGGTTGGATAGAAGAGATTAAGGCGCTTCTGGGGTGTTAATTTGGGCTTGATTGTGTTACTTTGGATTTTGGCCGCAAATCTTCGATTGGATTTTCGAAAGATTCGACGTTGATTTGAGGGAAACCAAGGGCAGGGTTGCAAAGCGGGGAACAAGGGAAACTGATGGTGTAATTATGGGGTGGTTTGGAGGTGGTGGTGTTCGCCGGCGATAGGGCCCCGACGGAGGAGATGTCACTGTTTGAGGAGCTGGGCAAAGATTTAAGGAAAGATAAGGCCAGATTTGTAATGAGAGAAAAGAGGAGGTTTGGGTATGTAGTTTTAGGGCTATTTGCTGGTAGGTCGCCGTCGGAGACGATTTCATGTCGGCGGCTCAAGGCGGCATTACTGGTTTAATCTCGGGGGAGTTTGGAGACAAAGGTATGGGGGTAGGGAGGGTAATTCGACACTTTTATATAAATGTAACATCCGCTTCTATGTCGTTGACCCTAACAACCTCGATGGTTTGGATATCGACACCGAACATCGTCGTTTCAGACTTAAAAGGAATTGGACCGGGCAAAGGTTGGATTGGGCTAATGTTGTGTGTGGGTATTTTATGTTTGGGATCGAAATTAATTGTAATAGCCCATTTTTCTTCTTTTATTCAATTTGTTATTTTTCTTTTATTTATTTATTTTTTGTTTTCATTTAGTATTTTTTGAATATTTTTTCCCCTTTTATAAAAATGCAAAAATTAAAATGATGTCCTAATATATTTTCAAAACTAAACTAAGTAACTCATAAAATTATTTAAAAATCTATTTAAAGAAAAATGCAATAATTATCACTTAAAAGTGCCAAGAAACTATTTTTGTGATTTTCTTTAAATTTTGTTCTAACACAAATTAATACCAAATTAATTCTATAATTGTGAAATTAAATCCCTAAATGCAAGTGCATATTTTTGAATTTTCATATGAATAAAAATGCAACCAATTAACACAAAATTCACAAAAAATTGTAAAATTATTAAAGAAATCAATTATTCAAAACTTTTGGAATAATTTGCTTAAGGCAAAAACCACGTGCTCACAGTAATCCAATACCTTCATCAAATCCGAAAAGGTTCATGAGGTTCTTGTATTTGTCTACCATTCATCTTTATGAAAATAAAAAAGATATGTCTCACCGAAGATAGGGTGAACTATTTCTTTTATTCATATTTTAGTTATTTTATGCGTCTTTATTTATGCCATTAAATCTGGTCATAATCGCCATCAACATGTCTATTCGACTATGTCTTTTAAATCGTATAATCCATCTCAGATATAGAATTAATTATTCTTAACAAGGATTTACCCGTTCATTTCTTTTGATTGATTTGCTTAAAAAGTGTTTAACAGCTTTTGAGTCAAATAGTTTGGCGCCGTCTGTGGGAATTTTCTAGTTAAAATTTTAGTTTCCTCTAGATCGAGAATTACATAATCATTTTGGTTAAAATGTCTCAGGTTAGAAATGATAGGCTATAATTATGTATTCTAGTCAGTTATTACACTCGATTTTACTGCACTTTAATTGAGTGTGAGCTTTAATCGCTAGTGTTTTGCACTAATTGTGTGTTTTATGCCTTGTAGGTGTGATTCCGAGCTATATAGATGTTATAGAACGTATTTAAGTTATTTGGAGCTTTAATGTTCGAGTAAAAGTTCAATGAATTTAGCCGGGATCATGTTAAGGGGTCAAATATGATAATTAAGTACGAACTAACACTCAAGGAGGCATATTGTGCACTATCTAGTAAAATAAACATAACGTTTTGCATAAAACTCCATTTGGGATCCACAATATATGGTTGGAAAGCTAACTCAAAGGCTACAACTTTCATGTTTTACGTTTTTCCAAATTCCAAACGGAAGAGGGTGAAATACCGGAATTATAGTGGGACCGCGGCAGAACCGCGGCGGAGTGTACTCGCGGACAACTGAAGAATTAGAGAGCATGTTTGGCAGCGATTTGACCGCGACCGCGGTGGGATCACCGCAAGAAGCAAAAATTTCAGGACTAAAGTGCAAGCACATGGGAATTTAAGTCCTAATCCCTATATTAAACAAAGGAGGCCGGCTAAAAACAAAGAGGGGGACCTATTTTGGACAAAAATAGACCTAAGGAGGCAAGAGACACTACTTTAGATTTAGACAGCACCCTTGGAGGCAAGAACACATTAGGAGCAAGGCTGAGAATTCTTTTATGAGGTTTTCCTTCCTCTTCCTATTTTTCATTGTTGGTTATGACTTTTAATATTCTAGTTTTACATACTATTATGAATAGCTAATTTGTTATCTAGAGTTTTGATAGAACCTTTTGTTGGATAAATTCTTGTTATATTTTTATATAATTGAGCCATAGTTTTTCTCTATTTGTTCAACTACGTTTATATTCTGGTTTATTGAAGAGCTCTCAATTAGCTGTGCCTATTTAGTCTGCATAACTCAAGAGAGAGTGTATATTTAGGTAATTTTTGAACAATACCACACCTAAAGTATATGAGGGATCAATAACCGAGGGTTTAAACGTCAGATTAAGGATAACGAAGCCTTAGGTGCGATCTGAAGTGAGATGTATTAAAAGCCAGCTAGCATAGCTCGGAAGAGTGTGTCTAGTAAATTGTCGTAATTAATCATGAGAGATTTACGATAATAAGAGTGCTGATGATCGGTAGATAATACTTAGGCTAAATTATAGAACATAGCGGGAAGAATTCCGATAATAGAGGAAATAGTTAGTTAAATACAAGAATCTTAATACCTATAAGTTAGGAAGTATTTGAGCTTGTCTTCTTGGTGATTGTGAACAACTGTAGCTAAGACTTAGTTATCTGTGGGATTCGACTCCGGACTTGTAAACCAGATTATATTTGCAACGACTGAATTGTCCTTTTTATAAGGCATAGTTGGACGTGATCAAATTTTGGCGTCGTCGCCGAGGAACTAACGGTGTAGTTGTAGGATACATATTGCCAGGTTTCAAGTTTGAAATTTTATTTTATTATTTCATTTTTTATTATTATATTTTATTTTAGTTTTATTTGTTTATTTGAGAAACATGACATCATGGAGTTATGCGAATTTTGTTGTTGGCAATTCTTCTTTTGATCCTTCTTATGCGTATTGTTAAGGAAACCACCCAGGGAAAATTTATCAAAATATTCGTGAGAGCGATTTTTGTGCACCAACTCAATCTTATGTGTGGAATGTGTGGTGGTCAAGATGGTCACTTTCACGGTTATACTTACATTTCTTACCTTCCACTATCCCCTTACTTTGATTGTTCTTCTTTTTTGGTGAAGTTAATAGGAACAAAGAACCTAGGGAAGCTGACCTAAAGAAGCTCGAAGATATGTTAAAGTGCCTTTTGTAACAACTGAGTAAATTACTACTGTGAATAGAAAGGTAGGAGGAAACTGTTCACAACTTGAAAGTTCACGTGAGCAATTGGTTGAAGTTTTTAATTCTCAACAAGCCAATATTGTGAATAGCATCCAAGAAGACGTGAATTAGATACAGAAATTGATGCGCTAGAGTAGGATGCTAGAGTAGAAAACCAACAATCAATTGCACAAGATTTTGAGGATCTCGATATTGTAGAAGAGATACTAGAGTCAACCAAGGATATTGAGGATACATATTTAGTTGACTGTATTGTTATTAGTGTTGAGAATGTAGACAGTCCCAGTTTTCATGTAGTTGAGCGCATTGGTCCTCACTCCAAGCATTTTTCCACATTGTGTTTAGATGATGATATGAAAATAAAGTCGTTTCAGCCATTTGAGGAGTCAAGGAAAAAGGAACAAAGTGCTTACATTCTGGGATTCTTCTTGCCAGAAAATCGGGATTACACACCTCATCTAAAGGCTAAGAAGTACATAATACTACCTTATTTTATTGGGCCAGCCAGATTCGTTCCACCACCCCAGGATCATGATCATAGAGCAGAATCAAAACTTGGGGTCCGATTCATAAGTTCAAAGTGGAGGCAGAAAGTAATTCACGTCATGTCGTGACGTTAAATCAAGCGCTTGTTATGAGGCGACCCAGCTTTATTGCTTTCTTTCTTTCTTTATTTTTTTTTATTTTTTTAATTGTATTAGTTTTGTAGTTTCAATCTTTTTTATTTTCTAGGAGCATGGAAAGCAAAGGTATTGGATGGATGCAACAATAAACCAAATGGTTGGAACTAAGTGTGAGGTACCCGCACAAAGGACAAAGCTTCGGAGAAGTCTGAGTACCCATGAGCTGCTAGTGCTTTGGCCTATGGCCTACTAGGGAGTTTATTTTAACCTCTTGTATGTATGGATGTGCATTGGGGACAATGCACAACTTTAAGTGTGGGGTGAGGAGATTGTCTGGGTGACTTTTCATGCTACATTAGCCGTGTTTTTTTTTAAATTGGACATTTTCTGATGACAAATCTTCTAGACAGTTTTCTTGAGGGAAGTAAGTCTAAAGAAAATACAAAAAATGATTTTTTATTTTGTTAGGTAGTGTAGCAATCACCCCTTGATTTTTCTTTAAGCCTCGGTTCTTTTCCAAGAGTTTTATTTGAACCGGGTGTAGTTCATTTTTTTTGGGGAAGTAGGAGCCATTGTGTTATACTGTGAGTTGAAGCAATTCTCTTGACTTGGTTATGCCTTGAGAATAGTGAGTACTTTCGTTGTGACGCTTATGCTCAATTTTTCACTCTTGTAGAAGTACCTTAAATTATTTTATCTTAACTTTGCTTAACTGCTTTGACTAGAGTGTCTATGAATCCAATCCTTAGTGAGTATGTGCCATGTGTGTGTAAGGTTTTACGTTATTCGGTGCATTACATTTGATGCCTAGAACTTCCCCTGTGTATTTGCAAAGCGAAATAGTCATATTGTTCAGTCTTGGAAGTGATATAGGCGTTTTGTTGTTGAGTTAGATATGTATATTTTATCCACCTAATTGTTATGTATCGTATTTAACCTCTTTGAGCCTATAATCCATTTTCTTTGGCAATCACATTATAATCCTTACCCGTCTGTTTGAATTAACCGTCTATTTGAACCATTGTAACCTCTCATGAGAACTTGAATTATTTATGAACTTTGTAAAATTTAAAGTGTGGGGTGGTTGATTTTGCTTTTGAGTGAAACTAATTGAATAAGGAGAAAGGTGCATTATTTTGAAAAACAGGAAGAGCCACTTGAATTGAAAAAAAAAATATAGTTGGATTGTAGTGAAAAAGAAAAAAAACCTTGATAAGTGGTGGCTTTTCACGTAAGTGTGCTTAAAGAAGAATAAGGTAATTTACATTGATGTGAACGTGGAATTTTGGTTTGATATAAGTATGGGGATTAAATGTTAAAATGTACGTATTAAAGTGCTTAAAGAGGTGTAGTCACTCTTATATCTAAATGTATCTTACCCATCCCGCAGTCTACATTACAACCAAATAAAGTCCTAATTGATTTTATATTGAAGGAGCTCGATTAGTGGAGTAGTACACTACAGGCAATCTTATGGTGCATCTTTTGTGGCATATGTATGTTATTTCTGAGAGTGAGTGAATTCTTTTTATCTTGAGTTCCTAAGTGTTCTTAAATTTTGTAGTGTGGAACTACTCTCTTGTGTTTTGAGGGCACTTGATATATAAAGGAAAAGTAATGTTAGTGACCTATAGGTTAGAGTAAGTAGGTGAGTTGTGAATAATGTGTGGCACTTGTGAGTCAAATCATGAGGTGAAGATGTTACGCTTTTGTGCTTAGTCTATTTTAAATACTCTTGGTATGGTGCGTTAGGAGAATTGATTAAAAAGGTCGTGTGTATAAAAAAAGTAGTTTGATTGCTCGAGGACGAGCAATGGTTTAAGTGTGGGCTATTGATGATAGGCTATAATTATATATTTTAGTCGCTTATTACACTTGATTTTACTGCACTTTAATTGAGTTTGAGCTTTAATCGCTAGTGTTTTGCACTAATTGTGTATTTTATGCCTTGTAGGTGTGATTCCGAGCTATATAGATGTTATGTAATACATTTAAGTGATTTTGAGCTTTAAAGTTTGAGTAAAAGTTCAAGGAATTAAGCCGGGATCATGTTTGGGGTTAGATTTGATAATTAAGTACGAACGAAGACTCGATGAGGAATATTGTGCACTGTCTAGTAAAATAGACATAACTTTTCGCGTAGAACTTCTTTTGGGATCCACAATATATGGTTGGAAAGCTAACTAAATGGGTAAAACTTTCATGTTTTACGTTTTTTCAAATTCCAAATGGAACAGGGTGAAATACCACGATTACGTTGAAATCGCAGCAGAGTATACTCGCGGAGAATTGAAGAATCACAGACCACCGCGGCAAGAAGCAAATATTTCAGGGACTAAAGTGCAAAACATGGAAGTTTAAGTCCTAAACCCTATATTAAACAAAGGAGGCTGGCCAAGAACAAAGAGGGGCACATATTTTGAACAAAAATTAGACCTAAGGAGGCATGAGACACTACTTTAGGGTTAGAGAATACACTTGTAGGCAAGAACATATTAGGAGCAAGGTGCAGAATTCTTCTTCGAGTTTTTTCTTCCTCTTCCTATTTTTCATTGTTGGTTATGACTTTTAGTATTGTAGTTTTACATACTACTATGAATAGCTAATTTGTTATCTAGAGATTTAATATAACCTTTTGTAGGATAAATTCTTGTTATGTTTTTATATATTTGAGCCATAGATTTTCTTTATTTGTTCAACTACATTTATATTCTAGTTTATTGATGAGCTCTGAATTAGTTATGCATATTTAGTATGCATAACTCAGGAGAGAGTGCATATTTAGGTAATTGTTGAACAATGCCACTCGCAAAAAATATGAGGGATCAATACCGAGGGTTTAAAGGTGGGATTAGGGATAATGAAGCCTTGAGTGCGATATGAAGTGACCAGTATTAAAAGCTAGCTAGTGTATCTCGGGAGAGTGCGTCTAGTAAATTGTTGTAATTACTCAGGAGAGATTTACAGTAATAAGAGTGCTCATGATCAGTAGATAATACTTAGGATAAATTATAGAAGACATAGCGGGAAAGATTCCGATAATAGGGGAAATCATAACTCTAGAACTCCTTAATCTTGTCTCTAACGCTTATTATCTTTAGTTGTTAATTTATTATTTTAATTTGTTAATTAGGTAGTTAAACACAAGAATCTTAATATCTATAAGTTAGGAACTGTTTAAGCTTGTCTTCTTGGTGATAGTGAACAACTATAGTTAAGCCTTAGTTTCTGTGGGATTCGACTGTGGACTTGTAAATTGGATTATATTTGCAACGAATGCATTGTCCTTTTTATAAGGCATAATTGGGCGTGATCAGTTAGTGTCTTAAAAGGAGACTTGCAAGAGACTTTTGGTAAAAATCTCTCTTATAAGAGAATAATGACTTACCATTGACCAATGGAACGATTTTGTATCTTATCAACTATGTTCCTCCACTGTTTGCTACTATTGAATTAAGGATTAAGTAAATCCTTCTAAACTTTCACCTAATCTAGTTTATGTTGAACAAAGTCATATCAAATTTGTAAGTCAATACTGAAATCCATTCGAGTTACTTGAGTTGCGAGGATAAGGGCTCCATTTCTGCTTATGTCTTTCATAAATTTGTTCCATCCCTGGGGGTTTTAGAAACATCACCATCAAAACTGCTCCTACTTTGACCACATGTATAGCTGCAAAGAAAGTTCTTGCCACGTAAACTTTGTAGAGAATGAATTGAAAGATGAAGTTCTAGCGAGTTGGTCGAATCGATTATGGGTCATCGGAAATGATCAAAACTTTCACCTGAGTGCACTGCTCAAAACTTTCACAGTAGACATAAAACTTTATTAAAACGGACAGCCACACCAAATTGGAAGCGGCCACTAAATACATAACCGGAGAAAGGAACGCGATTAAGATGAGGTAACAAATGCCTTATTTTATTTTAACCAACTATTTCTCTAAATGCAATAGAAGCAGGAGCATTCTACGAGATACACGAACAAGAAATACATCATATTATCCAATATAAACAAAATTAATCAAACTAGGACTCCCTAGAAAATACATCACATTCTCCAATACAAACAAAATTGAGCAAACTGGGACTCCCCCAGGAAATACATCATATTCTCCAATGCAAGCAAACTTAACTAAACCGAGTAACAGGCTAAGCATCATCGCCATCAAAGTTTGATTAGTATGACCTCATTCGAACTGGACTCAGGCTAAGAGCCTCCGCTATCAAAGTTTGATAAGTTCGACCTCATTCAAACTGCGACTCGGGATAAGTTCCTTCACCATCGAAGTTTGATAAGTTCGACCTCGTTTGAAATGGGACTCAGGCTAAGTGCCTTCCCTATCAAAGATTGATAAGCTCGATCAGTTCGATCTCATTCGAACTGGGACTCAGGTTAAGTGACTTTGCCGTCAAAGAGCTACTAGTTCGACCTTGGTCGAACTGGGACTTAGGCTAAGTTCCTTCACCATCAAAGTTTGATAATTTCGAACTCATTCAAACTGGGACTAAGGCTAAGTGCCTTCTCCATCAAAGTTTTATAAGTTTGACCTCGCTCGAACTACAACGGGTTAACATTTCAATAAGTCGAAATAACACCCTTTAAGGCCAAAGGCCTCCTCCGAAAAGAAGAGTTTGACCTCGCTCGAACTACAATGGTTTAATATTTAAGGTCAAGGAGCTTCGCCAAAAAAGATTAAATCAATTTTGATCGAATTACAACGGGTTAATAGTTTGATAAGTCAAAATAACACCCTTTAAGGCTAAATGCTTTCTCCAAAAAGAAGAGTTTGACCTCGCTCGAATTACAACAAATTAACATTTTGATAAGTCTAAATAACACCCTTTAAGGCCAAGGCCCTTCGCCAGAAAAGAAGAATTTGACATCAATCGTATAACGATGGGTTAACATTTTGATATGTCAAAATAACACCCTTTAAGGCCAAGAGCCTTCTCCAAATAGAAGAGTTTGACATCGATCAAAGAATGGCGGGTTAACATTTCGATAAGTCGAAATAACACCCTTTAAGGCCAAGATCATTCACCAAAAAAGAAGAATTCGACATCGATCAAACAACAACGAGTTAATATTTCGATAAGTCAAAACAACACCCTTTCAGGCCAAGGGCCTTCGCCAAAAAAGAAGAATTCGATACGATCGTAAAATGAAGGGGTAACATTTTGATAAGTCGAAATAACATTCTTTAGGCCAAAGGCATTCTCCAAAAAGAAGAGTTTAACCTCGCTCGAATTACAACGGGTTAACAGTTTGGCCATAGCTCGAAGTAACACCCCTACGGCCAAGGGCCATTACTAAAAGGAAGGATTCAACCTCGCTCAACATCACAATTATTTTTAGAATAACTTGCATCCATGGAACCTGGATCAGATTCACCACCACCATTAATGGTGAATATATGAAGAAATAAATAAGTTGCGCACTTAATTATAGTGGCTTAAATATTTTTAGTACTTGTAAACCCACTAATGGTATATATCTTGATTTGATGCAACAAGCTTTCAAATCGTATGATTTGCTTTGGAAAACATGGGGTCCTAGTCTTTTTTATGAACCCTTTGGAACGGATCAGGATGTTTACACAACTCACTATAAGCCGACGTCTTCACCCAGGAAGGCGCATAAACACTGCCTCTGTCATTTCAACCTCCCCATCCGAATTTCTCGAACTACGATCAATAAAGTTCGCTCATCAAGCTCGACCAAGAGGTGACCTTGATAAGCGGAGGGACTAACTGTATGGGTTAAAATTAGATTAGAGAAATTTGTTATCAATGGTCGTGGTCGGACATGCCAAGGTCGGACCGTCGTCAATGGTCACGGTCAGACAGGCCCCGGTCGTGATGGCGCCCAACCCATTATTAGGCAAGCCCGACCAATTTACAGATAACCAGCCAATTATGAATTTATACTGATCCATTTAGTTATAATAGCATGTTTCATAATGGAAACAACAAATGCGGAAACAGAAATATACAAAAAAAAAATACATCCCAATGAATCCGGTGTCACAAGTTTGAGTCTCTAACAGAAGGAAAACACCCTATACAATCCAAGTCTAAATAGAGAGACAAAAGACACAAATAGAAAGAAGGGGAGAGATCGGGTCCCGCGGATGCCGGCAGCAACCTCGATGTCTCCTCAGATAGCAGTAGAATAGCAGCTACGTATAGCTCAACTGCCCTTCTGGACACCTGTATATGCACATAAAGTGCAGGGAGTGGAGTGCGTATCTTTCAACTCAGTGAGTAGCAAATAATAAATAATAACTGAAAGTAAGAACACCTATGTTATCACAAAACAGTTCTAAGGATAACCTTAGAGGTAAGTCATCTCCATAATGATAAGTCCAGTTCCAGTCCACTACTATCTCACTCTGATCTAGTCCTGTTGCGGCGTGCAGCCCGATCTTCACTCAAATTGCTGCGGTGTGCAGCCTGATCAAATCTATATATGTATATATATAATGCTGCGGCGTGCAGCTCGATCCAATATATATAGTGCTGTGGCATGCAGCCCGATCCAATATATATATATACTGCTGTGGCGCGCAGCCCGATCCAATAATATATAGTGCGCTCACTGGGGGTGTGTGCAGACTCCGAAAGGGCTCCTTCACCCCAAGCACTATAATATTGCAGCGTGCAGTACGATCCACATTTATATTACTATGGCGTGCAGTCCGATCCATATATATATATATATCACTGCGACGTGCAGTCCGATCTAATATTTTTATATGAATATACTGCTGCGGCCTGCAGCCCGATCCGGTATATTTATCAATACCTCACAATGGGTCCTCGACCCTTCTCAGTCAATATATACTCGGCCTCTCGGCCCACTCAGCTAGAATAAGGTATTCAACCATAGGTATTCTCACTTAGAGTACACATCTAGTACTGGTTCATGTCATGCTATACAGCTACAAATAAGACTGAGAGTATCTGTTCAACCTAGTATGAAGTTCATTTAACTCCACAGGTTTCCCTAATTTCTACAGATCGGCAGAAGGCCCCAAACATGACTACTAACCCAAATATACAGATATAAGCTCAGTCTCAGTCAATATGCACAATAAACTATCAATCGGGAAGGACTAAGTCCATATCCCAGTCACAACACCACCACGCTCGTCATATGACGAGTGTTCCATCTCAGCATAGCACTGAATAGTGCAAATACGGGGTTTCAAACCCTCAGTACATCATTTATTACTACCATTCACCTCGAATTGGCAAAAGTCCTAGCTTGCATCCCTTCTTTTTCATAAATCACTTACGACTTTCGCTTCTGCGATCCCAGGCTCGCTTAAGCGAGACCACTTCTGCGATAATTCGGTTGCTTCTGCGACTTTTCATTAATAGGTCATGGCCGCTTCTGCGGCTCAGGTCTCGCACGCGCGAGACTGCTTCAACAGTTTTTCCCCGCTTCTGCGAAGTTCTTAGGACCCTCAAGGACCTCTTCTGCAGATATAGTCTGCACCAGCGATGTCGTTTCAGCGGACTTAGCTCCGCTTCTGCGAACCTGCCCTGGCCAGCCTCAACTTGCTTCTGCGAGCTATACCACGCTTCTGTGGTGCCTCTTCTGCGGTCCTCCATCCACAGAAGCGAAACTCCTGCTGCAATTCATGCCAGCATTGCAAAAACTCCAAAATTCATCTGATTGACTCTCCGAAAACATCCCGAGGCCCTTGGGACCTCAACCAAAAATACGAATCCACCCTAAATCATCACACAAACTTGTTCCAATCATAAAAACATACCTTCAAACACATAATCATCAAATTAAGGCCGGTTCAAGCCGAAGATTCAACTAAAACTTCTGAAGCCTAGATTCTATCAAAAACCCGACCAAACGACATTCGAATGACCTCAAAATTTGCAGACATATCTAATATCACCTAACGAAGCTACTGCAGTTGTGGGAATTCCATTCCAACCCCCGGATAAAAATCTCACATATCGATCGTATTTTACCAAAATCCCAACGTAGCCAATTCAAGACTATTTCTACTCCGGACCTCTAAATTCAATTCTGATCGCTCCCCTAAGTCATAAATCACCTCCCTGAACTAACCAAAACATCAAAATTCGATTGTGAGCCCTATAACCACATAGTCAACTTCAGGTTGACTTTTTATAAACAAGTTTCACTCTAAAAGGCTATATGCCTTATTTTCAACCAGAAATAATCCCAATTCACCCAATAGACTCTAACACAGGTATAGAAACATGAAACACATAAACGAAGGGGTAACGGGGTGGTAATTCTCGTGACGACTGGACAGGTCGTCACATTCTCCCCCACTTAAGCAAACGCTTGTCCTCGAGTGGGTCGAGAAAGATACCTGGAGTCTCAAATAAGTGTGGATATCTTCACTACCTCTTTTGCTAGACCTCCCATGTAGCCTCCTCCACGGGCCGACCTTTCCGCTGCACCTTAACTGAAGCAATGTCCTTGGATCTCAACTTTCAAACCTGTCTACCCAGAATAGCCACCGGCTCCACATCATAAGATAGATCACCATCAAGCTGAATAGTACTGAAGTCCAACATATGAGATGGATCCCCGACATACTTCCGAAGCATAGACACATGGAATATTGGATGAACAATGGACAAGATGGGTGGCAAAGCCACCTCACATGCCATCTCCCCAAACCTCCCGAGTATCTCAAAAGGGCTAATGAACCTGGGACTCAATTTCCCTTTCTTCCCAAACCGCATAACACCCTTCATGGGTGAAACCTTCAACAATACTCTATCGCCAATCGTGAAAGACAAATCTCGAACCCTATGGTCCGCATAACTCTTCTGGCGTGAGTGTGGTGTGCGCAACCTCTCCTAGATCAACTTCACTCTCTCCAAAGCATCCTAAACTAACTCAGTCTCTATTAATCTAGCGTCGCCAGGCTCAAACCATCCCACAAGAGATCTACACTGTCTACCATATAACGCCTCATACGGGGCCATCTAAATTCTCGATTGATAACTGTTGTTGTAGGCAAACTCTACAAGTGGCAAAAACTCATCCCATGCACCTCATAAATCGATCACACAAGCACGCAACATATCCTCCAAGATTTGAATAGTGCACTCAGACTGTCCGTCTATCTGAGGATGAAATGTTGTGCTCAACTCTACCTGCGTACCCAACTCCCGCTGAAATGCCCTCCATAACTGAGAAGTGACCTGATTACCTCTATCTGATATGATAGACACTGGAACCCCATGCAATCTGACAATCTCCCGAATAACGACCACTACTAACCGCTCCGATGAATAAGTAGTACATACCGGAATGAAGTGTGCGGATTTGGTCAGTCGATCAACAATCACCCACACTGAATCAAACTTCCTCGAAGTCTGAGGGAGACCAAGCAACGGTCGCAGTCAATATAACCTGGTCTAATAAGTCCAAGATCGATCCCACAGGGAATTAACCTACCAATTACAACTTTCACAATCCAAGAACACTTCCGAATCAAGTTCCCAAACTTTGAATATATTTTTGTGTGAATTTCGAGTAACTACTTTGCAAGAATAAAAAGGCTTAAAAGAAGGAATTGAATATTGGGTAAAAATAATATGGAGAAGGACTAAGGTATTAATTTCCCTTATTGATGGAATCCCTTATCGTTATGCTCATACAAATTGTTGATATATTCTATCAATCATGAACGCTATTTGTATCGTAACCCTCTCCCGAGCAACTACAATAATTTACTAGTGCACTCTCCCGAGCTACCCTAGCTAGCTTTAATTTGAATAGTTCACTTAAGATTGCACCCAAGACTTCGTTATTCCTAACCCCGTCTTTACGCCTAAAATTATAGATTCCTCCAATAACCTAGGTGTGGTGTTGTTTAACAACATACCTAAATATGCACTCTTTTCCAAGTTATGCACACTAAATAGGCACCGCTAATTGGGAGCTCTATCAATTAACTACAACAAGAATGAATTTGAACAAATAGAAATCTAGCTAACAATTTGTAATCACATAAACGATAAGTTCATCACCCAATAGGTTCCATCAAAACCTTAGAAAAGGATTTAGCTACTCATGCTCAAAGAAACAAGAATAATAATTGAATTCAAAAATAAATATTTGATATAAAAATAAAGGAATGAGTTGAGAGAGTTCTCTCTTACTAATTGTCTTGCAAAAGTAGTGAAAAATACACAACATGCCTCTATTGGGCAAACTATGAGTTTTTAGGGGTTTTAGGGCTAAAAGAAACTAAATTTGTACACAATTGGGATTGCTGCTGCGGCACCTTCTGCGGTTCGTCCGCGGTCGCGGACGCACCGCGAACAGTAAACTTCAGAGAGCCTGTTTTTTCGCGGTTCATCCGCGGTCGCGAGTGAACCGCGGATGAACAACCCATCTGATTTTTCTCTGATTCTTCAAGTTCACTTCACCTCAACTCTTCTCTTGGCCTTTTCATCAACATGTGACTCCAAAATAGCTCCTTTTAGCATCCAATGTATCATATGTACCTATAACACACCAAGAAACACTAATTAAATCATTTTGTCATCATAAACAACATTAATTTAACAACAAAGTGTGATTATTTAGGGCATAATTATAGTCAAATTAACCTATTATCAATACCCCACACTTAAACCTTTGCTCGTCCTCGAGCAACCTTAATCACACTTTAGGCCAATTTTAATTATATCTCCCCCAAAATATGTCACAAAAGCCATCTTTCCTGATTAACCTAAGACATGCATAATCTTTACCTAACCGTAAACTCTCATGCCAACACATTATTACTTACTCTACTTATTACCAAAAACTTGCAAATTTACCTTCTTCCTCTTGAGTTACATGCCCTCACATTATCTATTGAGAGAAGTTCCCACACATAATCAATTTAGAACATGGAACTTATAAATATCTGAACAATTCACTCACTCTCAACAAAGAACATTTATATGCATACAGACACACCATAGGCTTTCCCCTAGTGTAATACTCCACTAATCGAGTTATTCAATCATAGATCAAGAGGTCTTTAAGGGTTGTAATGTTGGCTACGGGACGGGTAGGATACTTTTCGTTATAGTGACTAACCTGCCTAAGCACTTTTCTTTTCCCTTTTACAACTTCCCTTTTCATTTTCTTCCTTATGTCTCCCCTGAACATTCCTTCACCTTTATTTACTTTGAATCCCCACCTGTCTTTTGTTGGTGTAACTGACCTTTCTAATTTTCATATATACATTCATATATCTCTTTTTCTCAGAATATCTTTTTTTTTCATTGCTTTGCAACACATTTACATTATTTTGGCCAGTTCACTATTTTCTACCATTCATTCTTAATTTTCCCTTTTTCAATTTTCCTTCACCCCACACTTAAACTTTTGCATATTCATTACAATACAAGTGCTTCTAGGAGGTAAAGTTGAACAATATATAGATTTGATGAACATTCAAGGGTTATCAAAGAATAGGCTTTAGGCTCAAAGGGGTTAATTAAGATATTATGTACGGGTGAATTCATGTCTATTGGTATGGGGTTACATAAAGAAATGCCTCTATCCTTTCTACAACCAAACAACTTCTATTTCGCTTTGCAAACACACAGGGCAAGTTCTAGGCATCATGTAAAGCATACAATGTAAGTAAAACCTCACACACACATAGCATGCAACTCATTTGGAATCCAGTTTATCTAGAAAGTCCTATCGATGTTTAAGCAAGCATTATTGTGCAAATTTAAGGCATATTGATATTCTACAGTCAAGCTTAGAAAATACATTCTCAAGTTCAATTTAAGCTTTGCTAATGTGCATACTCGGGGTTACATGTTACCCTTTTTCCTCTAATCCTAAGAAAAGAAAAAAATCTACCTAACCCGGTTCAAATAAAAACCCTTGGAAAAGAACCGTGGTCAAAAGAAAAACCAAGGGGGAGATGATACACTACCTAGAAAAAGAAAATAAAAGAAAGAAAAATTCCTACGTGGACTACTTTCCTCAAGAGTACTTGTCCTGAATAGTCCTTCATCAGGAAGAGTCCTCTACTCATATTTTTGGATTTGTTTTTACACTTTCTAATTTTTTTTTTTGTATTTTTTTATATTAATCACTACAACTAATATATACATCATATACAAGATAAGTCACCCACCCCACACTTAAAAACATGTCATGTCCCCATGACATCAAGAAAGATAAGGCACAAGAGGGGCGAGAAAACTTACCTGAGACTCACTCGGAGTCGGAGACGGTGGACGGGTCGACGTGAAATGCTCGTCCAAGTGCTTTGAGCCATGCCATGAACCTGCTGTCTGACCGAGCTTGCCTCTGAGACATAGCGTCTAAACACGTGTGCAAGCCATCAACGGAGGTGCGTAGATCAGTAACCTCCTCCTCTATGAACCTAAGCATAGGTCGTGAGGACTCGGACCTAGACATACTCGCTCCACGGTGAGCATGCCTGGAAGGTCCGGCTAAATCAGTGGAGTACCTGTCCTGGACAATCGGTACAGGGTCGTCCTCCTCATCCAAGTCAATTGGGTTGGTGTCTTGTCTGACCCGGATATGAGAATCTCTAAACGGAGCTTTTGGTAGTAGGTCACCATCAGTGGCAGTGACTGGGGTCTGATGGAGGAGACACAGTGTAGTGACAAGAGATGGGTAGTAAAAACCCTTGGCTATGAGGGATCCCCTCAACACCATCTCATTACTAATTAAGCGGGCGATGTCAACGTCCCGCTGTGTTACAAAACACCAAGTTAGAAGTGCCCTATTAAAATTGACATCTGTGGTGTTGCTAGAGGGCAAGACCCGGTTACATATTATAGAAAACCAGCGTTTAGCGGTGTGTGTAAAGCAGTTAGAATGTAGTGTTTTATTCTAATCCACACAGGGGTGCCGTCTACACATAAGGCCTCAATTACCATGTCCCATGTGACAACCGGCCTATCGTGGTAATAGTCGATATCACTAGTATGAATTGGCAGTCTAAGTGCATGCCTAATAGTAGGAACAGGGGTAGAGACATCCTTACCTCTGACGAATATCCTCCTGGCCATCGCGTAAGGAGCATTGGCATAGAATTCCCTGACAAGCATCTTGTTCACTAGTTGAGGTGAGTCAAATAGGAACTCCATTTTGCATCTGGGATTTTCATCATATATTTCTGGATTTTTAGAGCGGAGGGCTATCCGGTCAACTTCAACTTCCTGGAGCCATTTCTTAGCTGCCTTAGTGTGAAACCCAGCCTCCGCCTCTTCGCAGGCGAACCTTGACTCATCATAAGTAGGATGCCTCGAAGAGCTAGCACCATGTCATGATCTCTTAGGGGACATGATCCTGCACAAATAAAATAACCAAAAATTTGCAAACTATTAGTCACTGGTTGGCTACTCAGACTTCGCCATCCGTGGAATATCACAATTTACCCTTTTTGTGCAATCATCTCATAACTCCTATACTTAGTTTCTTATCTAACAATTTTACACATGCCTATTCAAGCACCCCACACTTAATTATTTTGGCACACTAACATTACCCAATCAACCTAAGCCATCCCCAATAATATACAACAACAACCAATTCACTACTTGGGCATTATGTCTCCTAAAAATACATTCATCAATTATTACCAAGAACAATTGCCCAACTTGGCCAACCAATCAACACATATAATCAAAACACTTTTGGGTCTCCAAATAACAAATTTAGCATTATAAACTCAATTGGAGACCCAACAACCCAATCTTTACCAAACATTCAATCTTATCACAAGGTTCCTTAAGAAGAATTCATGGAACATTCAATGTGCAAAAAGAAACCAAGTAATATTCATCAACTATCCTAAACTAACATTATATATAATACATATTAAACTACACTTACTAATTAAGTCTACAAAATAAAAATTCAAGAACTAAGAGAAAGAAAAAAAAATATAAAAAGAATAAGAGTAGAGAAACTTACTAGTGAGAGTAAGAGGTGAGTATGGTGGAAGAGAGGGAGTGATTTGGAGAAGAGAAGGGGGAGGGTTTGTAGAGAGAAGGGAGAGCAATTTGAGAGAGAGAGAGAGAGGATTTGAGGGAATGTAGGCGGCTGTTAGGAGGGTTATGGGAGGGGGGTTGTGTTTTTAGGGTTTAAAGAGGGGGGGGGAGAAAAAAAAAATTTTATTTCGCCGACCGCGGAACTGACAGTGATTGTTCGCGGTTCATTCGCAGCCGTGGATGTACTGGGAATAGTAAAAGTTCAGAGGGGTCATTTTTCTGTGGTTCGTCCGCGGTCGCGGATGGACCGCGAACAGTCAAAGTTTCAGAGAGGTCACTTTTCCGCGGTTCATTCGCGACCGCGGATGAACTGGGAACAGTGATCCTCTGAAAAATTTTCTTTCTCCGCTGCTTGGCAATTATTTTTTATTTTAATATATACTAACTATAATGAGAATACTTACAACATGTTCGTGGGTTGCCTCCCATGTAGCGCCTGATTTAACGTCGCGACACGACTCATCTTAATGCATTTTAAGGCTCGCTAGACCTTTGAGGTTCATCCAACCGTAATTCTACCTTCTCCTCAGTGTCATCCAAGCCTACATAAGGTTTCAACCACTGTCCATTTACCTTGAATGTGCGTGATCCATCTATGGTTTGCATTTCCACAACGCCTGACTCAAAAACCTCAATTACCTAGAAGGGTCCTGACCACCTTGTTTTCAATTTACCTGGGAACAACCGTAATCTTGAATTGTATTGTAGTACTTTGTCACCGCTTTTGAAGTTCCGTTCAACGATATTTTGATCAGGAATCTGCTTCATTCTCTCTTTATATAGTCTAGTGCTTTCAAATGCCAGATACCGAAATTCTTCTAATTCATGCAACCCAGTCAGCCTTGATTTCCCCGCTTCATCCAAGTTGAGATTCAATTGCTTCAGTTCCCACCATGCTTTGTTCTCTAATTCAACCGGTAGGTGACAAGCTTTCCCAAACACCAATTTGTATGGTGACATGCCAATTGGTGTCTTGAATCATGTTCTATAAGCCCATAGTGCGTCATCAAGCTTCCTGGACCAGTCGGTCCTTGTGGCATTCACTATTTTAGTCAATACACTCTTTATCTCCCTATTGGAGACCTCAACTTGCTCGCTGGTCTACGGGTGATACGGAGTGGCCACACGGTGTTTCACATCATACTTGGCCAATAATTTATCAAAAGCCCGGTTGCAAAAGTGTGTGCCCCCGTCACTGATGATAGCCCTTGGAGTCCCGAAACGGGTGAAAATGTTCTTCTTCAAAAACCCCACCACCACCTTAGCATCATTAGTGGGTAATGCTGCAGCTTCCACCTATTTGGACATGTAGTCAACTGCAACAAGTATGTACATATTGTCGTATGAGCTGATAAAGGCCCCCATGAAGTCTATTCCCCAGACATCGAACACTTCAACTTGCTGGATTGGGTTCATTGGCATTTTATGACACCGGGAGATGTTCCCAGTGCGTTGACATTCGTTGCAACCTTTCACCCACAAGTGTTCATCGTTAAACACCGCTGGCCAATAGAAACCGGCCTCAAGTATTTTGGTAGCTGTACGTATTCCTCCAAAGTGACCGCCATATGCTGAAGCGTGACATGCCTGCAAAACAGAAGATTGTTCTATCTCGGAGACGCATCTCCGGATCATGTTATCTAGACATATCCTAAACAAATAGGGTTCATCCTAATAATAAAGCTGACTTTCACGAAAAAGCCTTTTCCTCTGGACCGATGAGAGGCCGTGAGGAACAATACCACTGGCCAGGTAATTAGCATAATCAGCATACCATGGTGCTTCAAGGAGAGTGGTGGTGAGCAGCTACTCGTCTGGAAAGGTTTCCAGAATTTCCCCACTCTCTTTGACAATTTCTGCTCCTTCAAGTCGTGACAAATGATCAGCGACTTGATTTTCAGTGCCTTTCCTATCCCTAATCTCGAGGTTGAACTCTTGGAGAAGCAACACCCAACGAATTAGGCGCGGCTTAGACTCCTTTTTATCAATTAGATATCTTAAAGCTGCATGGTCTGTGTATACAATTACCTTGGATCCTAAGAGATTGGACCGGAATTTGTCAAATGCGAACATGACCGCAATCATCTCTTTTTCCGTCACTGTGTAGTTTAGCTGTGCTACACTCAAGGTTCTACTTGCATAGTATATTGGATGCATCAACTTGTCTTTCCTTTGTTCCAACACTGCCCCCACTGCATAGTCACTTGCATCACACATTAGCTCAAAAGGTTGCTCCCAGTCGGGGGCAATGATGATGGGTGTTGTGACCAACCTCTTCTTCAGTTCCTCAAAAGCAATCCTGCATTCTTCATAGAAAACAAAAGGGTGATCATTTTCAAGTAACTTACAGAGAGGGTTTGATATTTTGGAGAAGTCTTTGATGAACCTCCGGTAAAAACCGGCATGTCCAAGAAAGCTTCTTATGGCCTTGACGGATGTTGGTGGAGGCATCTTTGCAATGACATTAACTTTAGCACGGTCTACCTCAGTACCTTTGCTTGAAACCCGGTGCCCCAATACTATACCTTCTTGTACCATAAAATGGCACTTCTCCCAATTTAGCACTAAGTTTGTTTCCATGCACCGTTTCAGCACTCTTGTCAGATTGACAAGGCATTCATCGAATGAATTACCTACCACTGAGAAATCATCCATGAAAACCTCCATAATGTCTTCCACCATGCCAGTGAAAATAGCCATCATGCACCTTTGGAATGTGGCAGGTGCATTGCATAGTCCGAATGGCATCCTCCTGAAGGCAAAAATGCCATACGAGCATGTGAAGGAGGTCTTCTCTCTATCTTCGGGGGCTATGGAGATTTGATTGTACCCTGAGTATCCATCCAGGAAGCAAATGTGGGACCTCCCTTCCAACCTGTCAAGCATCTGATCAATGAAGGGAAGTGGGAAGTGATCTTTGCGGGTGGCTAGATTCAACTTCCTGTAGTCCATGCATATTCTCCATCCGGTGACGGTTCTAGTTGAAATCAACTCATTATTCTTGTTTTTCACTACCGTCATGCCACCTTTCTTTGGCACACATTGGACCGGGCTAACCCAGCTGCTGTCTGAGATTGGGAAGATGATTCCCGCATCTAGCCACTTTATTACCTCTTTCTTCACCACTTCCTTCATGTTAGGGTTCATCCTTCTTTGATGTTCCCTGGAAGGTTTGTGTCCCTCTTCCAGGAGAATTTTATGCATGTAATATGCGGGGCTGATCCCCTTTATGTCTGCCATGGTCCAGCCAGTGGCAGTCTTGCATTCCTTGAGTACCTGTATAAGCTTTTGGGCCCGCACATCTAACAAACTAGATGAGATAATAACAGGTAAAGTGGAGTTAGGACCTAGAAATTCATACCTGAGATGTGATGGTAGTGGTTTAAGCTCAAGCTTTGGTGGCTCTTCTATGGATGGCTTTGCAAGCGGAGTCTCTCTTTTCTCTAAGTGTAGAGGCTCGAACTCAAGCTCTCTCTGCCAAAATCCCTTGCCTTCCAGAGATAGTACCCATTCAGCTAAACTTTCACCATTTACCTCTTCCATGTTCATCAGGCATGCTTGAAATGGATTTTCCATGGTCAATTCTGCATCGTCTCTCTCCACTATCACATCAACCGCATCAATAAGAGAGCAATTCGCGAACTCACTAGGGCGCCTCATGGATTTTTGCACATTAAAGATGATCTCCTCATCATTCAACCTCATCTTGAGTTCCCCGGTTTTACAATCAATTAGAGCTCTCCTGGTGGCTTGGAATGGTCTTCCTAGGATTGTGGGAATTTCTTCGTCGACCTTGCAATCAAGAATAACAAAATCGGTGGGAAACACGAACTTCCCTACCTGGATAAGCACATCATCTATAATACCGAATGGACGCTTAACCATCCTGTCAGCAAGCTGTAATAACATAGAGGTAGGCCTGGCTCTCCCAATGCCTAACCTCTTATAAATGACTAAGCGCATGAAATTAATGATTGCCCCCAAATCACACAAAGCCTTTGTAAAGGCATAATTCCCTATAGTGCATGGGATGGTGAAGCTACCTGGATCAGATAGCTTCTCAGTAATGGGTCTGGAGACCACTGCACTACAAGTCCGGGTAAGTGTTACGGTGGCCAAGTCTTGGAAATCAAATTTCCGCGACATCAAATCTTTCATCATCTTAGCATACCCAAGAATTTCTTTTAAAGCTTCAATTAAGGGAATGTTTACCTGGATTTGCTTGAGCATCTCAAAGAACTTTTTGTTGCTCTTCTTTCTGGTGTTTGGCCAACCTTTGGGGGAATGGTGGTGGAGGCCTCTTCTTCCCAATGACTTGGAACTTTTCTTTCTCTATCACTTTCTCTTCAATCTGCTGCTCTACCTGTTCAGCTACTTTCTCCGTTCCCTGCTTTGCCTCTTTATTTTCAGCAATTGGCTGGACTGTAACTTCTGTCAACCCTGTGGACTCATCCAGTTCAATGGGCAATGGAGTGAGTGTCTCAGCTTGTCTGTCGATTTTCTCACTTTCTTTCTCAGCATCAAGATCTCTACCACTTCTCAGAGTCACTGCCATCATCTGCTTTGGGACTTGGTCTTTTGGGTTTGTTTGTGTGTCTGCAGGCAATGTCCCTTGAGGATGATTGTTGAGAGCCATAGCAATCTGGCCCACCTGTACTTCAATATTCTTTATGGCTGCATCATGTGCATCTATCCTCTCGTTGGTTTTGGCATTTGACCCAATTACCTGCTGCATCGTAGCTTGATATCCCTGCTGCTGATTGCTGAAATTCTGAGGTCTAGGATATGGAGTCATGTTGTGTGGTGGCCTCATACCTGCTGCATTAAATTGTGGTTGAGGAGGCCTGTACTGAATTGGAGCCTGCTGACCCCAACTCTAGTTACCTTGTCGCTGCCCTCCATAGTTAGCCACATAATTCATGTCTTCATGCTGATGATGTTCTTGGTCTACAACCCATGGATTACCTATGGGTTGGCTAATGCAAGATGTGCATAAACTACCATTGGTAGTATCAACAATATGAACATGCTGCTTGACCCCAGATTCTTCCACCTTCTTTGTCAGGATGCTCATTTGTGTCAATAAGGTTGCCATGTTCTCCTCCATAGTACTGGATGGATTCAGAGGTACAGAGTGTACCACTCGTGTGATAGGAGCATTCCTGGTCGTCCGCCCGGAATTTTGAGCCATCTTGTCTAGCAAATTTTGGCCCTCTCTCCAAGTCTTGCTCAGAAAAGTCCCACCTGCTGAAGCATCTACAATATTCTTCATACTATCTTAGAGCCCCATGTAGAACCTTTGACCCAACATCTGCTCGGGAATCCCATGGTGAGGACACATAACAAGCATACCCTTGAATCGGCCCCAAGTTTCATGTAATGTCTCCATTGGTTTCTGCTTGAAGCTCACAATCTCATCAATTTGTTGAGCTGTCTTGTTAGGTGGATGAAAATTGTTGTGGAATTGCTTGACTAACTCATCCCAAGTTGCAATAGAGTTTATGGGGAGTGAGTTTAGCCACTAGTGCACATGGGTCAATTTGGGACTTTGTAAGTCTAACCTATTAGACTTAAGCCACTTTTATTACACATCTGGCCTATTTAAATCTCAGCCAGTGTTTCAAGACTATCAGAGTTGGTCAGTTGCAAAACTGACCAATCTTTGTTATTTAATTCACTTATGACCTCTTTTTGTGGTTTTCAATTTTAACTTATTTTAAACTACTTAGCAACATGTTTTCAATTTTAGCCACTTAACAAGTTTATACACTACTGCAGCTATAACCAATTCCACCTAGGCATGATAAGTATTAACAGTAACCAGCTTAACAAAAGGCTGTTGCAAACATAGAAAGAGATTGAATATTGTTGAATTTCAATCAAAGACTTATAACTCAGATTCCACAACATAGTGTATCAATTAATCAAGAAGCATGCATAGTCAGAACTCCCTTATATTTAAAAAGCCTACTAAAAACCCTATTCATGCCTGACATGTTCTTGACCAAGCACAGACGGGTAAAAACTCATAAAGGAAGTTTCAGAAGAAAGCCTGGCTCAAACAGAATGAAAGAATATAATAACATGATCTAAACATGCAAAAAATCAAAATAAAAGACATGACAATAGACATGAAGAAAGGCTAATCAAAGAAAGGAAAATCTTAAGCAGAGAAACAGAACAAACAGAGATTTCTTAAAGATAAAAACCCTAATCTATCATGAAGTTTGTTTACACGGCTAACATACTAGAAAACATGCTATAAACAAAGAATAAAGCATAGACAAACAAAAATCAACAAAAAATAAACAAGAAAGGGAAGGGGAGACTTAGCTCGCAGGATTTGACTCCTGAGCTTTCCTTATTTTTTTTTTCTTCTTTTCCTTTTTCCAGTTTTCTCTTTTCTCTTTTTTTCTTATATTCTTTTCTGGTCTTCTTCTTTCAGACTCAAGACTTCATCTTTGAAGTCTTTTGGTTAGGGGGAAGTATTAGAGGTAGAAAAGGTGGGATTTTTGGTAGTGGTTTATTTTGAGTCGCCGAAGTTAGGGTTCCGGCGACATTCTTTCGAATATTCGAGAAGAAGGGGTAAGAGTTGAGGGATATGGTTTAGATAGGGTGATAGATCAAGGGACGGGGGTTCTTTGGTGTTAATTTGGAGGCTGTTCTCATAGATTTGGTCATCGGAGATGAACTCCGATGACCGGAGTTTCAAGAAACTGGGGGTCTTCTATGGTTTCGTGGGAGTTTTGTGGTGTTTTGTGATGAGAAGAAGGGAAAGAGAAGAGAGGGGTTGAGATTTGGCGGTAGACTACCATGGATGTGGACAGTCTCCATGGCCGGCAAGGTCTGAGGAAGGAGATGAAGGGAGAAGAAGATAGGAGAAGGGGCAGCTAGGGTTTGGTTTATGTGAAATGGCCGGTCTCATCTCAGAGACGGGGTTTAAATACGAATTGGGTTTGACTGGTCCCTGGTCGTTGGATCAGTCAAGATCAACGGTCAGGATCATCTTGCATTAAACGGTGTCGTCTCCTTAAATGAGAGACAAATCCTCTTCCGTTAGATCAATAGGTTTGGACGATCAAGATTCGATCTTGGATTTTAATTAAATGATTAACTTCAGCTAAGGTTTCAGCCGTTGGATTTGGTCTAATGGACGGCTGGGATTGTTTTGATTTGAATTAGTTGGATAGGCTCTTTTGGGCCATTATGTATTGAGCTGCCGTTTTCAAATTCTTTAGCCCAATCTTATTGTATTTTGTATTTTTCCTTGTATTTAATTGTTTTTTTGTGGTATTTTCTTTGTATTTCATTTTTTTCTTTTTGTATTATTTAAATTATTATATTTCCTATTTCCACTAATTTTATGATTTTTTGCCAATTTTCTACTAATTTTCCCTTAATTTCCACTATTAATGCTCTTTTTTGTTGATTTTGTTTTAATTACTTAATTAAAAAATGCATGTATTTAACCTATTTTTTTTAATTTTCTAGTTTTAATCTCTAATTATTCAATCACACAAATGTATCTAATTTCAATCAAAACATGTAATTCCACCCAAAAATAAATATTATTTATTTTACTTTTGGAATTTATTGCTTAGTGCAAAAATCATGTGCTCACAGCTGCCCCTCTTTGCTCGGGAACACGAAGAGTTTCAGTGCAAAGACAAGTGAGCAGTAATGAGAGATTTTTTCCCACTGGCATATTCCGTGAGAAGCATTTTTGAAAACGTTTTGACCGCACCCTGCCTTAGAGGTTGCCTACATATCCTGGGCTAAACAGGAATCAGGTCAGTGTAGTTCGGGAAGGTCTGGCAGTTAAAAACTACCAGACTTACTATTGCATTGACACTGTTATGACTTGCTGAACTACTCCTTATTACACCAGGGGTAAAATGTAAAATGAAGAAGCTATTCTAAGCTATAATTCTACGAATTACAATTGTTCCTATCTAACTTCTTGTCTCTTTATTCTTCTTTGTCTTTTTTTTCTTGATTTTCTGTGCGGCTGTCTTTCTTTTTTGTTAATTTTCTTTTCCTTGCTTCCTCTTTTTTCTTTGATTTTTGATGGTACATCTCTCCTTCAAACTGATACCTTCTCAAAATAAAACAAAAACAACAAACTTTTCTTCTGCCCCAGTGTGGGCTTTTCATGTTACGGTGTTACTCATGTTAGCTAACACAAACCAAAATTGCAGAAAAAAATAAAATTACAGAAATGTATTCCCTTGTTATACAGGTGGTCGCCTGAACAGAAATTTAAAATTGCAGAAATGTATTCCCTTGTTATACAGGTGGGCGCCTGAACAGAAAGATAAAATTGCATAAATGTATTCCCTTGTTATACAGGTGGGCACCTGAACAGAAATTAAAATTGCAAAAATGTATTACCTTGTTATACAGGTGGGCGCCTGAGCAGAAATTAAAAATTGCATAAATGTATTCCCTTGTTATACAGGTGGGCACCTGAATTGAAATTAAAATTGCCGAAATGTATTCCTTTGTTATACAGGTGGGCGCCTGATGCATGAAATGCGAATGAAAAAAAGTATTCCCTTGTTAGGTGGGCGCATGATGCATGAAATGCTAATGCATAAAGTATTCCCTTGTTATACAGGTGGGCGCCTAATGCATGAAATGCGAATGCAGAAAAGTATTCCCTTGTTATCTAGGTGGGCGCGTGATGCATGAAATGCGAATGCAGAAAAGTATTCCCTTGTTATTCAGGTGGGCACTTGATGCATGAAATGCGAATGCAGAAAAGTATTCAATTATTATCCAGGTGGGCGCCTGATGCATGAAATGCGAATGCAGAAAAGTATTCCCTCAGTTTGCTAACTGGGGTGTGAATTTAAAAGATGATACCTCCCTGTTGTTTTTGGTATTTTCTTGATTGAGTGACTTTTCTTCTATGGATTCCTCCATTTATTGCTGAACTTTTCGTTTTAATGTTTTCTATCTTTCCACATTGGTCACATTCACTTTAAAGTGATTAGTGACGATTTGTTCCTGTCTAAATCATAAAAACAAAATCTTATTAGTTATAAGCTGCTGGCAACTGGCATCTGCCGCTCCTGCCTATTATTGCTTTTCTTCTGATGTGCGGTCTTTCAGTTGACTATCTTCTGTAAACTCTTTTTGTATTTTCTTGTTTTTCACCTTTTTGTTTTCTTTTCTTTCGGCTCTGATTGCCAAACTCCTTTATTTATTTTCAACTCCTTTCTTTTCTTCTTTTTTTGATCCAGTGTTATTTCAACTCTTATCATCAGAAGCTGGTAGTTAGCTTTCAAAGGGCAAACAATGAAATGCAGAAACAAATGAATTTTAAAAGGGTAAGGGTGTTTTGGAGAAGTGATAAAACTTATCTGGGTATGTTGGCCGATTCCGTTGACCATGTCATGTATTTAAACTCCGACCCAGTTCGTTCAATCCATTATTCTGACACCAAATTTCTTGCAGCCCAAACCGATCCTATTTTTGTTGCTTTTTTCTTTTTCTTTTTCTTTTTTTTTCAAAATAATCCTTGCAATCGCCTTATGGTGCCGTGAAAGGTTTTCACCAATAAGACTCTCTCATTTATTTCTCTCAATCTCATCATCGCCTTGCTGTGCCGGTAAAGGTTTTCACTGACAAGACTCTCTCATTTTATTTCTCTCAGCCTCGCTGTAGCCTCACGATGCCGGTTAAGGTTTTCACCGATGAGACTCTCTCATTTTTTTTCTTTTATATATTTTCTTTTGTCTTTTGTTTTTCTGAATCACTGATGTTGTCCAATGTCCCGTTCTTCCTTTATTCTCATTGTATCTTGTTATTTTCTTGAAATTGATTAGAAGGTCTTTCTTTGGACCGTAACGTGGCTTTTGGATTGGTTAAGAAAGAAGAGTATAAAGGCTCAAAAACTTACGAGGGTTTAAAATATTTACAACTCTCGGAATTATAAAACATAACTTCTGCCCCGGTTTTAATATGTGGGGGATTTTTGGATTTTTTCTTTATTGTGACTGAACCTCAGTGAGGCTGCCTACGTACCCTTTCGGGATCAAGTCAAAACGTAGTTCGTACCACGTTGATAATTCATGGTTTTCTTTTGACTTTTTCCTGATTTCTTTGTCTTTTTCTTTTGCTTGAATTTTGCTCTTTTTTTATTTTTTATCTTTTCCTTTTTTTTTCATTTGGATATTTTTTTATCATTTTCTATTTTTCTTTTGTATCGTATGCAATTCCGAGAGAGTGGTATGAAAGAATAGATCGAACACGGCTCAGAGGGTATGTCAATGGATAAAGTGTTTGGATAGAGAATAAAACCTTCATCATTTCAATTCCAAAATCACAACAAAATACAATCATACAATTGAAAAAGAATCATACATAGTATCTTTTGACCGCATCTAAATTAATAGCAGTCTCTACGCATTTCCCTTCAATGTCTGTCAGATATAATGCCCCATTAGACAACACCCGTGATACCATAAATGGCCCTTGCCAGTTCAGTGCGAATTTTCCTTTTGCTTCAGCCCAATGCGGTAAGATACGCCTCAATACCAGTTGTCCGACTTCAAACTTCCGAGGAAGCACCTTTTTATTATATGCTCAGGCCATTCTTTGTTGATAATATTGCCCATGGCAAACCACTGCCAACCTCTTCTCATCAATCAGATTTAATTTTTCCAGTCGTGCTTTTACCCATTCCTCATCATCGATCTCAGCTTCAGCTATGATTCGAAGTGACGGTATCTTGATTTTCGTGGGTATAACAGCCTCTGTCCCATACACCAATGAATAGGGTGTGACGCCAATAGAAGTGCGCATTGTTGTGCGATAACCCATAAGAGCGAAAGGCAGCTTCTCGTGCCATTGTCTAGACTCTTCCACCATTTTCCTAAGGATCTTTTTTATATTCTTATTTGTTGCTTCCACTGCCCCATTTTCCTTTAGCCTGTAAGGTGTAGAGTTACGATGCAGGATCTTAAATCTCTGGCATGCTTCCGCCATGAGGTGACTGTTCAGATTTGCCCCGTTATCTGTGATAATTACTTAGGGAATTCCAAATCGGCATATAATATTTTCATGCACAAAATCCACCATGGCTTTCTTCGTCACCGCCTTGAATGTCTTAGCCTCCACCCACTTAGTAAAGTAGTCAATCGCGACCAAGATAAATCTATGTCCATTCGAAGCTGCAGGCTCTATTGATCCTATAACATCCATGCCCCAGGCGACAAATGGCCAGGGTGCAGACATCGTACGCAATTCATAAGGTGGGGAGTGGATTAAATCTCCATGTACTTGGCATTGGTGGCATTTCTTCACATACCTGATACAGTCTCACTCCATGGTGAGCCAATAGTATCCCACTCTCAAAATCTTCTTTGCTAAGATATATCCGCTCATATAAGGTCCGCAAGCTCCAACGTGCACCTCAGTCATAATTATATCAGCTTGTTGCGCATCCACAGATCTCAGCAAGCCCAGGTCTGGTGATCTTTTATATATAATTCCTCCACTGAGGAAAAAGCCATTCGCTAAGCGTCTTACAGCTCTCTTCTGATCTCCAGTGGCTTGTTCTGGGTATTTTCCTACCGTCAAGTATTCCTTGATATCGTGATACCACGGTTCTCCATCTAACTCTCCTTCCACAGCAAAATAGTAAGCATTTTGATCATACACCTGTATCTGAAGTGGATCTATATAGGCTTTATCCAGATGATGTAACATAGAGGATAGTGTGGCCAGAGCATCTGCTACTTCATTGTGCATTCTTGGGATGTGTTTGAACTCTATGGATTGGAATCTTTGGGATAATTCATGTAGACAATGCCGGTTAGGTATCAATTTCAAATCTCTTGTCTCCCATTCTCCCTGAATTTGATGTATCAAAAGATCCGAGTCACCCATGACCAAAATCTCTTGAACACCCATATCTATTGCCATCCTCAATCCTAATATACACGCCTCATATTCGGCCATATTGTTGGTACAGAAAAATCGAAGTTGAGCGGTAACGGGATAGTGTTGACCCGTTTCTGAGATAAGCACTGCTCCAATCCCAACTCATTTACTGTTGACGGCTCCGTCGAAGTACATCTTCCATCCTGGCTTATCACTTCATTCTATTTCTTCAACATTCATTGCCTCTTCATCCGGAAAATATGTCTTTAGCGGCTCATATTCATCATCCACTAGATTTTCAGCTAAGTGATCTGCAACTGCTTGTGCCTTCATCGTCGTACGTGTTACATAAATGATGTCAAATTCTGTGAGCAGAATCTGCCATTTAGCAAGTCTCCCTATAGGCATGGACTTCTGGAATATATACTTCAGAGGGTCTAACCGTGATATCAGATATGTAGTGTATGCTGACAAATAGTGCTTCAATTTCTGAGCCACCCAGGTCAATGCACAGCATGTTCTCTCTAACTAAGTATATTTTACCTCGTAAGAAGTGAATTTCTTACTAAGGTAATATATAGCTTGCTCTTTCTTGCCAGTCTCATCGTGCTACCCTAGTCCACAGCCAAAGGAATTATCAAGCATTGTTAGATATAAGATCAAAGGTCTTCTGTCACGACCCGGATTTTTCCCCCAACATCGGGATCATGATGGCGCCTACTCATGGTAGCTAGGCAAGCCACTTTATTCACACTATCCTATTTTTAGCAATATTTCATACTCAATTTATCAACAAAATCATAACCTTAATTAAATAAGTGCGGAAGACTTTATCAAAATAGAGTTAAGCAGTTTCAAGGTAAAACAATACTGAAATCCTCTACCCAAGATGTGGAGTCACCAACTCACGAACCACTACTGAATACTACATATAAAGGTCTGAAAGAAAATAACATAATCTATTTGCCTCGGAACAAAGAGACTACAGCTAATAACATAAATAAGATGAAGAGACGCCGGGCCTGCGGACGCCTGCAAGCTACCTCGGTCTCGATATACTCAACTCCCACGCAAGGCTCTACTGCTGATGCTCCTGATCAAAACCTGGACCTGTGCAAAAATGCACAGAAGTGCAGTATCAGCACAATCCGACCCCATGTGCTGGTAAGTGTCTGGCCTATCCCGGCGAAGTAGTGACAAGCCTAGGACCAGACACCCACATAACCTGTGCAGATCTATATATATGTACACCACAAGATAATGAGAAATAATCAAGTAACAACTCAACAAGGAACATCAAAGAGGAACTCAACAGTTAACAACAGTTATTAAATCAACAAGGAAACCAAAGTATAATGGAAAACAGGTAATATCAAGTCAAGGAATAGCAAATAGTTGCACGGCATCACCTTTCGTGCTTTTACTCTCATCCTCACCAAATAAGCAAATAAAGCGCACGGCATCACCCTTCGTGCTTTTACTCTCATCCTCATATCCATGGCACGGCATGATCCTTCGTGCATGGTTCAATAACAAAGCACGGCATGATCCTTCGTGCATAATCAATAACATGGCACGGCATTAACCTTCGTGCATAATCAATAACAAGGCACAACATTGACCTTCGTGCATAATCAATAACATGGCACGGTATTAACCTTCGTGCATAATAAATAAATCAAGGCACGGCATCACCCTTCGTGCATTATCACTCTTCCTCACCCAAATAACACTCACTGTTAAGGGCAGAGAAAGAAAACAACAAATCATGAACCGTCCCGACAAGGGACACAATAATCATCACAACAAAGTCCCGGCAAGGGCAATCAATATCTCACTTCATAACAAGTCCCAGCAAGGGAGAACAATAACAATTTCACAACCCGGAAAGGGTTCAACAATTTATCTTTAAAATGTCTCACGACAAGTATTAACAACGACTCACGGTCATGCAAGACGCCAGTGTATGGATGCTCGTCACCACCGCTTTCAATTAGCTCGAATCTAACCGTAATTGATTCCATTATATTAATAAATACTAATTAACTTGGTTTGAATGCTTAAAAATGGTTTTCTCAAAGTTTACCCCAAAATTTCCCAAAACGCCCCTGGACCCACGTGGTCGGAACTCGTGGTTCGGACCAAAATCCGGTTACCCATTCCCCCACGAGTCCAAATATATGATTTGTTTCAAAATCAGACCTCAATTCGAGGTCCAATTACCCAATTCATGAGAACCCTAGGTTCTACCCAAAAACATGAATTTCTACCATGAAAACGTTTGATTTCTATTGATAAACATGTTTAATGTTGTTAGGAATTGAAAGAATTAAGTAAAAAGTGACTTACAAATGCTTTGGAGTGAATTTGCTCTTGAGGATTCGTGTGCAGTGTGTGGGTTTTTGAAAGAATGAAGAATGAGCTTTAAAATTCGTTTAAGTATAAAATTGCACAGCTGCAGATATCGCAATTGCGAACATTTGTTCGCAATTACGAACACTACAGGGCTGGGGACTGTCATCGTCGCATTTGCGACATTATGTTCGCATTTGCAAACAAGGCTAAGTCAAGAGGCCTTCGCATTTGCGACAAATGCTTCGTATTTGCGAAGCCAGGCTAAACACTAAAGGCCTCACATTTGCGAGGTTAACTTCGCATTTGCGAACCAATGCCCAACCCTGCCAACGTCGCATTTGCGAAGCATGGTTCGCATTTGCGAACCAAGTCCAGTATGGGACTTCTCGCAATTGCGAGAAAATCTTCGCATTTGCGAAGATACCAGCTGGGTGAAAAACCAACTGTGTAAAATTTTAGAAGTTGAACCAACGACCTACTCAAATCTTCACCCGAGCCCCCCGGGCTCCAAACCAAACATGTACACAACATCAAAAACACATTGCAAACTTGCTCGTGCTATCACATCGTCAATATAACATTGATGTCATCAAATCAAGCCTCAAGTTCATGATTATCATTCTCTTAGTTTTTATAACTTTCAAATTTGGAACTCAAGGTCCAAAACATATCAATCGACATCCAAATGTCACTAAACTTTGCAGAAAGCACATATATAATATTTAAGACTTGTACCGGGCGTCGGAACCACAATACGAGCCCGATACCAAGGTCATTTAATTTAGATAACTTTAATAATTACAGCAAAAAAACAATTTCACAGAAAAATCCATAACTTAGGCTCTAGGACTCAGAATTCGACTCCGGACGCATGTCCGAGTCCCATATTTTCCTACGGACCTTCCGGGACCGTCCGATCTCTGGTCCGGGTCTGTTTACCAAAAATGTTGACCGAAGTCAACCATATCAATATTAATATCATTTTTCTTCAAATTTCTCATAGAATTCATATATTCTATCACAAAATCTTTCCAGCTACATGGTCGGATCGTGCACGTAAATCGAGGCAACATAGAATGAGGTTTTCAAGGCCTCGAAAGTGCGGAACAAGTGAGGAAAACAAGTGATGAGCCTTTGGGTCGTCACATCCTCCACCTCTAAAACAACCGTTCGTCCTCGAATGGACAAGAGAAGGAAGTACCTGAGTCGGGGAACAAATGTGGGTAGCGGCTCTGCATATCAGACTCGGACTCCCAGGTCGATGCCTCAGGAGGCTGACCTCTCCACTGAACACGCACAGAAGGATAACTCTTCGACCTCAACTGTCCAAGTTGCCGGTGTAGAATGGCCACCGGCTCCTCCTCGCAGGACAGATCATTGTCCAATTGGACGGTACTGAAGTCTAACACATGTATGGGATCTCCGTAGTATCTTCGAAGCATAGATACATGAAAAAATGGATGCACGGCTGATAAGCTAGGCAGCAGAGCTAGTCTGTAAGCCACCCCTCCCACTCGGTCTAGAATCTCAAATGGACCAATATACCTAGGGCTGAGCTTGCCCTTCTTCCCGAACCTCATCACGCCCTTCATAGGCGACACTCAGAGCAATACTTGCTTGCCAACCATGAAATCTATATCTCGAACCTTACGATCCGCATAAGTCTTCTTTCTGGACTGAGCTGAACGCAATCTCTCCTGGATAGTCTTGACCTTATCCAAGGCCTCCTGAACTAAGTCTGTACCCAACAACCGAGCCTCTCCCGGCTCAAACCATCCGACTGGAGATCGACATCACCTACCATATAATGCCTTATACGGGGCCATCTGGATGCTGGACTGGTAGATGTTATTGTAGGCGAACTCTGCTAATGGCAAAAACTGGTCCCACGAGCCTCCAAAATCAATGACACAGGCTCGAAGCATGTCCTCTAGAATCTGTATAGTCCTCTCGGACTGACCATCCGTCTGAGGATCAAAAGCTGTACTCAAGCTGAACCTGGGTGCCTAACTCCTGCTGGACCGCTCTCCAGAACCGCGAGGTAAACTGCGTACCCCGATCGGAGATAATAGATACCGGCACCCCATGAAGTCGAACAATCTCCCTGATGTAAATCTTTGCCAACCTCTCCGATGAGTAGGATACAGATACTGGAATGAAGTGTGCTGACTTGGTCAGCCTATCAACAATGACCCAAATAGCATCAAATTTCCTCCGAGTCAAAGGAAGTCCAGTAATGAAGTTCATAGTGATCCGCTCCCATTTCCACTCGGGAATTTCGATTCTCTAGAATACCCCACCAGGGCTCTGGTGCTCATATTTCACCTGCTGACAATTTAGACAACTATCAACATACGCAATGATATCTTTCTTCATCCTGCGCCACCAATAGTGCTGCCGTAAGTCCTGGTACATCTTCGCAGCGCCCCGGTGAATAGAATACCGCGAACTGTGGGCCTCCGCTAAGATCAACTCTCGAATCCCTTCAACATTGGGCACACAAACTCGACCCTGCAGTCTCAATACTCCATCTTCATCTAGATTTACCTTCGTGGCACCTCCCCGTTGTACTGTATCTCTCAAGTCACACAAATGAGGATCATCAAATTGCCTCTCACGAATACGCTCTAATAGAGAAGAACGAGCGACCGTGCAGGCTAACACCCTGCTGGCCGAGTCAAACAATAATCCCTTCACCAAGTCTTGGCGGATCCTGAAAGCCTGAATGTATAGAAGTCAAATCCATTGGACTCCACTATCCCCATAGTCTTGAGAATCTCATGGCAACTGAATGAGAAATCCTGAGGATCCTATGATGTGGCACCGCTGAAGGTAGTGGTAAATAGCTTGGAGAACCGATCGACTCTCCATAAAGAATCAGAAGTCATGGCCGCTCCATCTCCGGCCTGAGCTGTGGTACCTGACTGAGTGGCCACAGCTGGCTGAACCACTGGTGCCTGAGGCTGAGGAGCCACTGGCTCCGGAGTACGAGCAATAGGAGTCTGGGCCCCTCCTCCAACCTGAGAAGTGGCTGGTGCAACTGGTAATAAACCTGCTCTAGCAATGCTGTCCATAAATCCCGCTATCCTGACCAAAGCCTCCCAAAGATCCGGGGTAAATAAAGCCTCTCCTAGGACCTGAGCTGGGCCCACTAGAGCTGCTGGGACTGGAACCTCCTCGCCAGTCTCAATATGAGGCTCCACCTCTAGAATAGCTACCGGGGGCTGAGCTCTACCCCTAACATGGCCTCCGATACGGCCTCGGCCCCTGCCCCTCACGGGAGCTGCATGGGGCTCGGGCTGCTGGTCAGCGGACGAAGAAGCGCGTGTCCTCACCATCTGCGAAAGGACAGAGTAGAAATTCAATCGGTATTTGAGGAACAAATCACACGACAAGAAGGAACAAATGAGAGATTATTTCCTAACTCAATAGACTCTGGAGGACAAGTACAGACGTCTCCGTATCTACCTCTCAAACTCTACTAAGCTTGTTCGTGAGTGGTGAGACCTATGTAACCTAGAGCTCTGATACCAACTTGTCACAACCAGGATTTTACCCCCAACATCGGGATCGTGATAGCGCCTACTCGTGGTAGCAATGGAAGCCACTTTATTCACACTATCCTATTTTTAGCAATATTTCATACTCAATTTATCAACAAAACCATAACCTTAATTAAATAAGTGCGGAAGACTTTATCAAAATAGAGTTAAGCAGTTTCAAGGTAAAACAATACTGAAATCCTCTACCCAAGACGTGGAGTCACCAACTCACGAACCACTACTGAATACTACACATAAAGGTCTGAAAGAAAATAACATAATCTGTTTGCCTCAGAAAAAAGAGACTACAGCTAATAACATAAATAAGAGGAAGAGACGCCGGTCCTGCGGACGCCTGCAAGCTACCTCGGTCTCGATATGCTCAACTCCCACACAAGGCTCTACTGCTGCTGCTCCTGATCAAAACCTGGACCTATGCAAAAACGCACAGAAGTGCAGTATCAGCATAATCCGACCCCATGTGCTGGTAAGTGTCTGGCCTATCCCGGTGAAGTAGTGACAAGCCTAGGACCAGACACCCACATAACCTGTGCAGATCTATATATATGTACACCACAAGATAACGAGAAATAATCAAGTAACAACTTAACAAGGAACATCATAGAGGAACTCAACAGTTAACAACAGTTATTAAATCAACAAGGAAACCAAAGTATAATGGAAAACAGGTAATATCAAGTCAAGGAATAGCAAATAGTTGCACGACATCACCCCTCGTGCTTTTACTCTCATCCTCACCAAATAAGCAAATAAAGTGCACGACATCACCCTTCATGATTTTACTCTCATCCTCACATCCATGGTACGACATGATCCTTCGTGCATGGTTCAATAACAAGGCACGGCATGATCCTCCGTGCGTAATCAATAACATGGCACGGCATTAACCTTCGTGCATAATCAACAAGGCACGGCATTAACCTTCGTGCATAATCAATAACATGGCACGACATTAACCTTCATGCATAATCAATAAATCAAGGCACGGCATCACCCTTCGTGCATTATCACTCTTCCTCACCCAAATAACAATCACAGTTAAGGGTAGAGAAAGAAAACAACAAATCATGAACCGTCCCGGCAAGGGACACGATAATCATCACAACAATGTCCCGGCAAGGGCAATCAATATCTCACTTCACAACAAGTCCCGGCAAGGGAGAACAATAACAATTCCACAACCCGGCAAGGGTTCAACAATTTATCTTTAAAATGTCTCACGACAAGTATTAACAACGACTCACGGTCATGCAAGACGCCAGTGTATGGTTGCTCGTCACCACATCCCATACACCGCACTCGATCACATAGCACATAGCACATAATCCTATTCCCTCAAGCTAGGATAGAACAAACACTTACCTCTAGCCTTGAAGTCCAAATTACTCTTCAATTATAGCTTTTTCCCCGAATTTCTGCTTTCAACTAGCTCGAATCTAACCACAATTGATTCCATTATATTAATAAATACTAATTAACTTGGTTTGAATGCTTAAAAATGGTTTTCTCAAAATTTACCCCAAAATTTCCCAAAACGCCCCTGGACCCACGTGGTCGGAACTCGGGGTTTGGACCAAAATCCGGTTACCCATTCCCCTACGAGTCCAAATATATGATTTGTTTTAAAATAGGACCTCAATTCGAGGTCCAATTGCCCAATTCATGAAAACCCTAGGTTCTACCCAAAAACATGAATTTCTACCATGAAAATCTTTGATTTCTATTGAAAAACATGTTTAATGTTGTTAGGAATTGAAAGAATTAAGTACAAAGTGACTTTCAAATGCTTTGGAGGGAATTTGCTCTTGAGGGTTCGTGTGTAGTGTGTGGGTTTTTGAAAGAATGAAGAATGAGCTTTAAAATTCGTTTAAGTATAAAACTGCACAGCTGCGGATATCGCAATTGCGAACACTACAGGGCTGGGAACTGTCATCGTCGCATTTGCGAAATTATGTTCGCATTTGCGAACAAGGCTGGGTCAAAAGGCCTTCGCATTTGCGAAGCCAGGCTAAACACTAAAGGCCTCGCATTTGCGAGGTTAACTTCGCATTTACGAACCAATGCCCAACCCTGCCAACTTCGCATTTGCGAAGTATGGTTCGCATTTGTGAACCAAGGCCAGTTTGGGACTTCTCGCAATTGCGAGAAAATCTTCACATTTGCGAAGATACGAGCTGGGTGAAAAACCAACTGTGTAAAATTTCAGAAATTGAACCAACGACCTATCAAATCTTCACCCGAGCCCCCCGGGCTCCAAACCAAACATGTACACAACATCAAAAACACATTGCAAACTTGCTCGTGCGATCACATCGCCAATATAACATCGATTTCATCAAATCAAGCCTCAAGTTCATGATTATCATTCTCTTAGTTTTCATAACTTTCAAATTTGGAACTCAAGGTCCAAAACATATCAAACGACATCCAAATGTCGCCAAACTTTGCAGAAAGCACATATATAATATTTAAGACTTGTACTGGGCATCGGAACCACAATACCAGCCCGATACAAAGGTCATTTAATTCATTTTCCTTAAATAATTACAGCAAAAAAACAATTTCACAGAAAAATCCATAACTTAGGCTCTAGGCCTCAGAATTCGATGCCGGACGCATGTCCGAGTCCCATATTTTCCTGCGGACCTTCCGCGACCGTCCGATCTCGGGTCCGGGTCCGTTACCAAAAATATTGACCAAAGTCAACCATATCAATATTAATATCATTTTTCTTCAAATTTCTCATAGAATTCATATATTCTATCATAGAATCTTTCCAGTTACATGCCCAGATCGTGCACGTAAATCGAGGCAACATAGAATGAGGTTTTCAAGGCATTGGAAGTGCAAAACAAGTGAGGAAAACAAGTGATGACCCTTTGGGTCGTCACATCCTACTAACTTGTGACGACCCGGATTTTTCCCCCAACATCGGGATCGTGATGGCGCCTACTCGTGGTAGCTAGGCAAGCCACTTTATTCACACTATCCTGTTTTTAGCAATATTTCATATTCAATTTATCAACAAAACCATAACCTTAATTAAATAAGTGCGGAAGACTTTATCAAAATAGAGTTAAGCAGTTTCAAGGTAAAACGATACTCCCTCCACCAAGTCTTGGTGGATCCTGAAAGCCTGAATGTACAAAAGTCAACTCCATTGGACTCCACTATCCCCAGAGTCTTGAGAATCTCATGGCAACTGAATAAGAAATCCTGAGGATCGAGCTACATGCCGCAGCGAATGATATGAATATATTACGCTTGGGCTGAAGGAGCCCCTCCGAAGTCTGTACACACCCCCAGTAAGCGTCGTCGACATTAAATGGATCGAGCAACACGTCGTAGCGGTCATGTGCATTGCATTGCATTAATGCATTGTTATTTACTTGTGCTATCTGTGGTTTGTTGTTGTTGTTGGTTCGTAGTTAGGTATCAGACTGATAGACATAGCTTTACTTTGTGGCATTTCGTGGATTTCTTATCTTCAGCTATTTTATATGCTTTTTACTCACTGAGTACTTAGTACTCACCCATACTCCATGCACCTTTTTGTGCAGATTCAGTTTTACCGGAGATTAGTTGATCAGTCTCGTTTCCTTAGTATCAGAGTTGTTGAGGTAGCTGCTTGACGTTCGCAGGACCTGACTTCTCTTCTTATTCTAGTTTTTCTTTATATATAAATTATTTAGACTTGAGTATTCCATTCACATATCGTTATTCGGCTTTGTTTAGAGGCTCTAGACTCGTGACCCCAAATCTTTGGGAGATTATTCAGTTTAGTTTCTAGCTATCAGTGAAGCATTTAGCTTTGTGGTCGATAATAATATTCAAGTAATTGATTTGAGCTTCATGCTCGGGATGAGAGTGTAAATTGTCGGGCTTGCCTAGTAGTTCTATTGGGCGCTATCATAACCGAGATTGGGGTCGTGATAAGTTTGTATCAGAGCGTATGTTACTAGGCCTCACGAGTCATGAGCCAGTTTAGTAGGCTATTACGGATCGGTATGTAGACGTCCGTATTTATCCTCGGGAGGCTATAGAACTGTGATGACCCGGCCCGTCATCATATGAGTTATCACCTCGTTATCCCTGTTAAATGCTTGTTAATGTTTCAATATGCATGTTTGGCGAGTTTGAGTCAATTCGGGTTGAGTTTAGTTGGAAATGAGACAAAAAGTCTCTTAGAAGAAGGGATGGTTGTGAAAAGTCAACTGGACATTGACTTGTGAGTTAGAAAGCTCGGAATCGAATTCTTATGATTCGGTCAGCTCCGGGAGGTCATTTGCGAGCTAGGAGAGCGATCGGAAGTGAATTTGGAGGTCCGGTGTAGTTTTAGGCTTGAATTGGCCAAAGATGAATTTCGGCGATATCCGATCGATAGGTGAAATTTTGATCCGGGAGTCGGAACGGAATTCCGACAGTTGCAGTAGTTCCGTTGTGTGATTTTGGATGTGCCTGCAAAATTTCAGGTCATTCGGACGTCGTTTGGTCGGGTTTTTGATCGAGTGTTAGTTTCGGAAGTTTTGAAGAAACTTAGGCTTGAATCCGTGCGTAATTGGTGATTTTGATGTTTACGATGGTGTTTTTATGATTGGAACAAGTTTGAATCATATTATGGAGTATGTTGGTAGTTTTCGTTGGGGTCCCGGGGGCCTCGGGATGAATTCGGGGGTCCAAACGGACCATTTTTGGCCTAAGACAGCAGCTAAATTGCTGATGTGTCTGCAGAAGGAAATCCTTCATCGCGTTCGCGATGAAGGGCACGCATCCGCGAAGGTCAGCAAGGGTATGCATCACATTCACGATGGTCTGGACGCGAACGCGTAGGGTCAGGATCGGAGGCTTCGCGTTCGCGTGGAGCTGGAACGCGTTCGCGTAGGTTTGTTAGGGTGTGCATCGCGTCCGCGTGAGGGATATCGCGAATGCGTAGAAGGAAAAATAGGCGGCTGGGAGCTAGTGCATCGCGAACGCGTTGGGGAAGGTCGCGTTCGCGAAGGTTAATCCGGGCTGGGCATCGCGAACGCGTGGCAGGGAACGCGAACGCGTAGAGCAATCGACCCAGGCAGTGAATTAAAACCAGAAACATTTCACATACGGGTTCATTTGCAAAACCCTCCATTGTTGAGCTCTAGAGTGAGAAAGTGACGGGAAATAGCTGGGAGATCATCGGGATATTGTCGGAGGTAAGTTTTGTGGTTTAATTACACGCTTTTATCATGAAATCATGAATTATTTCTATGAAAATGGAGGATTAAATGTGGGTTTAAGCCCTAGGCCTAAAATTGTAGAAAAATACCGATTTGAGCGGGCAAATGGAGTCCGAATTTGGTAAATTTTATATGCCTAGACTCGTATTGAGACGAGGGTTCCGAATATGTAACTTTTATAATTTTTCTAGAAGCGCACCAAAAGTCGGGTTTTGACAACTTTGTGGGTTTTGATAAAATTTGGGTTGTTTCGAATGAATTGCGTGAAATTAACATATATTGATGCATTCTCTATGATTTTGAGCAGATTTGGCATCCGAGGAGATTGAATTGCGAGGCAAGCGCAAGGTGGATTGAAGCTTCTACCGGTTCGAGGTGAGTGGTAGTAGTAAATAATGTACTGAGGGTTTGAAACCCCGTACTAGCACTTTACAGTGCTATGTTGAGTTGAGATGTGCGTCTTGTGACGGGCGTGGTGTCATTGTGATTGGGGACTTGGACTTGGTCCTTCCCGGCTTATAGAATACTGTGTATTAGGACTGTCGATGAGATTATAACTGTACAATTGGGCTAATAGCCATGTTTGGGGCCTTGTGCCGATCTGTAGAGCATTAGGGAACCTATAGAGCTAAGTGACCCGTATACTGTGTTGGAAACTTGCACTCAGCCGTAAAACTAGCTGGATAGCCTATTAAGAGCCAATATTAGATGTGTACTGTGAGAGATAGATTACTTAGGGTGGAAGTTCCCTGATTTAACCTTTGTGGGCCTGAAAGGCCAATCCTATACTAATTAAGACAGAGTCGAGGACCCGTTAGGAGGTATTATATATATATATATATATATATATATATATATATATATTGGATCGGGCTGCACGCCGCAGCAGTATGTATATTGGATCGGGCTGCACGCCGCAGTAGTATACATATTGGGTCGGACTGCATGCCGCAGTATTATTGCGCTTGGGCTGTAGGAGCCCCTTCGGAGTCTGAGTTTGCACACATTCTCAGTGAGCGGCAGTATAGCTATATATGTATATATATATATATATATATATATATTGGATCGGACTGCACGCCGCAGTAATATATGTGTGGATCGGACTGCACGCCGCAGTATCATAGCGCTTGGGCCTAGAGAGCCCCTCCGAAGTCTGTACACACCCCCAGTGAGCGCCGTCGACGTTAAATGGAGCGGGCTGCACGCCGCAGCGGTATATGTATTGGAGCGGGCTGCACGCCGCAGCATTATACTTATTCATATTCATATATATACTGAAATATTTATATGTTATAGACAAATGTATATGTCTCCATATATTGAGATGGCCGTATACCGTAGTGGTACGAGCGAAGATGTGGTCAGTGTGGGACCTAGATGAGATAGATGTGGACTAGAGATCAGAGTACTCATTATAGTGATGATTAACCTGTGGGGGTTGCCTTAGAAATGTATAGTGATAGTACAGGTGTTTTCACTTCCAGTTGTTATTTATTATTATTACTCACTGAGTTGAAATATACTCACCCCACTTCCCTGCACTTTTTGTACAGATATGCAGTTTCAGGAGGGCGGTTGAGCTATCACAATTGCTTTATTATCCCCATTTCGTGGAGACTTCGAGGTAGCTGTCGACGTCCGCAGTACCTAACATCTTCCTCTTTATCATTTTGTTGTCTCCATTCTGCTTAGACTTGATTGTGTAGTAGATCTCATTTGTAGAGGCTCAGACTTGTGACACCACGATATGTTGGGACCGTACTTTGTATGCTGTTACTATCACGCTTATCATTTGATATGGTCACTTGTTGTTTAAGTTTAATTTGATTAATAATTGGCTGGTTTAAGAGATAATACGGTCGGGCTTGTCTAGCATTATGTTGGGCGCCATCACGACCGGGGTTTGGGTCGTGACAAGAACCTTTAGGAAACACTTCACTTTCTTGGAATTCTTATCGTGCGTATTTGATTCAGCTTGAGATATAACTCTTGAAATTCCTTCCACACGTCTATATGCGCACGCGAGCATTCAGTAATACATCTGCATCGATGGCTTGTGATTTCCCCGATCAAGGGGCGAGATGTAATCTCCGTGAGTTCATGTTGAGCGAGTTTGGAGGACTTGAGGCCGAATCTTCACCTATGGCTTGAGCACCGAGGTGCTGATTATGCGAGCAAGTGCTTTTAACTTATGTGTTCAGTAATGTCCTTATTAGCCGGGATGGCGGTCGGATACCCACGTGATGAGTAAGTTAGTGCTATGAGGTGTATCTATATTATCTTGGTAGTGACGAAGAAGCTTGTGGGATAATAGATGAACTGTTAAGTGATTCGTTCCTATTGCGATCTGTTGTGTAGCCCCAACTTATGGGCGCGTGAAGAATATTTTTTGTATCTCCTAGTTGGAAAGTTAAGTGCAATACTTGCTGCGGTATGAGTTCAGACTCAGGAAGACTAAAGTGGATGTATTATGTGTATATTTGTGGAAGGTATTTTATATGTGTTATGATTCAAATAAGTGCAACACATGTCCCTATATCGATTTTGATAATATACTACAAGTAGTATTAAGATTTATGTTGTTGAATTACATTGTGATGTTTTGTTAAGTTGTAGTTGTGTTGTTAGGATGGTTTTGGTGATTCTCTGGTGGGTGGATAGGCCCAATTACAAAGGAAACTCTGCCAAAATTTTTGAAAAATTTGGGACTTAGTAAAAAAAAATAAAAAAAAAATTTGGTCGCCTAGAGAGTAGGCTTAACTGTTGCGTGAGTGGATGCAAGAATTGCAGAAGAGTTAAAATTTCTAATGATTCGTATCTCCACAATCTTGTGAAAGAGTGAGTTGGGGAGGTTGCCGTTGATTAGCTGAATGTATGATGATGTGCTATGTTGGTTCTCTCTTAAAGTATACTAGCGATCCAGTTTTGGTTGAAGAAATTGAGTCGAGAATGACATGAGTGAAGAAAACTTTTTGATAAGATGTCAAGAGATAGGATCAGCAGGAAGGAGGTTTCGATGGTTTAGATAAATTAGTATTGTCTTCAGCGTCACATGAGAGCGGTGTTGTGTCCTGGTCAATGATTCTTGATCGCTCTTCAGCGTTAGTGCGACCTGTGGTTTGGTGGTACGCCCCAAATATTGTTGCGGTAGGTTGTGGGAGTGTGTCCCACTGGAAGATTTTATAAGTGTGGCATGCAGTCACTTGACTGATTAAAGATGTAAACGAAGTATGAAGGTTGTTCTTGAGTGTTATGCAAAAAAATGGATTTATTATGGACCCTGGAAAGGTTATTAGACTAGTTCAGTGTAATCAGAATAGGTTTGAAGTCGGTGGATAGATTTAATGTGAATAATGGCTAAATATCAGGCCAGATGTGTGCACTGTTGTAGTGCGGTTCTCGTGGAGGAGTATTTAGGTTGACATTTCTTTGTGAGATATTTCTCGTAGTGATGCATTGCGGTGGGAAAGTCATGAGAAGGCTCAAGAAAGGGCTTACTTGTTAAGAATCCGCATAGGAATGATGTTATATGAGCAGCTTCGCTGTTGAAATTCCAATTGTACATCGCACCTCAGTTGTGCTTGAGTGTTGTAGCTTATAGCAATATATGTCCCTTAGAGATATTATTATACACTTAGCATGCGTACGACCGATACTCGATATTGTGTTATAATGAGCAAACTTGGCTCGATGTGTATCTCCTTATGTGAGATCTATGTGTGGATCGGGTGGCATGCCTCCATGGGTATGTTATCTAGGTCGGGTTGCACACCGCAACAGTGTGAAATCGATTATAGTTTTCTATATGCCATCTCTGTATGCTTTACTTCCTATTTTCCAAGGAAAGTCTGTATTAGTGCGTAGGATTTGATAATTCCTTCCAGAGCTCGTTTTCTTTAGGACTGCATTCGAATTGGTAGCTTATTATCACATTTGGGAATCATATGCAACATCTAATTATGTCTGGAGTGGCTTATTGCTCGAGCAGTTCGTATTAAGTAAGACGAGATCATTGAACTCAGGATCGATGCAATCTGAGTATATGAAGTAAAGTAAAGAGCTAAGACCATTTTTTGGTTCAGAATAAGGTGATAGTTCTTGCCAAGAGTATAAAACTAATGAATGGTTGTCTCGATGGTGGATGAGAAAGTATACAGACCTCATCTGTCGTGTCAGTATTGTAAGAACTTGCACAAGGCATGTGCATGTCAATTAGAGTATGAGATGTGTAGTGATTCCTTCTAAGCTTTCAGATAAGAGAGATTCAGATGATTAGGGAAATTTTAGAATATCTCTCGTTGAATGAATGGATACTTGATGAGTGTATGTATTCGCACAGTGGAAACTAGGATCAGGTATGATGGTTCGTATTTTATAGGGAGTTCTGATGTACAGGCTATGTTGTGGTGGTGGATGTTTTATCCAATGGTATGTTATAATTTGGATTTGATGTTGGAATTCGGACTAGTTGTCATAGTGTTGGGGTAATTTTGAACTATTACATTAGGGGCTATGCCAGAAATGCCACAGGTTAAGTGGTGGAGTGCGTTAGAATATGTTTTAGCAGAATGATTTATATTTCAAAGAACCAATGGATAGTTGGGAAGGAGTACTTTCTTAATTGGGCATTTGTGATAGGTGTCAGTGCAGAGGTTGCTATCATTGATCCTGTTCCATTATTGAGGGATTTTCGGATGCGTTTCGTGTGGCCGGGCGTGTAACCGGGTGATATTGTGGATTTTGGTATTTATTTGGTGCCTTCGGCAGGAGTTAGAGAAGTGGAAAAAACATTTTCAAGCTTCTTGGTACTGAGTTCGTTGGCAGGCCGATATGGCTACACAATTAGCTTGAGTTAGCTTGGTTGACACAGAGTTGTACTGTTGAGGAATAGGTTGAATCTGTCGTTATTGAGCTTGTTAGCGATTAGAGGAAAGCTATGAGTTGTTTTTCGATATTGTGAGACATTGTGATTTGTTAGTTATGGGCATATGTGGTGCGGTTCCATTGAGAATTCATAGAGAAAGTCGAGCGGGAAGAATAATTGAGTGTTTCTCGGTGTATGGAGTATGGGTTATTACGGCTGGTTTGGGCTTACTCTGAGTTCATATGTGAATTTCTGATCTTGTGTATGATTTTTGAAAAGTGCGATGTGATTCTATGGTTTGGTTTATGGATTATATGGATTGTGAAAGTTCAATTGTATGGTGTTATCGGGTCTATGTGAGATAGGGTGACGAGGGATAACCCCGTGTATATGGTTGGTAAGATCATTCAGCTACTGGTTGGCTTCTAGAACAACTCTCGATATGCTCGAGGACAATCATTTGTTTAAGTTGGGGAGGATGTAACGACCCGACCCGTCGTTACGGGAGTTACCGCCCCATTTTCCCCATTTTATTCTTCTATAGGTTTCATTATATGTATTTGGAGAATTTGAAGTAATTCGGATAGAGTTTGGGTAGAAATGAGACAATAAGTCTCTTTGTGAGAAGGTTAGTTTGGAAAAGTCAACCGAATATTGACTTATGAGTTAGAAGGCTCGGAATGGATTTTCGATGATTTGACTAGTTTCAGGGGATGATTTGTGACTTAGGAGCGCAATCGGAGTTGAATTTGGAGGTCCGGTGTAGAATTAGGCTTGAATTGGCGAAGGTTGGATTTTGGCGAATTCTGGTTGATAGATGAGATTTTGATCCGAGGGTCGGAATGGAATTTCGAGAGTTCCTGTAGCTTCGATATGTGATTTATTCGGACATCGTTTGGTTGGGTTTTCGATCGAATGCATGTTTCGGAAGTTTTTGAAAAACTTAGGCTTGAATCCGATGTGAATTGATGATTCCAGTGTTGTTGGTGTGTTTTGATGATTTGGAACAAGTTTGGATGATATTTTGGGATATTTTGGTGCCTTTGTGAGGTCCTGGGGGCCTCGGGTGTGTTTAGGGTTGTGATCACGCTCTTATTTGATGTTTCAACGTCGTATCTTTGGATATAAAGGGGTGCTATATTAAACAAATAAGCTCTGATTATTGTTATGAATGAAGCACTAGATCCGTATCGTAATTACAGACCCATAGCAAAAAGAATCATCGAATTTGGACATCGTATGAGGATTTTATGGCCATTTTACTAAGGTTGCCATGATTTTCAGGTTAATGACGAAATTGCCCATGACAGCGTATTAAAAACATGCACTATTTGCAAATCTTAAAACCTACATATTTCCTTCATTATAAGGTCAAATTGAGTGATTCAAAAGTCTAAATTCATTAGAATTTTACAAGGAATTCATTGGGAGCAGTAAAACGCGTGAACAGTATACTTATAATGAGCAGGTCGAGTTTTCTTTAAATTTTGGAACGGGAAGAAGCTTTTGAGGCAATTTTTAAGAGAAAATTCATGGGATTTTATCACATAAAAGTTCTTTGATTCGTATTATGTTGTTATGATAGATTATACACTGAAAAACCAAGGATTTAAGGGGTAAAAATGGTGGTTAGGGCTTGAAACCTAAGAAGGTGTAAAGTTGGAATTTGAGGGGTCAAACGGACTCCGATTTTGATGAACTTTATATGTACGGACTTGTGGCACGACGAGGAATCTGTTGGTATGATTTTCAGAAATTTTTTGAGAAGTGGTCCCGGGGCTGAGGTTTTACCAACTTCGTGAATTTTAGTACTTTCGAGTATTTTTTATTGGGTTATGTTTATTTGACCCATATTTATGTATTCTTTATGGTTTTGAATAGATTCGACGCGCGAGGAGGTTGATATGAAAGGAAAAGGCATTACAGGCCAGTCTACGGCCAGTTAGAGGTGAGTGGCTGGTATATATGATGGCCTGAGGGTTTGAAACCCCGGCTTATCACATTATGACGCTATTTAGGGCGTGACTCGCATCCCATGGCAGGTGCGGGATTGGTTATGACTGGGGATTTGTGATTTGGTCCATCCCGAACAAGAATAATACGGTATTGGCAATTGAAACGCACTCTATGTTGAATATATATGGGCGTTATGCCATGATTGGGGCCTTGTGCCGACCATTAGTATCCTTAGGGAATAGATATCATTGTGATAGCATGATTGATAGAATCATTGATCTCAGTCCTAAGTTTTATCAATGTTATGAAATGCTAAGTCACCTTTTCTTGAAAATTTAGTAACTAAATTATATCTTCCTTATTAATGAATTGGAAACTTGAAATAAATAAATTAAAGCTGTTATGTGACTCATATGCATATTGTGGACTGAGTATGGATTGGGCTGCACACCGCAACGAATGATATGAATATATTACGCTTGGGCTGAAGGAGCCCCTCCAGAGTCTGTACACACCCCCAGTGAGCGCCGTCGACGTTAAATGGATCGGGCTACACGCCGTAGCGGTCATGTGAATTGCATTGCATTCATGCATTGTTATTTACTTGTGCTATCTATGGTTTGTTGTTGGTTCGTAGTAAGGTATCAGACTGATAGACATAGCTTTACTATGTGGCATTTCGTGGATTTCTTATCTTCAGCTATTTTATATGCTTTTACTCACTAAGTACTTAGTACTCACCCCTACTCCCTGCACCTTTTTGTGCAGATTCAGGTTTACCGGAGCTTAGTTGAGCAGTCTCGTTTCCAGAGTATCAAAGTTGTTGAGGTAGCTGCTTGACGTTCCCAGGACCTGACATCTCTTCTTATTCCAGTTTTTCTTTATATATACATTATTCAGACTTGAGTATTTCGTTCAGATATTGTTATCCGATTTTGTTTAGAGGCTCTAGACTAGTGACCCCAGATCTTTGGGAGATTATTCTGTTTAGCTTCTAGTTATCAGTTAAGCATTTAGCTTTGTTATCAATAATAATATTCAAGTAATTGATTTGAGCTTCATGCTCGGGATGAGAGTTTAAATGGTCAGGCTTGCCTAGAAGTTGTGTTATCATGACCAGGATTAGGTTCGTGACACTCAAAAAGGGGGTAATATCTGACCTTTATTTTTATATTTCTCCATAATTATTTCTCTTGGTCTCTATTTTTATCTGTATTTGGATTATAGAGATTAGGATTTTTAACCCCAAAGTTGAAAAAGGGTAAATCACTGATTTGAGGGTAGAAATGACATGAGAATTGTTTAATTTTGATATGGTTAGAATTGTGAGAGTATGAAGTTTCTGGAAATATAAATTTTACCCGGTTATGAGACGTGGGACCCGAGGGGTATTTTGGTTATTTTACGTAATTCCGCGTATTAGCTTAGAATTTAATTGTAGAATCGATTACTTGAATTATTCTTTACATTATAAAATTTAATTGAATATATTCGAACTATTTGGAGTCAAATACTTGGGGCAAAGGCGTGGTTTTGGGTTGACTTGCACTTGTTCGAGGTAAGTGGCTTGTCTAACCTTGGGAGGGGGGAGACTTTGTTCCTTAGGATATGTTATGTGGTAATTGAATGTTTTGTACGTAAGGTGATGAGCACGTACTTGAGCTAACTGTTGAAAACCTGAATTTTACTTAAATTACTTGAATTGAGTTTCTTTCGTATCTGTTTTAGTCTACTTGATATTATAGCCTGTGTGAGTATGGAAAAGCATGTTTAATTGATCCAAATTGCCTATTTGCTTAATTTGCCTTAATTAAAATTACGTGGATCATGTTCGGCCAGAATTATTTATTTCTTTGTATTGTAATACTTCAATTTCTGAATATTTATCTGAACTTGGTTGTGCATTTACATTGGGACTACGGATATGGGATTCAGGTAACTCCTTTTCTTGTTTGTTTACTTTGGGACTACGAGTTTGATTCCCGGGAGATCCCCCTGCACATGTTATGTTCTAAGACTGAGAGTGCGGGTGTCACGACCCCAAATCCGGTCGTGATGGCGCCCAGCACATTGCTAAGCCAGCCTGACCAATCAATAACAATAACGGAGCTAGAAGCTCTCTTTAGTCCATTTAAGCATATTAAGTCACGAAGCAATAGCGATACAAATAATGAAAACGGGAAACCAAGTCCCATAATACATCAACTCCCATAGACCAAGGGTCAAGAGTCATGAGCCTCTACTGAACATGAGTGTATAAAGGTTTACAAGATACCAAGTGCGGAAAGAAATGTCAATACAAAATCAAAAGACAGTAGGAAGGAATATCGGGTCCTGCGGACTCTGCAGCTACCTCGAATATCCACAAACGTCGCCTCGCACAGCTACTGGATCACTGCTGAGAGGTACCTGGATCTGCACACAAGGTGCAGGGAGTAAAATGAGTACTGCCAGACTCAGTGGTAATAAACAAGGGTAAGACAGCGCGGATAAGAAATCCGCAATAAAGCACTATGTAAAACTATAATCAGCTACCCTGTCAAAGAATCAATATTCACTGTACCTGTACCAACAAATACCAATAAATAGCATAACAGCTAGCAGATGTAGCTAAATGCAATGCAATGCATGATATGACCGCTACGGCGCGTAGCCCGACTCCAATTTTGGGTACCCGTGCTCACTGTGGGGGTTCGGACTCCGGAGGGGCTCCTACAGCCCAAGCACATCTCATAGAGATATTCCTGCGGCGTGCAGTCCGATCCAACATATATCTCGCTGCGGCGCGCAGCCCGATCCACTACTAGTCAGCTAATATGCAGATACAGCCTCGCATGCTCAAAAGTAGTTTTTGAAAACTCTTTTATCATTTTTCGGTTGGAAAATAGTAATATCAAGTTCCAGAGATTGGAATTAGCATAATAACAGAAATAGCTGCGGACTAGTAGTAAACTAGCATGTCTATATGATAAGACAATGATAACGATCCTCGCGGGATCCAATAACTGGCTCACAGCCCACAATATACTCAACCGCCCAAGAAGGAGGTTCGACGGCTCTAGAATAGCCAATAATACAGTATCAACAGGTCGGACTAATATATAGTCTCCAGTTCATGATCGACCCCGCACTCTCAAGAGTGTGCGTGTCTCGCCGCTATAGAGCGTCACAAAGTGGTATACCGGGGTTTCGAACCCGCTGGTCATCACCCACATCTATTACTCACCTCAATACGGCGCGACGACTACTCCGCAATGCCCTTGCCACGAGAATCAAGCTCCGCACGCGTAGAATCCGATCAAATACAGTAGAAACACAACAAATTAGGCCAATGGGACTACACCCAATCAATACAACTCAATCTACATCAAAATTCCCAAAGTTGTCAAAACCCAACTTTCGGTACGTTTGTCGAAAAATTACAAAAGTCACATATTCGGAACCCTCATCTCGATACGAGTCTAAGCATATCAATTTTACCAAATTCGGACTCCATTTGGCCATTCAAAACCTTGATTTTCTAAAGTTCAAGCCTAGGGCTAAATCCTCCATAAATTACCCCAAATTCCTCCATTTTCATGATATAATTGCATAATATTACCAATACTAATCATAGTTTAAGTCCATAGTTGATTACCTGATGATTTCCCTTGAGTTTCTCTTCAAAATCGCCCAAATCCCCTCTAAAGCCGAGACCCAAATGTGTGAAATGTTCTGAAATTTTTCTAACTTCTGATACACTTAACTCACAGCGATTTTCGCTTCTGCGGATAAAATTCCGCCCCTGCGGAACCGCTTCTGCGACCTTTTGGTCGCTTCTGCGAACCCAGGCCCCTTTTGGCCATTTCCGCACCAGCGATCCAAGGACCGCCCCTGCGCATCCGCTTCTGCGGAAATTAGTCCGCTTCTACGGAATGATCCGCTTCTGCGACAATGAGTCCGCTTCAGCGGACTCGCCTATGTGACCAAACATCCGCTTCTGCGGATTTTTTCCCAGGACGGCTCAAGACCGCTTCTGCGATCGACCTCTCGCACCAGCGAAACCGCCCCTACGGACCAGGCTCCGCTTCAGCGGTCGGCTCCGCTTCTGCGCCTCGTTGTCCGCTCCTGCGGAGTCGCTCCTGCGCTCCCATTTCCGCAGGAGTGAAAACAACAGAAGCAGTGCACCAGTTCTGCAATTTTCCACATTTTCTCTCGTTTAGCCATCCGAAAACACCCCGAGGCCGCCGGGACCTCATCCAAACACACCAACACATCTTAATACCTTATTCAAACTTTCCAATCCTCAAAACACGTCTAATAACACCAAAACCCATAATTCACATCAAATTCAAGCCTAAATTCCTTAAAACATTCCGAATTACACATTCAATCAAAAACCCGACCAAACGACGTCCGAATGACCTGAAATTTTGCAGGCACATCCAAAATCACCTAACGGAGCTACTGCAACTGTCGGAATTCCATTCCGACCCCCGGATCAAAATCTCACCTACCGTTCGGATTTCGCCAAAATTCAACCTTAGCCAATTCAAGCCTATTTCTACACCGAGCCTCCAAATTCAATTCCGATCGCTCCCCTAAGTCACAAATCACCTCCCGGAACTAACCGAATCATCAGAATCCGATTCCGAGCCCTCTAGCTAAATAATCAACTCCGTGTTGACTTTCCTTATTCAAGTTTCCTTCACAAAGGCTATATGCCTCATTTCCAATCCCAATCACTCCTAACTCACCCGATAGACTCTAACACTGATATAAAATCATAAAACATGTATTTACAACATAACGGGGTGGTAATTCCCGTGACGACGGGCCGGGTCGTCACATTCTCCCCTCTTAAGCAAACGCTCGTCCTCGAGCGGGTCAAGAATCATACCTGAAGTCTCAAACAAGTGAGGATATCTGCTCTGCATCTCCCGCTCGATCTCCCAAGTGGCCTCCTCTACGGGTCGACCTCTCCACTGAACCTTAACTGATGCAATCTCCTTAGACCTCAATTTTCTCACCTGACATCCCAAAATGGCAATAGGCTCCACATCATAGGATAGATCACCATCAAGCTGAATGGTGCTGAAATCTAATACATGAGACGGATCTCCAATGTACTTCGGAGCATAGACACATGGAATACTGGATGAACGCTGGATAAGCTGGGCGGCAAGGCCAACTCATATGCCACCTCTCCAACTCTCCTAAGTATCTCAAAAGGACCAATGTACCCGGGACTCAACTTTCCTTTCTTCCCAAACCTCATGACACCCTTCATAGGTGAAATCTTCAACAATACTCTGTCACCAACCATGAAAGACAACTCTCGAACTCTACGGTCCGCATAACTCTTCTGACGAGACTGTGCTGTGCGAAGCCTCTCCTGGATCAACTTTGCTCTATCCAGAGCATCCTGAACTAACTCAGTCCCTATCAATCTATCCTCACGAGGCTCAAACCATCCAACGGGAGATCTACACCGTCTGCCATACAATGCCTCGTACGGGGCCATCTGAATACTCGACTGGTAGCTGTTGTTGTAGGCAAACTCAGCAAGTGGCAAAAACTCATCCCATGAACCACCAAAGTCAATCACACAAGCTCGCAACATATCCTCCAAGATCTGAATAGTACGTTCAGACTGCCCATCTGTCTGGGGGTGAAATGCAGTACTCAACTCAACCCGCGTACCCATCTCTCGCTGAATGCTCTCCAAAACTGAGAAGTGAACTGAGTACCCCTGTCGGATATGATAGACACTGGGACTCCATGCAACCGAACAATCTCTCGAATAAAGATCGCCGCCAACCGCTCCGATGAGTAGGTAGTACTAACTGGAATGAAGTGAGCTGACTTGGTCAGTCTATCCACAATCACCCATACAGAATCAAACTTCCTCGCCGTCCGAGGGAGTCCAGTAACAAAGTCCATGGTGACCCTCTCCCATTTCCACTCGGGAATAGCAATGCGCTGAAATACACCACCGGGCCTCTGGTGCTCGTACTTAACCTGCTGACGGTTGAGGCACCGTGCTACATGTCTAACAATGTCCATTTTCATCTTTCTCCACCAATAGTGCTGTTTCAAATCTTGATACATCGTCGCGGCTCCTGGATGGATAGAATACCGCGAGCTATGGGCCTCCTCCAGAATCAACTCACGAAGGCCATCAACATTGGGCACGCATATCCGACCCTGCATCCTCAATACACCGTCACTATCTATAGTGACATCTCTAGCATCATCATGCTGAACTCTGTCCCTAAGGACAGCCAAATGTGGATCATCATACTGGCGCTCACGAATACGATCATATAGAGATGACCGAGATACAATACAAGCCAATACCCTGCTGAGCTCCGAAATATCTAACCTCACTAGCCGATTGGCTAGCACCTGAACATCATAAGCAAATGGCCTCTCCTCAGCTGGAATATATGCCAAGCTCCCCATACTGACCGCCTTCCGGCTCAAAGCATCGGCCACCACATTGGCCTTCCCGGATGATATAATATAGTAATGTCATAATCCTTCAGCAACTCAAGCCATCTCCGCTGTCTCAAATTAAGGTCTTTCTGTTTGAACAAGTGCTGGAGACTACGATGGTCGGTATACACCTCACAAGACACACCATACAAATAGTGCCTCCAAATCTTCAAGGCATGAACAATGGCGGCTAGCTCCAAGTCATGAACAGGATAGTTCTTCTCATGTGGCTTCAACTGCCGAGAAGCATAAGATATTACCTTACCTTCCTGCATCAACACACAACCTATCCCCACTCTCGAGGCATCACAATAAACGGTATATGAACCTGAAGCTGATGGCAATACTAACACTGGAGCTGTGGTCAAAGCTGTCTCGAGCTTCTGAAAGCTCTCCTCGCACTCATCCGACCACACGAATGGTGCACCCTTCCTGGGTCAATTTAGTCAATGAAGAAGCAATGGATGAAAATCCTTGAACAAACCGGCGATAATATCCCGCCAAACCAAGAAAACTCCTGATCTCTGTAGCTGAGGTCGGTCTAGGCCAACTCTGCACCGCCTCTATCTTTTTCTGATCAACCTGAATACCATCACGAGACACCACATGTCCCAAAAATGCTACGGACTCGAGCCAAAACTCGCACTTAGAGAATTTAGCATATAGTTTCTCCTCCCTCAATCTCTACAACACAATACTCAAATGCTGAGCATGCTCCTCCTGACTACGGGAGTAGACTAGAATGTCATCAATGAACACAATCACAAATGAATCCAAATAAGGCCTGAACACACTGTTCATCAGATGCATAAATGCTGCTGGGGCGTTGGTCAACCCAAACGACATCACAAGAAACTCATAATGACCATATCGGGTCCTGAATGCAGTCTTCATAATATCCGAGTCCCTGATCTTCAGCTGATGATAGCCTGAACGAAGATCGATCTTAGAAAACACCCTCGCACCCTGTAACTGATCAAACAAATCATCTATGCGCGGTAGAGGGTACTTGTTCTTCATTGTCACTTTGTTCAATTGCCTATAATCAATACACATTCGCATGGAACCATCTTTCTTTTTAACAAATAATACCGGCGCACCCCACGGGGACACACTAGGACGGATGAAACCCTTATCCAGAAGTTCTTGAAGCTGCTCTTTTAGTTCTTTCAACTCGGTTGGTGCCATTCGATAAGGAGGAATGGATATGGGCTGAGTGTCCGGCACCAAGTCAATGCCAATATCAATATCCCTGTCCGGCGGCATGCCCGGCAGGTCTGAGGGGAATACATCTGGGAAGTCCCTCACAACAGGTACAGAATCAATGCTAGGAGACTCGGCTCCCACATCTCTCACAAAAGCTAAGTACGATAAACACCCTTTTTCAACCATCTTCTGAGCTTTTAAGAACGAAATAACACGGCTAGGGACGAAATCAGTCGAACTCCGCCACTCAATCTGAGGAATACCAGGGACGGCCAACGTAACTGTCTAAGCATGAGAGTCCGATATAGCATGGTACGGAGACAACCAGTCCATACCCAATATAACATCAAAGTCCACCATCCCCAACAATAACAAATCTGCCTGGGTCTCCAGACCCCCAATAGATATAACACAGGATCTATAGACATGATCCACAACGATCGTATCACCCACGGGGGTGGATACATGAACAGGTAAATCAAGACTACTATGAGTCGCACCCAAATAATGTGCAAAATAAGAGGACACGTAAGAATATGTGGATCCTGGATCAAATAGAACAGAGGCATCTCTGTGACAGACAGAAATGATACTTGTAATCACCGCATCGGAGGCAAGTGCATCACGCCTGTTAGGAAGTGCATAGAATCGTGCCTGGCCTCCACCAGATCTCTCCTCGCCCCTGGGGTGACCACGAGTAGACTGACCTCTACCTCTACTAGACTGAGATGGTGCTGAAGAGGTGGGCAGATCCCTCTGCTAAGTCCTGTCCATACGGAGTCGAGGGCACTGTCTCCTCATATGGCCAAACTCACCACACTCATAACATGCACCTGGTGCTGGAGAAGGGGACTGAAGGGAACCCCTCGCCGTAGAAGAACCCTGGGCTGAAGAAGTAGGTGCTGCACTCCGGGCTGGAAGGGCACTAAGTGATGACTGACCCTGCTGAAACCCTCTCTGGACGGAGCACCACTGAAACTACCAGAACCACGAGGCCTCTTGGCCTCCCGCTCCTCTCTCTCTCGGCGACGATCCGCCTCAATGGAGCGTGCCATATCAGCAACCTGCTCAAACGATGATGATAGAACTCGCTCGCTGGTCATAAGAATACGGATAGAGTAGTTGAGGCCATCAATGAACCTCCTGATCCTCTCCCTGTTAGTGGGGATCATCCATGTGGCATGCCTAGCCAACTGAGTGAATCTAAGCTCATACTGGGTCACGGACATGTCGCCCTGAATCAACCACTCGAACTGGCGACGTAGCTCCTCGCGACGAGACTGAGGTACATATTTCTCTAGAAAGAGAGTAGAGAACTGCTGCCATGTGAGAGGTGCTGCTCTTGCAAGCCTACGCCTCTCAAACTCCTCCCACCAATCAAATGCGGGACCAGTGAACTGAAATGTAGTAAATGAAACTCCGCTAGACTCAAGAATACCAGCTGTACGTAGCATCCTCTGACACTTATCCAAGAAACCACGGGCATCCTCGCCCTCAGCGCCACCGAAATAGGGTGGCTGAAGTCTACCAAATCTCTCAAGACGGTGCTGCTCGTCGTCGGGCATAGTCTGAACCATACGCTCTGGAGCTGGTGTAGCTGGAGGAATAACTGGGGCAACCACCTGAGCGGGGACCGTCTCTGGCGTCTGAAGTCCCTGAACAACCTGCTTAGGTGTGCAAGCTGCAGGGGTCTGCTGACCACCCCCTGTCTGAGATGTCGCTGCAGTAGCGGTAGCTGATACTACTTGAGCCAAACCGGAACACACCGATAATATCTGGGCAAGAGTCTCCTGAAGACCAGGAATAGCAATAGATACAGTCTGGGCCAGAACTGGGGCTACTGGAGCATCAACCACTGGGGGCTGCTCCTGAACAGGTACAACGGGCGGGTCAGCTAGCACTGCCTCAGCCGCCCTACCTCTAACTCTAGCACGACCGTGCCCACGGCCTCTAACATGTGGCAATGGAGGTTGTCCACCTCGTCCTGATGCTCGCGTTCTCGCCATCTGCGAGAGAATAGAATATATAAGTTCAGTTCTCGGAACAACAAGATCGCACGACAGAGTTCAAGAAAAGTGAAGTTTTCCTAAAGGTTCGCGCCTCCCGAGGATAAGTACAGGCGTCCCCGTACCGATCCACAAGACTCTACTAACCGGCTCAAGACTCAGAAGGCCTAGTGAACCTAGGCTTTGATACCAACTTTTCACGACCCCAAATCCGGTCGTGATGGCGCCCAGCACATTGCTAAGCCAGCCTGACCAATCAATAACAATAACGGAGCTAGAAGCTCTCTTTAGTCCATTTAAGCATATTAAGTCACGAAGCAATAGCGATACAAATAACGAAAACGGGAAACCAAGTCCCATAATACATCAACTCCCATAGACCAAGGGTCAAGAGTCATGAGCCTCTACTGAACATGAGTGTATAAAGGTTTACAAGATACCAAGTGCGGAAAGAAATGTCAATACAAAATCAAAAGACGGTAGGAAGGAATATCGGGTCCTGCGGACTCTGCGGCTACCTCGAATATCCACAAACGTCGCCTCGCACGACCTGCCGAATCACTGCTGAGAGGTACACGGATCCGCACACAAGGTGCGGGGAGTAAAATGAGTACTGCCGGACTCGGTGGTAATAAACAAGGGTAAGACGACGCGGATAAGAAATCCGCGATAAAGCACTATGTAAAACTATAATCGGCTACCCTGTCATAGAATCAATATTCACTGTACCTGTACCAACGAATACCAATAAATAGCATAACAGCTAGCGAGATGTAGCTAAATGCAATGCAATGCATGATATGACCGCTACGGCGCGTAGCCGACCTCCAATTTTGGGTACCCGTGCTCACTGTGGGGGTTCGGACTCCGGAGGGGCTCCTACGGCCCAAGCACATCTCATAGAGATATTCTGCGGCGTGCGGTCCGATCCAACATATATCTCGTCTGCGGCGCGCAGCCCGATCCGCTACTAGTCGGCTAATATGCAGATACAGCCTCGCGAGCTCAAAAGTAGTTTTTGAAAACTCTTTTATCATTTTTCGGTTGGAAAACCAGTAATATCAAGTTCCGGAGATTGGAATTAGCATAATAATAGAAATAGGCTGCGGACTAGTAGTAAACTAGCATGTCTATATGATAAGACAATGATAACGATCCTCGCGGGATCCAATAAGTGGCTCACGGCCCACAAGTATACTCAACCGCCCAAGAAGGGGGTTCAACGGCTCGAGAATAGGCCATAACACAGTGCCAACAAGTCGGACTAAGCCATAGTCTCCAATCACAATCAACCCCGAACTCACAAGAGAGTAGGTGTCTCGCTGCTATAGAGCATCACAAAGTGGTATACCGGGGTTTCGAACCCGCTGGTCATCACCCACATCTATTACTCACCTCAATACGGCGCGACGACTATTCCGCAATGCCCTTGCCACGAGAATCAAGCTCCGCACGCGTAGAATCTGATCAAATACAGTAGAAACACAACAAATTAGGCCAATGGGACTACACCCAATCAATACAACTCAATCTACATCAAAATTCCCAAAGTTGTCAAAACCCGACTTTCGGTACGCTTGTCGAAAAATTACAAAAGTCACATATTCGGAACCCTCATCTCGATACGAGTCTAAGCATATCAATTTTACCAAATTCGGACTCCATTTGGCCATTCAAAACCTTGATTTTCTAAAGTTCAAGCCTAGGGCTAAATCCTCCATAAATTACCCCAAATTCCTCCATTTTCATGATATAATTGCATAATATTACCAATACTAATCATAGCTTAAGTCCATTGTTGATTACCTGATGATTTCCCTTGAATTTCTCTTCAAAATCGCCCAAATCGCCTCTAAAGCCGAGACCCAAATGTGTGAAATGTTCTGAAATTTTTCTAACTTCGGATACACTTAACTCACAGCGATTTTCGCTTCTGCGGATAAAATTCCGCCCTTGAGGAACCGCTTATGCGACCTTTTGGTCGCTTCTGCGAACCCAGACCCCTTTTGGCCATTTCCGCACCAGCGATCCAAGGACCGCCCTGCGCATCCGCTTCTGCGGAAATTAGTCCGCTTCTGCGGAATGATCCGCTTCTGCGACAATGAGTCTGCTTCAGCGGACTCGCCTATGCGACCAAACATCCGCTTCTGCGGATTTTTCCCAAGACGGCTCAAGACCGCTTCTGCGATCGACCTCTCGCACCAGCGAAACCGCCCCTGCGGACCAGGCTCCGCTTCAGCGGTCGGCTCCGCTTCTGCGCCTCGTTGTCCGCTCCTGCGGAGTCGCTCCTGCGCTCCCATTTCCGCAGGAGCGAAAACAACAGAAGCAGTGCACCAGTTCTGCAATTTTCCACATTTTCTCTCGTTTAGCCATCCGAAAACACCCCGAGGCCCCGGGACCTCATCCAAACACACCAACACATCTTAATACCTTATTCAAACTTGCTCCAATCCTCAAAACACGTCTAATAACACCAAAACCCATAATTCACATCAAATTCAAGCCTAAATTCCTTAAAACATTCCGAATTACACATTCGATCAAAAACCCGACCAAACGACGTCCGAATGACCTGAAATTTTGCAGGCACATCCAAAATCACCTAACGAAGCTACTGCAACTGTTGGAATTCCATTCCGACCCCCGGATCAAAATCTCACCTACCGTTCGGATTTCCCCAAAATTCAACCTTAGCCAATTCAAGCCTATTTCTACACGGGGCCTCCAAATTCAATTCCGATCGCTCCCCTAAGTCACAAATCACTTCTCGGAACTAACCGAATCATCCGAATCCGATTCCGAGCCCTCTAGCTAAATAGTCAACTCCGGGTTGACTTTCCTTATTCAAGTTTCCTTCACAAAGGCTATATGCCTCATTTCCAATCCCAATCACTCCTAACTCACCCGATAGACTCTAACACTGATATAAAATCATAAAACATGTATTTACAACATAACGGGGTGGTAATTCCCGTGACGACGGGCCGGGTCGTCACAGGGGATACCAAGAGATCCCTGGCACAGAAATGATTATATATTGTGGATACCAAGAGATCCCATAATTTATTATTGAGGATACCAAGTGATCCTAGGGATACCAAGATATCCCCAAATTATTGTTGTGGATACCAAGAGATCCCAGAATTATTATTGAGGATACCAAGAGATCCTTGGGATACCAAGAGATCCACGAATTATTATTGTGGATAGCAAGAGATCCCAGAATTATTATTGAGGATACCAAGAGATCGTCGGGGTACCAAGAGATCCCTAAATTATTATTGTGGATGCCAAGAGAACCCATAATCTTTATTGAGGATACCAAGATATCCCCGAACGATTTCTTGAGGATACCAAGTGATCCTCGGGATACCGGGAGATCCCCGATGTTAAATATCTGGTGGTGATTTATACCTCTAATCACTGATTGTGTTGTTCTATATTATTGTTTTACTTATTTTCTTATTTTATTTCTATTGCGATTATACTCATATTGTCTCCTTATTATCATATTGATTATTATGTTATACCTTAGTAGGGCCCTGACCTTCCTCGTTACTACCAAACCGAGGTTAGGCTTGGCACTTACTGAGTACTACTGTGGTGTACTCATGCCCTTCCTGCGCATGTTTTTCATGTGCAGATCCAGGTACTTCCGGTCGAGCTTATTATCAGTGATCTAGGCGCTATATTCGGAGACTTGAGGTACATCTGCCGCGTCCGTAGACCGAAGAGTCTCCTTATACTCTATCTTGTAGTTAGCAATTTCATTTCATGTATTCAGCTGTTGTAGACATTTCCGGATATTAGAGCTGTATCTTATGATTCTCTTAGCCTGTGTTGCCTGTGGGTTTTCGGGTCTTTGGGATATTTTCAAAATGCTAGATGTTAAAGTGTATGTGCCAGGATGCAATTATATACATTATTCCTGTTATATAAGTTTTGATTATAAATTCCGCAAATGTTATTACTTTCGTAAGGTTTTAGGCTTATCTGGTCACGAAGACTAGGTGTCGTCCTGACGTGTTCACAATTGGTGAACTAGGGTCATGACAGGGACTACATAGAATATACGGTCACGTGTTTATAAAAGGCAAAATGGAGTAAAATCAAGACTAAAGAAAGTCAAGTGCAGAGTGGAAGCTGATGAGTCATGGCATTTCATCATAGTATTCTTTCCTATGAGAACAATAGATTTACCTCTCAAACCATTCTTAATGTTCTGGAGATAAGGGAAACCCACTGTATTTCATAAATAGTTAGGGTGAAGGTTGTATACTAAAATGGGTTATACGAAATAACCATGTATCTATTATTCTATCTTTTGAATCTGTTACAAGAAAAACAATTACGATAAAGTTATAGATGTAATTCAAATACATGTAAGGAAGGATTTACAACTTGTCAAAGTTCAGATAAAAACTTGTTCAAGTTATTTCAGATAAACATGTGTGTTCCTATTTCATGTATCGTATAACAAAATACCATTATGAAGTTGAGACGTCTTCTTCATCAAGTGTCAATATATAAAAGGGCCCTCTTTTATAAAGCTCATGTTATTTAGTCATGAGAATCATGAAAGCATTTTCATAAAATAAATATACAATCTATTCTATAAGTCCTACAAAAAATAAGAGACATGGATAGAACAAATGGAAGTTTGAACAAACGAACTTCTTAAGTATTAAAAATCAAGTATAAAACTTGATCATTAAGTCAAAAAGTGCCCCTTAAACAAAGCCCGAGGACTTGAAATCTGTAAAAAAAACTCTATGTCAAGAATTCGATTTCAAAAAGTTATCATAAACCAAAAACTTTGAACATAGACTTCCAAAGAGGCAGCCTGCAAAAAGGGAAACCTCAAATCACAAAAAAGAACTTTTTAAGGTAAAGGAACTGAAGAAAGGTCATTTACAGGCACCTAAGAGTTGGTCTTCAGTCATAGTACTGGCAATATCCACGGGCAAAACTTCAACTTGACTAATGGCAGTAGGCGTGGAATAACTCAAAGAAAGGGCAACACTAATAGTAATCTCATTAGACACAAGAGTATAAGATACAACAGACACGGGGAATTCAGATACAAAAACTTCATCTATGGGAACTCCAACCAAAGCATTCTCAACCAAAGAAGTTACATTTGAAGGAACCTCAGTCAAAGGTTTTTCAATTAAAGGGAGACTAGTTTCAGGGGATGAAAAATCTGGTGGTTGTTGTGTTCTTTTGATGGCTTCATTTACCTTGGCCAACTCAAATTGAAGGTTAAAGTCTTCCTGGCTCACCTCTACGAAAGTATCACGGCGGGTCTTGAGATAGGTCCAACTTACTTTAATTTTGGGGGATTTCTCGAGAAGTTCATAATCCTTCTCCTAGGCTATAACTTTGTTCTTGAGTTCCTCGTTCCTCAGCAAAAGAGAATCATAAGATGACTGCAATGAGTATTCTCCAAAGCACGGAATTTTTCCAAAGAGTCTCGTAATTCTTCTTGTACGCGAGCAAGTTCTTGAGCCACCACTTTTGCGTGTGTTTCTTTCTGGGTCAACAAAGCCTTCAAAGCTTTATTTTCATCAGCAACCGTGGATAATTGTTCTACAAAAAGCCCTTTTTCTCTCTTGGATTGATCTGAAGTGGCTTTGACCGTTGCCAATTCAGAGATAAGAGTTTGGGTTGAGCCATTGTTTCCAAGTCACGAGCTAATTTCTCCAAATGTGGAACTCGGTTCATAGGCTCGGTACCAATAAGATTAACCTGTTCATGTAAAGTATACAAGGTTAAAGTTCCTAAAGGAAAGAAAATCTTTAAAAAAAAAAGAGATTAAGGAATACCTTGAGACTGGCATGAAAAATGTCGTTCAAGAGAATCATATTACTGTGACTCTCGAGCTTTGCTTTTTCAATGGGGCCAATCAAAGGCTCAAGCCAGGTGTCGACTTGCCCAGATTTTCTCAGAAGACTGCTATTGGCAGGAACTTCAATGGTAACACTCCTCATAGTGGAGATCATACTCGAGGAACCCACTTCAGTGTGATGGACTATGGGAGGAGTAATTGTTGGAGAAGGAATAGTAGAAGAAGGAATGGAGGTAACATATGAGAAATGTATAGAGACGATCACAGGAATGGTAGAAGAAGACAAGGGAACTTTATCCAAAACCGGACCTAAAAGACCACTACTAAAACCACTAATAAAAAGTTGGTTTATAAACTCAACAATATCAAAGAGGGGAGAGATATCATCATCAGGAATGACCACTGGAACTACAACGTGGTCGAAAAGGGGCAGGTCAGGAGAGACATTGGTCTCATCATCAAAGACAATTCGTCTCCTGGCTCGTGGCCTAGTTACCAAATAACCCTCACCCTCTCCTTTAGAATCATCTTCAAGAACTGATTTTCTCTTCTCAGACCTCGAGGGAGCTGAAATATCCTGGTGCGATCCTAAGAATATGTCTTGACCACGTGATACCAAGACACCTTCTAACTCCTCGAGTGGCAAAACCTAAGAAAAGAAAGGTTAAAAAGTCAAGGTAGTAAAAGATACATAAGGTAAAAAAAACTCTTACCATGGGTTTTTGGTTTCCAACCGTATCGACTAGAAAGTGTTTTCCATGTCCTACCTTCCATTGGGGAAACCGTCAAAAGTCTTTATACCCAACCACGGATTTTAGGTACGGGCGCAACCATACCCATGGTTGCTGTGAAAGAAACACGACAGTTAAAACAGGTAAGGTTGGAAATAAACAAGCACGAGAATATTTGATACTTACGTGCAAAATTCCACTTCTCCGGCAAATGTTCTTTTCACTGACTAGACATGCGATGGGTGAAGCAACATACCAAGCATACCAGCGGCGGTCTTTGTCATCTTCAGGATTCACCAAAACTCTTTTGCTCCTGGCTGCTAAGGCAAATATCCCGTTTCGGAAAAATCTAATAGAGTAGAGGTGAATTAAATGAGGGAAGGTAAATTCTACTTTGGCTCTATTAGCAAGGTGCCTCAAACGGGCAACAACTCGCCATACTATTGGGCCAATTTTCCCCAAGCAAAAACATTATAAAAATGGTAGAATTCTAAGATGACCGGGTCGATGGCCGGTTTGAACCCTAAAGTGAAGGGGTATGTATAAACAAAAGAATAACATATGATATAAGAGGTAATTCTTTGAATTGTGTTAGGAATAATAATGGGAAATCTTCAGCCCAATGACACTCCTTCCTAACTACAGGTGCCAAAATACTTGTGATTAAAGTAGGGTAAGGATCAGCACGATCTAGTGCAATAACTTTAGTTTTCAAAGATTCCTTGTCATGATGGAAAAAAATTCGGTGAGGATAATTTCTTCTACCAAAGGCTCACACAAAGGCTCAATTGAATCCTTACTTCGAGAGGAACCTCTTTGCGAATGAGAACCTCTGGTTCTAGAAGAAGGTCCAGAACCAGAAGAAGGCGTTGAAACGCTACCACGAGTGGAGCTCAAATTGCATAATCTGCCTCCTCTTCTATGTCTTACAGGAGCGATAGAAAATTTATCGAGAATGGGAGTTTTCTTAGGATTAGGGTTTGATGAATCCATGGATGCAAGAGTTGAATTAAAGTAGGGGATAATGAGGAAAATTAATAAGGCAGAAGTGTTCAATTTAATTTATGAGAAGCAAGACAAAAAGAGAAGCTGTATTTATACTATTGGGAAAAGTACAATGATGAGAGAACCACAATAATGATAAATAATACCTTGTGGAGAGTGAAGCGGAAAAGAAAACCTAGAAAAGCGATGCAAGATAGTACAACCAATGAGTAAGAGACACGTGTCTAGAGCATTAAAAGGAAGCGACAGTTGAAGCGTCAACTTTATCATAGCATTAATGGTGACAGAAATTCTCCTTTTATGCAATTCCACTTCCCAAATATTCATACTGATAAACAAATAAGAAGTGGGGGGGGGGAGGGGGGGGACTATCTGTATTGGAAAAAATTATATATATGAATAGGTAATGATGTGGCATGACACGTGAAATTATTTATATGTGATGATTGGTTCAAGAATTATAGGCTGATGTGGATAAAAAAGTACAAACAGAAAGAGGTACGAGACAAAAAGAAGGTAAAGAGATACGGGAACGAAAATAAGGTACGAGATAAGAGGTTCGGAAGCCCCGTCCCTATTTAAAGCGCAATTATGTACGAGATACGAAAAAGACAATGAACCCGGTCATATAAGAAGATAAATATGCGTCATTTTAAGAGAAACAAATACCGCCATTAAGGAATATTTGTATTCAATATAATGATTATGTAACGCATCATCTAATATCAATAAATATTCATAACGGCCTCATTATGGCTTAGATATAACGTACATATACAGAGATTCTTCAAGATACCTATAAAAGGAGAAATATGTAATTGATGGAAAAAAGGCATTATCGGAATACACTTTGATTTACAAGCTTTCATATCTAACTACTTCAAAATTCCTTTCATTATTTATTTTTCTATTATCAATAACCCGATTCTTCTATTTCTCTAGATTTGACTAAAAAAAAATTTATTGGTTATACACACGCATTGTGATATGATGAATAAACTTGCAATATTATAAATATAAATTATGATACGGTATATGATAGCAATATGATAGGTATTCAAGAATTACTAAAGAAAAAATAAGAAACATGCAGAAGCTAAAAGAGAAAAAAAAAGAAAAAAAGGTAGAAATTAAAGATAGATTGAATTCCAGAAAGAGTTTCTTGAATTCAAGAAGTCTATACTTTAAATTGAATCATAACAACAACAATTAGCTAGCAAAGAACTAATCGCCTTTGCTAGAGAATTAAACAAAAGAGATAGATTGTGAAACCCGACCCTTTAGAATAAAAAGAACATCAATAAGCTTAAACTTATCACCTTTCTTGAATACCTAGAAGTGATCTAAGATTTTAAAAGAGTTTAATCTTACCACCTTAAGTTGAGTCTTTAAGGTTGAAGAACAAATCTAAGAGTAGCCACAGAAGAGTGCAAGAAAAATCTCACAATTTTTACTGATAATAATCTGAATAATCTACCTAAAAAGAAAAAAGACACCCCTTTCTATAGAGGGATCACGAAATTAAGGCTAAGAATCAAGGAAATAAAATCCTAAACTCCTTTGGACAACAAGTCCAACTAACTTAGGAAAAGGAAAGTACTAGGAAACAAAAACCAAGTCAATCTTGGAAAGTAATTCCAATAATCTTAGGAAAATAAAAATGTAACATTAACTAACTAGGAAAGCAATAAAAATAGTCTCATAATATATGGAAATAAGTCCCAAACCAATCTTGGATAGAGTCTTGAAAATCTTGGAAATCTTGAAGGAAATTTGCAAGCAACTTGGCACCAATTTGCACTAAAAAATGTAGCACGGTTTTTGTACCATTCTTGAACATAAAGTAAGTCCTTTTTATGCTATAAAAATGTGGCTTTATGTGGGACTTCATGGACAGCAAGTTTGGCCACATTTTAGGTGCTAAATTGGTCCAAGAGAGCCCGACTTGGACCTTCTTCCGAGGACGTTCTTGGGATCTAATCCACCTCTTATTGGATATGAATTCGGACAATAAAATAATTATAACACCTATATAAATCATATCCTTTATCCTTAAGCTCTTCCTCCCAACTAACAACTTCTTTGATCGTTCCTGAAGTGCAATGACCTTATTTTGTAACTTTTTCAACTTGAGATCTTATTAAAGGCCCTCTTTGAGATTCCAAAGCTTTATACTTGTCCTTGAATATATTTGAGCTTCCTAGTGTGCTATCATTCCCCTCTTCTTGAAGAAAATTCGTCCTCGAATTTCGACCTTGCAAGAAAACGAAGACAAGCACTAGAAAATGGCAACCACTAATCTGAAAAAATGGTAAAAATAAGATAAGATACACCCATGTGTCCACTTAACCCAATTGAGCCTAATAGGTGTAAATACTCCTTTATACAGCATATGGGCATCATCATCCCGATAAAAGTTATGCCTACTTAGATTTGCCATATAAAAACCTCTCTTAAGGTAGTCAAAAAATGTGCATGACAATGAAATTACAAAAGATTGATCATGTGTCCATTTAAAACAAATATCTCTACCGCATGTATCAAATAAGACACATTTAGGATATACCCAAGTATCAATTACAAATTTTATGGATTCTTCAACATATAAGCTATTCAAAGAAGCACATAAATCCTCAACAAGGTGAGAAGAACCATAATTCCCAAAATAAAAGTTTCAATACATTCATGCTCATGATTATAACTTTCCCCAATAATATTCGCAACATCAATGGATTCTAAATAATTGCTCAAAGTGTCACAGAAAGAGTCATAGATAAGCTAATGAAAGAGTATTTGGTCACTAACGTCATGATAATCATGCATAGCCTCTTTACTAGTATCAAATACTTTTAGATGCTCACAATAAACATGGCTTAAAGAATAACTCTCCATCACACAACAAAAATCATGTTCTGCAAATTTATCACAAGAAAACTCATTACACACTTGATTGAGAGAAGAAGAAATATTTAACTCATTCTCAAACCTCTTCTCATATATTTCATGTCTCTTTCCACCAAGTTGGAATAAATAATCATTTATGTCATACTCAATTTTTAAAGGAAGCAAATTACTCTTGCACTTGAACTTAGATATAACAGTTAGTGACTTGATGTGCATCAAAATATCATCATCCAAAAAAATTATAAAGTCACCGACATAACAATTAACAGTATAGTTCATTACCTCCAAAAATACCTTAGGTATTTTAGAAAGGCCAAGAATGCAAATAAACCAATTATACACACCATACTTGGACTTAGTTAATAATGGAACAACATCACCTTGTATTCTTTTTTCCAATGATTCCAGCTGAGCAATGACTTTAGGAAACCCCATGTCATAAACCTGTAAATAAGAATCAAAGTAGTCAAAATATTTGATTACAAAGAATTTTACAAAGCTTTTATCTTCCACCATCCAACAAGAATCGATTTTGCCAATTTCATGTTGGAATCCAATTAGATACTTTGCCACCATCTCTTGAACCTCACCTCCCCTTTCAAAAGGTACACATGGCTGCACAAAATCACAAGAACTAAAACAAGAAAGAATTAATGGGTTAGGAAGTAAAGAACATATTTTCTTACTTACACTCTCTTTGGATTTTACCTCAAGACTAACTTTTTCATCACCCTTAGCCTCTTTTCTTTCACTAAAATTTTCTTCTTTTTCATCTCTCAAACCAGCATTCTCTCTCCCTACCTCAAAGCTTTTTTGTATCTCATGGCCTTCTCTCTTTTCTTTCCTCTCCAACTCACTCTTTTCCTTCATTGACATCACTCTCTCTTTACTCAACATATCCTCTCCTTTTTCCTCTCTTGAGATGTCAACATGCACTCCCTTACTCCTCTCATTCTTTTCTCTCTCATATTTTTTCATATTCTCGTTAACAATCTTTTCATCTTCATGAATTTGTGAGGGAGTCAAAGGTCCAAGAATGAGTTTCTTCTCATTAACCTCAAAAGAGTATCTATTTTTTCTCATGTTATATGAAGCTCTTCTATAGACATACCATGATTTTTCCAACAAGACATGATAATTATTCATGGGAATCATATCACACCAGACTGCATCCTCATACCTTCCAATTGAGAATAGCAATAAGACTCTCTTATCTACCTTTACTCCTCTAAACATGTAGGGTTCAATATGCTCAACATAATGCAAGTTCAATTTCTCAATCATATAAGTGCAAATTGAGTTATAGCCAAACTCTTTGTCAATTCTATGGGCACAAATATGAGACATCACTTTAGCTCTTGTTTGAAAAATAACTTTAGCATTGTCTTCCTTAGCTTCAGCATGTTGTAAGTTTGACTTTTCAAATTGTTGAGTCATAGCTCGCCTCCTTTCTTCATGACTACCTGTTTGAACTTGAACAAAGATTAAAAGAAATATGTGTATCGAATATTTGGCTTTTTCCTTTAATGTTTTCACCTCTCTTGCCTTTTTTAACTCAAACAAACTCTTAGTTTTTAATCTTTAGATTTATTAATGAATATAACAAGTCACAACCCATAGTGATAAGAATAAGAAGTTAGAAAAATAAAAAGGAAAGTGGCGGACCAAACCTAGAAAGAATAGGAGTTGGTTGGTGATAAAAGAATAGAAAGAAAAGAATTTAAGAAACCCAAAACCTACAAGAATAATGAAAGAAGTTACCTTAATCTTCGAGAACTAGGATCCCCTCTTCTTGTTTCCTTTCTTGACTTGGAAACCAAATAATACTTGAATTATTAAAGTAATAATGAACAAGAACATCTTTTGGGGGCTGAATTTCATTTTTTTTTCCGGTATTTTTATCAAGAAACTCCCAGGACTATCAAGATTAAAATCTTGATTAGCCTATGCTCTGATACCACTTGATAGCAACATGATAGGGATTCAAAAATTACTAAAGAAAAACAAGAAACGTGCGGAAGCTAAAAGAAAATAAAGAAACAAAAAATGGTAAAAATTAAAGATAGATTGAATTCAAGAAAGTATTTCTTGAATTCAAGAGGTATATTCTTGAAGTTGAATCCTAACAACAATAATTAGCTAGCAAAGAACTAATCGCCTTTGATAGATAATTAAACACAAGAGATAGATTGTGAAACCCGACCCTTTAGAATAACAAGAACACCAATAAGCCTAAACTTATCATCTTTCTTGAATACCTAGAAGTGATCTAAGATTTCGAAAGAGTTTAATCTTACCACCTTAAGTTGAGTCTTGAAGGTTGAAGAATAAATTCAAGAGTAGCCACATAAGAGTGCAAGAAAATCTCATAATTTTTATTGATAATAATCTGAATAATCTACCTAAAAACAAAGAAGATACCCCTTAATATAGAGGGGTCACAAAATTAAGGCTATGATTCAAGGAAATAAAGTCCTAAACTACTTTGGACAACAAGTCCAACTAACTTAGGAAAAGGAAAGTACTTGGAAACAAAAACCAAGTCAATCTTGGAAAGTAATTCCAATAATCTTAGGAAAAGAAAAATGTAACATTAACTAAGCAGGAAAGCAATAAAAATAGTCTCTTAATATATGGAAATAAGTCCTAGACCAATCTTGGATAGAATCCTGAAAATCTTAGAAATCTTGAAGGAAATTTGCAAGCAACTTAGCACCAATTTGCACTCAAAATATAGCACGATTTTTGTACCATTCTTGGATATCAAGTAAGTCCTTTTTATGCTATAAAAACGTGGTTTTATGTGGGACTTCATGGACAGCAAGATTGGTCACATTTTAAGTGCTAAATTGGTCCAAGAGGGCCCGATTTGGACCTTCTTCAGAGGACGTTCTTGGGATCTAATCCACCTCTTATTGGACATGAATTTTGGGCAATAAAATAACTATAACACCTAGATAAATCATATCCTCTATCCTTAAGCCCTTCCTCCCAACTAACAACTTCTTTGATCATTCCTGAATTCCAATGACATTGTTTTGCAACTTTTTTAACTTGAGATCTTGTTAAAGGACTTTTTTGAGATTCCAAAGCTTTATACTTATCCTTGAATAGATTTGAGCTTCCTAGTATGCTATCAGTATATAAACAGGTAGGGTAATTAAAAAATAAAATTATTTAACAATAATGAAGGGTGAGATTGAGAGAAAAATACAAGGAAATGACGCGACCACACTAAATCGGTCATTACATAAAGTGAAACATTTCATCGTTACGTAACGACATATTTAACGATACGATACAATAAATTTAAGTAATAATCAAAACAAACATTATATTTAAAGTAACAATAGAATACGATACGATAGGTAACAGCCATCCAAACAAAATGTAGATAGTGATAGCTGACAAATATAATTAAATATATATATATAATTAGTATATTTTTATATATTAGCCCGCGAATATAATTATATTTTGATAATCACCCAATTGTGACTTGCTGATGATATTTTTACTCAAAATAGTATTTAGTTATGATTTATGGGACACTTGCACAAAACCTACGCTACCTTAGATTCCCAAAAAAACAATATCACTAAAATAAACTTATTAAACAAACAAAAGAAGAACAGAAATAAAATAAAAAGAAAACCCACAAAGTAAGATTCTTTCTTCTCAAGTTGCAAACTCTAAATAATCACTATAATTAAGAAACTCATCTCTTCTTCTATTTCAATTTCGACTCCATTTCAGTAATTAATCATTTATTCAAATAAGGCCAGCAAAAATACATTTGATTGATTATGGCAGACAAGCCTAGCAGAGCACTGGTGTTATACGGTGATGGGTTGGCCCGATTTCTCAACCCGACCCATACCCACCTTCATTCTTTTGCTTCTCGAGCTTGCTGTGGTTTCTTGTCTCTTCCTCTCTCTCCTCCTTCAGGTCTTTTATGCTTCTTTTTTTCTTTATCTCAAAATCATTACTTTTTGATAATTTTGATCTGGGTTTCTGCTATATGTGTAGAGGTTGCATGATTTTGAACTATTTCCATATGCATGAATTTGTTCTTATTTTAATACTGCGTGTATACATGTTATGCTCACATTATGTCCAATTTTTATCAAGAGTCTTATTTTAGTTTGGTTATAGACAAGAGGTTCTGAATTTTTACCTTTAAAAAAAAAACCCCAAAATCATTTCTTTTTTGATGATTTCAACTGGGTTTATGCAGCTTGTAGAAATTGCATGCTTTTGAACAGTAATCTGTATGCTAATACAAGTTCTTTTTTTTTTTTTATAATGAATATTTTGTGTTTCGAGTTAGCTAGTCAATTAATATCATTCTAGTGGTTTGGTTGGTAATGTAGCATAGAATATATATAGGCAATGCCAATTATGTTGTTGGATTTTAGTTTTTGGTGTTAACATGTACAAAGGGGAGACTTGGAGCAACGGTTCCACTGATGCTTACATTAGGGTGACTGCTTGCATATCACCCCCTTGGGTGCGGTCCGTCCCCGGACCGGACCCTACGTGAAAGCTGGACGCCTCGTGCACCTAGCTGCCCTTTTGGTGTTATCATGTACATTAGGTGCTGGTGTTTGTGTGGAGTTTTTAAAAAAAAAATCTTGTTAGAGAAATTTAGAGGACCTATAGATTAGAACGCATAATTAAAAGATGAATTACATAGTATTTGAATGAAATGCAGAGGATTCGTCTAATCGATCCCTGTTAGCTTGGATTGAGGTGTAATTGATTGAATGATAGATAACAAAGACTCATGTAAGCAGTGTTATCGCTATCAACTTGCCTAGTTTTTCATTTCTTTATACTCATCTTTCCTGAATATGTTAAAAAGTGTTGATAGGGATCCTTAAACAGATAGCCGGGATTCAATGCTTGCTTTTCCTAGCGGGTATATAAAGATTATACACTAATTAAATACAATTATACACATATTATTCTTATATTATACACACACAGGCTACTTTTAGTTTAAGTGATTGGGTGAGCGGGTATTTGAATTTTGGGTTAATTCTTGTTGTTGGATAATGTATAGGATGCATCGTGACCAATTAAACTTAAAGTGTCTCCGCCCAAAAATCAACTCTATAGCCTGTGCGTATTATTTTTCTTGTTATGCTATGCCAAAGGGCTAAGGGTGGTTAGTGTTAGGGGTGGATGAGTATCTTTTTTCATAAGAAAACATCGCGATGCTTCTAAATTAAAGAAAGTAATTTCAACTGACAGTACAAAGATCGTAGTTGCTTTACGCTTGATGCTAAGAATCAAATTACTTCATTTTGTACTTGTCATCTGTCATTTTTTGGTATTTACTTGGGCATTAGACTGCAGAAACTGATGATGCAAGAATAGTCAGAGAATTTGCTGAGCTAGTGGATGCAAGTGAAGCTTATCTTAACCTGGTGAGATGCAATTACTCTGCTTATAGCAATTAATAAAAATGTATGAGATTTCTTAGCTTAATGAACACACATTGTGCTTAAGATCTCTTCTCTTTTTCTCTTCTTAAGAGTGGGGTCAAAATTTCTGAAACGCAAACGTTGGAGAAATATGTAGCGGCTACCATATCAGAGAGGTAGGCAAGTTTTCTTCACATGGGGGAGTTTCGTTGATTTAAATTATTAACATTGTTAAAAATACCTTCTTGAACAAATTGTCCTTTCAGGTTTATGGGGATGAAAGCTGCTGTCATCAGTGATGATCTCAGATTGAAGGGTTTCTGTGATAAGCTAGGCTTCACCTTCTTAGAGTTGAATGAGGTAATTGGTAGCATTATTGACCAGGTCGAGTCCTCCGTCTTAGCTTCCAAATTGTTAGAGTTGCTGGGTTTCCAACAAGGGAAGACCTTAGAGTCGAGCCAATTTGATTTGGTTATCCTTCACGTTGGAGCTGGTCAAAGGACAAATGGCCTCAAAGACTTGGATCATGTCAATCGCTTGGTCGGCTATTTAATGCAAATGGCACATCCTGGAACGGAAGTAGGTTCTAGGTTGCACATGTCAGTTGTATTGAGCTATGGTGTTGTTCGCGAGGATGATGATTCCATGTATTCTATTGCTGACACTAGGCCAGAGAATAACTCTAAAATTTCTCGTATTTTCCCTCGTCAAAGTTATACAATTAAAGAAGGAAAACCACGACCGAATGTTAGGTAAGTGCAATTTTGTCGCGTTCATTCTATATCATCCACGCATTAGTGGTGTCTGACGTATTTTTTAACAGGCAGTTTTGCCCCATGTTAGTGGCCCAGTGGCAGAATGCGGTGACTCGAAAGGATATGGTGGAGGCATATTCATACAAGGATTTCAAAGAGGTATCCAAGATTAAGAAGTGTTTAATGATTTTTACGTCATAGTTTGTGTGATCTTGCCTGCCTTTTCGTTGATCCATAATAATTTTAATTTCCGAAAGAAAAAGTACACTTTGATAAATGGTGCCAAATTCGATGCCATGTTTTGTTTCCTTGGTCAGTCTAATTGTGGGAAAATTATATTGAACGTGGTAATGCGTCAACTTGTCGTCACAAGAGTTATTGTCTGCTAACATGGATATATAAGGAAACTAATATTCTGTATTATCGTCTTTGAAACAGCATGGCGCAAACCTTGTGATTCCAGCTGATAGATTTTTACATGAAGTGGCATTTAAGATGTGGAAGGCTCCAAAGTACGGGGCTTGAGTTAGAAGTACAGGGAAAGTGTTGGCAAAAGATCTGCACGAGATGAAAGACATTCTGACGTTCTGGATCCAGATTTGTCATTTTGGACCTTTATTTTGATTTAAAAATGAGGCTCGATCATAGCAGGGGACGCTTACGGTCACCGAAAATGCCTTTCCTAGGAATAACAAGAACTAATAATCAGTCAACTGGATTTCATGGCATCTCTTTTAGTTGTCATTTCTACTTTTGTTTTTTGTATAAAATGTACTCTTGTTGGCAAATCGGTGGTGTGATAATTCTAATGGTTTTTCTTGCAGCTGTCCTTTTCTACTTTTTTTTTCCTATTACTTTAGCTTATCGAGAACATGATCCTCGATAGAAAGGTGTGGAGGACGAGTATTAGGGTTGAAGGTTGACAGATAGTCGTAAGTCTTGTCTACCAGTAATACTAGTTCTATTGTTGTATTTTCTTATTCCTAGTCCGTTATTAGTATATGTTGTGTTATTCGCTTCCGTTACCCTGTTACTTTGTTGTTACAATTGTTTGTTGATGTTCCTTGAGCTGAGGGTCTATTAACAACTTCATTATCTTCATAAGGTAGGGCTAAAGGTAGCCGCGCACACACTACTCTTTTTAGAACTCACTTGTGGGATTGTTTTTTTTTTATTTTTTTGGTTGTTGTTGTAGTTGTTTAGTGTGTACAAAGTAAATCAGATTTTTTGGCGAAGAAATGCTCATGTTTTAAAGTTATGGGTTAATATCCATTATTTTTATAATAAATTTTTATATTGCGTTAAAAGTTATGGGCTCAATTAAACTCGTTAGTTATTCACTACATCCGCATATGTTGACACAGGTGCAATCAAGGCTAAAGTAGCAAATATTAAAGGTCCCTCCATTCTAAAATACATTGAGTAAAAGTTATTTTTCTCAACTATGCGAGATAGCATGTATTTAGTAAAATAGTTAAGATGTGCCCTAGTTGTTCCGTATACCACATTTAAAACAAATGAGCAAACTTCATTTTTGGCCCATCGGTAGAAACTAATAGCATCCGGTAGCCCACGAATTGACCTATACAAGTCATAGCCTAAAAATAATTACAAATGCTAGCCGGAAATTCACTGAACGAATTCCCTCGCTGGGAACTTCATTTCTGCTAAGTTCTATTGAGTCTCATTCCCTAAAAGACTCAAATTCCATTTCCCTAAAATATCCAATATACCAAGTTAATGGATCTTTATGCTTTGTCACTATCTTCCAACTCATCTTTTTGTTTGTTTTATCAACTTGTTTTTGAATATAAAGTTAACGCTATATAATTATTAGATGGTCCAGTTATTTTCTTGATCTACTGATAGAGATAGTTCAAGATATTATGAGGTAATAAGCTTCATCCCCAACATGCAATTTCTCTAGTATTCTTTAAATTTTTGGAAGTTTTATGTAAAGGTCAGATTTTTTTTCATTTCGGGACAGACCCATTTACTGGATTTGAAGTTTTTTATTGAATGATTTATAGTGTTTGTGATTTTCTATAATTCTTGAATTTTTGTGGATATTCTTCATCAAAGATCAGATTTTGTCCATTTTTAGGAATAACCATAAGGTGGATATTGAATTTGACTTTCTTTTTTTAATTTATAAAAATGTGGTGCAAGTTGTGTGACGACCCAAAGGGTCATCACTTACTTTATTAATCATTTCGAGCTTCTAAGGCCTTGATAATCTCATTCTATGTTGCCTCGATTTACGTGCACGATCCGAGCATGTAGCCGGAAAGATTTTGTGATAGAAAATATGAATTCTATGAGAAATTTGGATAAAAATAATATTAATATTGATATGGTTGACTTCGGTCAATATTTTTGGTAAACGGATCCGGACCCGAGATTGGATGGTCCCGAAAGGTCCGTAGGAAAATATGAGACTTGGACATGCGTCCGGAGTCGAATTCTGAGGCCTAGAGCCCAAGTTATGAATTTTTCTATGAAATTGTTTTTGATGTAATTGTTAAAGGAAAATGAATTAATTGACCTTGGTAACGGGCTCGTATTTTGGTTCCGACGCCCGGTACAAGTCTTAAACATTATATATGTGCTTTCTGCAAAGTTTGGTGACATTCGGATGTCGTTTGATATGTTTTGGACCTTGAGTTCCAAGTTTGAAAGTTTTGAAAACCAAAAGTATGAAAATCATGAACTTGAGGCTTGATTTGATGAAAACGATGTGTTATTGGCGATGCGATCGCACCAACAAGTTCATAATGTGTTTTTGATGTTGTGTACATGTTTGGTTTGGAGCCCGGGGGGCTCGGGTAAATATTTGATAGGCCGTTGGATTAAATTCTGAATTTTTGCACTGCTGGTTTTTCACCCAGTTGTTGGCTTCGCAATTGCGAAGCATTCCTCGCAATTGCGAAGGTGGCAGATCAAGGCAGGGTTCGCAAATGCGAACCATTGATCACAAATGCGAAGTCCCCTCATGCCCAGTCTTGTTCGCAAATGCGAACAACCCAATATCCTGTCTGTGTTCGCAAATGCGAACAATAGTTCGCAAATGCAAACAACCTAATTTCCTGCCCGTGTTCGCAAATGCGAACAATCCAGTATCGTGCCTGTGTTCGCAAATGCGAACAATAGTTCGCAAATGCGAACATCCCAGTGTTGTCTTAGCTTCGCAAATGCGAACAAAAGTTCGCAAATGCGAACTTTCCAGCCTTAGCTTATTTTTCAAACTCCAGAAATTGGTCGGGGTTCGCAATTGCGAACCCATGTTCGCAAATGCGAACACAGAGACCTGTAAATCACGATTTCCAGCTTCATTCTTCACATTTCACAACCCAAAAACACCCATTTGTGATTCTTCACGAACTCCCTCTTCTTCAAAGTAATTGTAAGTCACTTTTTACTTAATTCTTTCAATTCCTAACATCATTAAACATGTTTTTCAATAGAAATCAAAGGTTTTCATGGTAGAATTTCTTGTTTTTGGTAGAATATAGGGTTTTTCATAAATTGGGAAATTGGACCTCGAATTGAGGTCCGATTTTGAAACAAATCATATACTTGAACTCGTGGGGGATGGGTAACCGGATTTTAGTCCGAACCCCGAGTTCCGACCATGTAGGCCCGGGGTCAAAATTCACTATTCCGGGCAGAATGTTGTAAAAGTTATAATTGGCCTTATGAATTAGTTTGTTGAGTAGTATTGATGATTTTAAATCAATTGTGTACAGATACGATTGGATTGGAGCCAAATTTGAAAGGAAAAGGCATTGCCACAGATTGAATTGTTCATAAACATTCGAGGTAAGTGTTTGTTCTATCCTAATTTGAGGGAATAGGATTATGTGCTATTTGTTATGTGATCGAGTGCGGTGTATGGGTTGTGGTGACGAGCATCCATACACTGGCGTCTAGTATGACCGTGAGTCGTTGTTAATGCTTATTGTGAGACATATTTGCAGATAAATTGTTGAACCTTTGCCAGGTTGTAGAATTGTTATTGTTCTCCCTTGTCGGGACTTGTTGTGAGGATGATTATTGATTGCCCTCGTTGGGACGGTTTATGAATTACTGTTTCATTCTTTGCCCTTAACTGTGATTGTTATTTGGGTGAGGAAGAGTGATAATGCACGAAGGGTGATGCCGTGCCTTGATTTATTATTTATGCACGAAGGTTAATGTCGTGCCTTGTTATTGATTATGCACGAAGGTTAATGTCGTGCCATGTTTTATTAATTATGCACGAAGGTTAATGTCGTGCCTTGTTTTATTGATTATGCACGAAGGATCATGCCGTGCCTTGTTATTGAACCATGTACGAAGGATCATGCCGTACCATGGATGTGAGGATGAGAGTAAAAGCACGAAGGGTGATGCCGTGCACTTTATTTGCTTATTTGGTGAGGATGAGAGTAAAAGCACGAAGGGTGATGCCGTGCAATTATTTGTCATTCCTTGACTTGATATTACTTGTTTTTCCATTATATTTTATTTGGGTGATGCCGTGCAACTACTTGCTATTCCTTGGCTTGATATTACTTGTGTTTCCATTATACCTTGTTTTCCTTGTGAACTTATTAACGGTTGTTAATTGTTGAGTTTCTTTGAGATATTCCTTATTGTGTTATTACTTGGTTAATTCTTGTTATTTGTGGTAATATATATTAGAGAATTGGGATTGTGTGGCGCACCGACCACTTTTATGATAAGAAATATGATCGTGTGGCACGCCGACCACAAAGTGATTTGAATCTTGGCATTGGCCATAGTTGCCGGTAGCGTATTGATATAGTTGGGAGCGAGTGGTATGCCTACCACAAGATATAATTATTAATACAGTTGGGAGCGGGTGGTACGCCTACCACAAGATATAATTCATTGATACAGTTGGGAGCAGGTGGTACGCCTACCACGAGATATGAAAAGAAAAATAAAGAATTGAGCCATGAAAGTAAGATTTAATTCTGTTGATTAGATTAATCTGGATATTATGAGTTATTGGCTGTTATTGCAGAGCAGAGTATTTCCTTATAAATGTTTATGTACATATATATATATATATATTGCAACTGATTATTTCTTGTTATTTTGTGGTACACATATATATATATTGAATTGCACAGGTTTATGTGAGTGTCTGGTCCTAGGCTTGTCACTACTTCGCCGGGATAGGCCGGGCACTTACCAGAACATGGGGTCGGTTGTGCTGATGCTACACTTCTGTGTGTTTTTGCACAGGTCCAGGTTTACGATCAGGAGCAGCAGCAGTAAATCTTTTGCGTGGGAGTTGATCATATTTGAGACCGAGGTAGCTTACAGACGTCCGCAGGCCCGGCGTCTCTCTCTTTACTTATGTTACTAGCTGTAGTCTCTTTGTTCCGAGATGAACAGATTATGTTATATTTCTTTCAGACTTTATGTGTAGTATTCAGTAGTAGTTCGCGAGTTGGTGACTCCACGTCTTGGGTAGAGGATTTCAGTATGATTTTACCTTGTAACTAGTTATTTCTAATTCGATAAAGTCTTCCGCACTTATTTAATTAAAGTTATGGTTTTCTTGATAAATTAATTATGAAATATTATTAAAAACAGGATAGTATGAATACAGTGGCTTGCCTAGCTACTACGAGTAGGCGCCATCACGATCCCGATATTGGGGGAAAATTCGGGTCGTGACAAGTTGGTATTAGAGCTCTAGGTTACATAGGTCTCACCACTCACGAACAAGCTTAGTAGAGTTTGAGAGGTAAGTACGGAGACGTCTGTACTTGTCCTCCAGAGTCTATTGAGTTAGGAAAAAGTTTCTCATTTGTTCTTTCTTATCGTGCGAATTTGTTCTTCAAAATGTTAAGTTGAATTTCTACTCTTGTCTTCCCACGAATGGCGAAGGCATGTACTGCTTCTTCAGCCGACAATGGCACATGCTGGTGATAGATCAACTATGCCTTCAAAAGTTTTACGGAGGACGGATATGTTTCACCAAACTCTTTCCTACCACCTTCAGCGGTGCATCTTTTGAGAACCCACAGGATCGTGCTTGACCGCTGTTATGAGGAATTACAGAACGTGGGAATAGTCGAATGCGAGGGGGTTTATTTTATTGTGCTACGGAGGGAAAACAAAAGTAGTGGGAAGATAATGTATTTACCACACCAGTTATGGTCCAACGGAAGATGCAATTATATCAGGAGATCACCTAATAAATCGTGTTGGGTTTCAACGGACCTAGACTTCCGGTCGATGTGATGGAGTCGTGAAGGACAAATATGATGAGTTATTGGAATGTATATATATGGTATGGAAAGGTCCTCCAAATAATTTATACATATTTAAGGTTGGTTTTTTTTGTGGGGTAAGAATCGCCCCCCAGAGAATGACGAAGAGTATATGAGTAAATGGGGTAGCTCAGCAGTGTTAAGCCAACATAGCAAAAGAGAAAATTGGCCGTCGATGTTTGTGACAAGCCTACGAAGAGGGCAAGCCGGCCAACGCAACGCTATCTACTAAACTCTATTTTAAGAAAATGTTCTAAATACGTCACCCCCGAGATTCTCTGCAATATGTAGTATATGCGATCTGAACGGTTGTACCAGGTCACAATGACCGTGTCCGAATATATATTGTCATGAACAACAAGTTAACTGAGCCTTAAAGGAATTGCTGTGAATGTGGAATTTTGGAGAAATATAATTTTAGGAAAGCACTCGGGCTACACACTCCATTGCAGTTAATATTTATCCTACATGGCCAGCCAGATGTATAGGTCAGGATGTTAGAGGTGGAGGTGAAAATCCTAGAGGTGGAGACCCAACCATTGATATAATATTTATGGTATGAGGGAGGTCACTACACCAGATGGTGTCATCACGTGTATAATTCAGATTGTTATAAACAGAATAATTTTCCCTTAATTTGATTTGGTTTTTGAAAGGAAATTTAGGCGAGTCTGTTTAACATGCTCCATTCATGAGCGAGCATCGTAATCATACTACTTAAGGAAATACTTCCGTTGAGATATTACATGAGGATAGACATCCCTATTATTAGGTGTTAGTCACTAAATATCTATGAGGCTAAGAGTGACTTTATATTACTTATTACAGTGGATTTTGATATAATTCTCGGAATAACTATTTTTAATCGTTAATTGTATGCCCTATCAGTATGAGGGTTCATTTTATGTCGTGATTATCTTTGACGAACAATTGTTGAAAGGAAGAAAGAAAGGAAATGAAAGATTTCAGATGATATGATGTGCAAGCACTGTGATTCAGTGTTGAGGATGAGATCCTCCAATTTTTGGCATAATGTGAAATATTTCCAAGCCGAGCTTCAAGTTGCGGTGGATATCATATGAGGACTAGGTCCTGGTAGTAAGAGTTTATGTGTTTAAAATTCTTCTTTTATGAATTAATATTTTCATATTGCATTCGTAAATAAGAGCCATGTTCGTTAGGACTATTTGACAATTCTTGTATAGTTTCTATTCATATTTAGCCGTTTCCATTTTGTGACCGTTGAGTTCTAGACTTTGAGATGAGCACCAAGTAAGGATAAATATGACGCATTAATTCGAGAAAGTAATCATGAGGTTTCCATACCTCACTGTGAGTAAAGTGGGAGTTTTCGAATAAGATATTTGATAACAGGGTTAATTGACAATGTTGTAATTTAAGAACAACTCTTATGGCCAGACTTCAGAGTCATGGATATGTGCATACGCATGAGGTGTTCGTGCCTTATTTAGACTTGTTCGTTGTAGTCTTCATTGTTTCCATATTGACCTACTCCTGTAGTCATGAGGAGCATGCGCAACATCTCAGAGTGACTTTGCAGACTCTGAAAGATAATCAGCTATATGCCAAATTTTCGAAATGTGAGTTCTGGTTGAGTTCGGTAGCATTTCTGGGTCACATTGTATTAGTGGAAGGTATTCAGGTGGACCCAAAGAAGATTTAGGCAGTCCAGAATTGGCCTCGACCAGCTTCAGTGACTGAGATCCGGAGTTTCTTGGGATTAGCAGGTTACTACCGTCGATTTGTAGAGGGGTTTTCTTCTATTGCAACCCCACCGACCAGATTGACACAGAAAGGTGTTCAATTTGAATGGTCAGATGAATGTGAGGCGAGCTTTCAAAAGCTCAAGACAGCCATGGCCACAGCACCGGTATTGATTTTACCCACGGGTACGGGACCTTATACTGATTATTGTGATGCTTCCCGTATTGGGCTTGGTGCAGTGTTAATGCAGGATGGCAAGGTTATTGCCTATGCTTCGAGGCAGTTGAAGATGCATGAAAAGAATTACCTAGTGCATGATCTAGAATTTGCGGCGATTATTCACGCATTGAAGATCTGGAGGCATTATTTGTATGGTGTAGTATGTGAAGTATACACCGATCATAAGAGTCTTCAGTATTTGTTTAAACAAAAAGAGTTTAATTTGAGGCAGAGAAGGTAGCTAGAATTGCGGAAAGATTATGATGTCACCTTTTTATATCATCGGGGAAAAAGCAAACGTGGTGGCTGACGCTTTGAGTAGGAAGTCAGCCAGTATGGGCAGTCTTGCTTATATTCCAGTCAATCAGAGGCCAATTTCTTTGGATGTTCAGTCATTGGCCAATCAATTTGTGAGGGACACGGTTCAGCGAGGAGGTGCTAAACAGGTCACCTTAGATGTTGATGGGATCCTAAGATATGCTTCGGGCGTGTGTTAATGATTTTGGAGGTTCATGGGATCAATTCCTGCTTTTGGCAGAGTTTGCTTATAATAATAGTTATCAATCGAGCATCCAGATGGCTCCTTATGAAGCGTTTTATGGTAGGCGGTGTCGTTCTCCGGTTGAATGGTTTGAACCGGGAGAAACTCGGTTATTCGGTACAGATTTATTTCAGGAGGCCTTAGATAAGGTCAAGATTATTCAAGATAGGCTTCGCACAGCTCAGTCTAGACAAAAGAGCTATGTAGATCGCAAGGTTCGAGATATAACTTTCATGATTGGGGGAGCGAGTATTGCTCCGAGTGTCGCCTATGAAGGGCATGATGAGATTTGGAAAGAAGGGCAAACTTAGCCCTAGGTTTGTTGACCATTCGAGATTCTTGATCGTGTGGGAGATGTGGCATATAAACTTGTCTTGCCACCTAGCTTATCAGTTGTGCATCCAGTGTTTCATGTGTCCATGCTTCGAAAATATCACGGCGATCCATCGCAAGTGTTAGATTTTAGCACTGTCCAATTGGACAATGATTTATCCTACGAGGAGGAGCCGGTGGCCATTCTAGACCGGCGGGTTCGACGATTGAGGTCGAAGAGTTATCCTTCTGTGCATGTTCAGTGGAGAGGTCAGCCTCCTGAGGCGTCGACCTGGGAGTCAGAGTCTGATATGCGGAGCCGCTACCCACATTTGTTTCCTGACTCAGGTACTTCTTTCTTTTGTCCGTTCGAGGACGAACGGTTGTTTTAGAGGCGGAGATTGTGACGACCCAAAGGGTCATCACTTACTTTATTAATTATTTCGAGCTTCTGAGGCCTTGAAAACCTCATTCTATGTTGCCTCGATTTACGTGCACGATCCGAGCATGTAGCTGGAAAGATTTTGTGATAGAAAATATGAATTCTATGAGAAATTTGGATAAAAATGATATTAATATTGATATGGTTGACTTCGGTCAACATTTTTGGTAAACGGATCCGGACCCGAGATTGGATGGTCCCGAGAGGTCCGAAGGAAAATATGGGACTTGGACATGCGTCCGGAGTCGAATTCTGAGGCCTAGAGCCCAAGTTATGAATTTTTACGTGAAATTGTTTTTGATGTAATTGTTAAAGGAAAATGAATTAATTGACCTTGGTATCGGGCTCGTATTTTGGTTCCGACGCCCGGTACAAGTCTTAAATATTATATATGTGCTTTCCGCAAAGTTTGGTGACATTCGGATGTCGTTTGATATGTTTTGGACCTTGAGTTCCAAGTTTGAAAGTTTTGAAAACCAAAAGTATGAAAATCATGAACTTGAGGCTTGATTTGATGAAAACGATGTGTTATTGGCGATGTGATCGCACGAACAAGTTCATAATGTGTTTTTGATGTTGTGTACATGTTTGGTTTGGAGCCCGGGGGCTCGGGTAAAGATTTGATAGGCCGTTGGATTAAATTCTGAATTTTTGCACTGCTGGTTTTTCACTCAGGTGTTGGCTTCGCAATTGCGAAGCATTCCTCGCAATTGCGAAGGTGGCAGATCAAGGCAGGGTTCGCAAATGCGAACCATTGATCGCAAATGTGAAGTCCCCTCATGCCCAGTCTTGTTCGCAAATGCGAACAATAGTTCTCAAATGCGAACAACCCAATATCCTGTCTGTGTTCGCAAATGCGAACAACCCAATTTCCTGCATGTGTTCGCAAATGCGAACAATAGTTCGCAAATGCGAACTATTAGCGAACAATAGTTCGCAAATGCGAACAATAGTTCGCAAATGCGAACAATCCAGTATCCTGCCTGTGTTCGCAAATGCGAACAATAGTTCGCAAATGCGAACATCCCAATGTTGTCTTAGCTTCGCAAATGCGAACAAAAGTTCGCAAATGCGAACTTTCCAGCCTTAGCTTATTTTTCAAACTCCAGAAATTGGTCGGGGTTCGCAATTGCGAACCCATGTTCGCAAATGCGAACACGGAGACCTGTAAATCACGATTTCCAGCTTCATTCTTCACATTTCACAACCCAAAAACACCCATTTGCGATTCTTCACGAACTCCCTCTTCTTCAAAGTAATTGTAAGTCACTTTTTACTTAATTCTTTCAATTCCTAACATCATTAAACATGTTTTTCAATAGAAATCAAAGGTTTTCATGGTAGAATTTCTTGTTTTTGGTAGAATATAGGGTTTTACATAAATTGGGAAATTGGACCTCGAATTGAGGTCCGATTTTGAAACAAATCATATACTTGAACTCGTGGGGGAATGGGTAACCGGATTTTGGTCCGAACCCCGAGTTCCGACCATGTGGGCCCGGGGTCGAAATTCACTATTCCGGGCAGAATGTTGTAAAAGTTGTAATTGGCCTTATGAATTAGTTTGTTGAGTAGTATTGATGATTTTAAATCAATTGTGTACAGATACGATTGGTTTGGAGCCAAATTTGAAAGGAAAAGGCATTGCCACGGATTGAATTGTTCATAAACATTCGAGGTAAGTGTTTGTTCTATCCTAGTTTGAGGGAATAGGATTATGTGCTATGTGTTATGTGATCAAGTGCGGTGTATGGGCTGTGGTGACAAGCATCCATACACTGGCATCTAGTATGACCGTGAGTCGTTGTTAATGCTTATTGTGAGACATATTTGCAGATAAATTGTTGAACCTTTGCCAGGTTGTAGAATTGTTATTGTTCTCCCTTGTCGGGACTTGTTGTGAAGTGAGATATTGATTGCCCTTGCCGGGACGGTTCATGATTTATTGTTTCATTCTTTGCCCTTAACTGTGATTGTTATTTGGGTGAGGAAAAGTGATAATGCACGAAGGGTGATGCCGTGCCTTGATTTATTATTTATGCACGAAGGTTAATGCCGTGCCTTGTTATTGATTATGCACGAAGGTTAATGTCGTGCCATGTTTTATTATTTATGCACGAAGGTTAATGCCGTGCCTTGTTTTATTGATTATCCACGAAGGATCATGCCGTGCCTTGTTATTGAACCATGTACGAAAGATCATGCCGTACCATGGATGTGAGGATGAGAGTAAAAGCACGAAGGGTGATGCCGTGCACTTTATTTGCTTATTTGGTGAGGACGAGAGTAAAAGCACGAAAGGTGATGCCGTGCAATTATTTGTCATTCCTTGACTTGATATTACTTGGTTTTCCATTATATTTTATTTGGGTGATGTCGTGCAACTACTTGCTATTCCTTGGCTTGATATTACTTGTGTTTCCATTATACCTTGTTTTCCTTGTGAACTTATTAACTGTTGTTAATTGTTGAGTTCTTTTGAGATATTCCTTATTGTGTTATTACTTGGTTAATTCTTGTTATTTGTGGTAATATATATATATATATATATATATTAAAGAATTGGGATCGTGTGGCGCGCCGACCACTTTTATGATAAGAAATGGGATCGTATGGCACGCCGACCACAAAGTGATTTGAATCTTGGCATTGGCCATAGTTGCCGGTAGCCTATTGATATAGTTGGGAGCGAGTGGTACGCCTACCACAAGATATAATTATTAATAAAGTTGGGAGTGGGTGGTACGCCTACCACAAGATATAATTCATTGATACAGTTGGGAGCGGGTGGTACGCCTACCACGAGATATGAAAAGAAAAATAAAGAATTGAGCCATGAAAGTAAGATTTAATTCTGTTGATTAGATTAATCTGGATATTATGAGTTATTGGCTGTTATTGCAGAGCAGAGTATTTCCTTATAAATGTTTATGTACATATATATATATATATATTGCAACTGCACAGGTTTATGTGGGTGTCTGGTCCTTGTTTATTTCTCGTTATCTTGTAGTATACATATATATAGAACTGCACAGGTTTATGTGGGTGTCTGGTCCTAGGCTTGTCACTACTTCGCCGGGATAGGCCAGGCACTTACCAGCACATGGGGTCGGTTGTGCTGATACTGCACTTTTGTGCATTTTTGCACAGGTCCAGGTTTCGATCAGGAGCAGCAGCGGTAGATCTTTTGCGTAGAAGTTGAGCAAATTGAGACCGAGGTAGCTTGCAGACGTCCGCAGGCCCGGCGTCTCTCTCTTTACTTATGTTACTAGCTGTAGTCTCTTTGTTCCGAGACGAACAGATTATGTTATATTTCTTTCAGACTTTATGTGTAGTATTCAGTAGTAGTTCGTGAGTTGGTGACTCCACGTCTTGGGTAGAGGATTTCAGTATGATTTTACCTTGTAACTGGTTATTTCTAATTCGATAAAGTCTTCCGCACTTATTTAATTAAAGTTATGGTTTTGTTGATAAATTAATTATGAAATATTATTAAAAACAGGATAGTATGAATACAGTGGCTTGCCTAGCTACTACGAGTAGGCGCCATCACGATCCCGGTATTGGGGGAAAATTCGGGTCGTGACAAGTTGAGAGCAAGTTGGATGTTGATATTTATTTTTGCTTGATTAATTGTATGGTGTCTAGAGATTTCTGGGTTACTACATTTAGATGGAATAGTCAAAATTAAGTTTTGACAGATTGGAGCATTCTGGTGAAGATGGGGATATTGAGATAGAATTCTTATGGTACTATTGAGCTTTGACAGATTGTGAAATTTATACAAAATCGACAAAATCAACAAAATCAACGAATAGATTGTCACTATACAATATAAATTGGTATTATACAAAATAGATTGTCAATATACATCAAATATATAAAATATATGTAACTATACAAAATATATACAAAATAGATGTAACTATACAAAAAATATACAAAATAGATTGTCACTATACAAAAAATATACAAAATAGATATTTCTATACAAAATATATACAAAACGACTATCACTATACAAAAATATATGATACACTCCAAAATATTAGAAAATACACATTATACACAATTTTTATATATTTTTAGACAGATTATACATTCACGATACAAGTTATATTTGGGATACACAAATATATATACTTTAGATACACAAGCACAGTTGAGATAGGCTCAATGTACACTATCGAACTTAGGGTACAATATTTATACATTGCAAAAAAAAAATAAATTCTCCATTGCGCTAGGTTGGGGTGGAACCTGCGACCATCTGCTTAGAAATCAGGTGCTCTACCCACTGAGCTACAAGCACTTACATTGTCATACTCTTTCTGTTCGGCTACTATATGCAATATGTTTCGGCCGAAGGGCCATTTTTTGAAAGTGGGTCAAAATATGGGCTATTAAAATTTTGAGGGGCTATAGAAGGTAGTTTTTCCAAAACAAATATACTCTTAAGATCATTGGAAAATCTACTAGAATTACAATTCACCAATACCTGTACAATTGCAGTTTGTCTAATTCATGTACTATTTAGTGAAAAATTTTATTTTGTGCCTCGCACAACTAAGACTAATTGTGTGAGGCTTCTTTTTTGTCTCATAACAGTATGGTCCCAGAATTTTTATTGACGCAGATGTATAAGATATGGGTCAACAAATATGTGAGATAAAAAGAGGTCTTATACAACTAGTGTAAGTTGTGTGAGTCACAAAATAAGATCACTCCTATTCAATAGCAAATTTTGGTACAATCAGAACTACAGTGTCACATAAATTAAAATATCAAACTAATAGTCCGTTTGGCCAAGCTTCTCGGATATCAAAAGTACTCTCCCCCCCCCCCCAAGCACTTTTAAAATAAATTAAGTTGTTTAGCCAAGACGGAGAAGTACTTTTGGCCGGCAGTAGACGCAATTTTTCTACTTTTGGGAAGAAGCAGAAAATTCTAACTTCTTGCAAGAAACAGAAGCATAAGCAAAAAATTAATTATTCAAGACAATCATCCTCACCATAAAATTTATATTTTCCAAATTATCTCTTACTGATTTAAGTTTTTTCGCTTCTTTTATTGTTTCTAGTTTCTACCATTCTTTTAAAATAGATATATAATATATATGATCATATTCAAATTCTTTTTTGACTTTTTTTGTTTTGATTTTTTTCTCTGTGTAATGTCTTGTAACTTTCCAAATTATCATACTAAAGCAAATTATCTACATCCTTCTATGGAATATTAATTCCCTTCTTGCAAATAACCATTTATAATTTTTTCCTATTAATTCTCGAATCTTTAAAACAGTTATCAAATCTAAATTTGTGAAAATTACCTACAAATAGGTAATACTTTATTCCAATTTTGTAGGAAATATGTCAATTCGGAAGAAATTTGTAGTAAAACGAATCCTCCTCCTAAACCAATACAGAAGGAGACTGAGAATCACGGACCTAAGAATCCTAGAGTACCAGTGGTGCAAATTGGTACAACAAGAAAGAAACTACAAGGGCAGTCGAGCAGTATATTGCAGGAGGTCAGGTTAAATACATGGCAGAATATCACAGACAGATTTACATTGAGGGTGTGGGTATATGCACCCATACTCCCCTCCCTAGACTATGTATATAATTTTTTCAATTATGTAATTAAATATATTTGTGGAAGCATCTACTCAAGTGCTTGGTTTGGTGCATTCGTGACCATATGCCCCTCTTATGTCCTTCCTGTCCCCAAGGTCAAGGGTTTGATCCCTATACCATTTTTTTGATTAATTCCTTTTGTAATTAATTACAATAAATAAATTTTCATTTCTCACACCATTTTCAATTAACACATCCCTGTGGCCTTTCTTTCTTTTCAATGAACAAACAAATACATTTTTTTTTAACTTTTAAAAAAAAAATTTCCTTTTGCCTACGTCTTTTTTATTTTCTTTTCCTAATCATTATTTTGAGTACAAACACTTTAAAATCTCTAAAAGCAAAGTACTCATGACTTGTCTCTCTCGATTTTGACGCTCTCAGTGGATTCAAAGCAGGAAAATCCCTGCTCAATATTAAGCGCCGCTTTTAAAAACTTTTTGAATGTTTGTTTAATTTGCTATATAGAGTGTGAAATATTTAAAACTGTAAGTAATGATGTTATTACTGATTATTTTCAATAAAAACTCGTCGAGGACAATTGTAAAGTAAATGATATTTTTTGCCAATATATATTAATATAGTTTGCTCGTCTACTTGCCGCCATCATAAAATTTTATATAATGGAACAAAACATCTATGTTAAAGATAATAGTACACCCATGGTATTAAAATCCTGGATACACCTCTACAGATTACTCCGGAAAGAATTGGTAAAGGAAAACAAAATAAGGGGCAGGCTATTAAGAGTAGGGGTGTGCATTCAAATCGATTTATCGATAAATCAAATCGATTATTTGTTATCAGTTTATCGATTTTGATTTCGAAATTTTTCTTATCGAGTTATCAATTTTGATTTTGATTTTTCCTCTTCAATTTATCGGTTTATCGATAAACCGAAAAGATACACTAAAAGGAATTTTTTTTTTAAAATTTTTTTAATTTTTTTTACCCTTATTCTATAATTACCCTTTTCTTTACCCTAATTCCCTTACCCTATTATTTTCTCTACCATATTTAATGAATGATTATATTTAAAGCTAAAGGAATGGAGTTAAAATTAATGAAAAACAAAATTAATTGTGATGATGTATTTTTTTATACCGTTGGAATGTTGATGGAATACATTTGATCACTTACTTTAGTTTCGTTGCATGTGCTTGTTGACACAATTTTTATATTATAAATGGTGTTCGTCTTATTTTAGCTTCTTTTGTCCATATTAGTTAGGCGTGTTTATAGAAATATACTTTCCGTGGAATCCCGTAAATTTTCTTAATTGTGTAATCGATAACCGAATCGATAAGCCCCAAAAGTTGATAAATCTAAATAGAAAAATTGAAACTTATTGAAATGAAAATGATAAGTATATGTACAAATTGATAATCGATAAATAATTATCGATAAGGGTCAAAATCGAATCGATAAATCGATTGCACACCCCTACTTAGAGTAGTAACACACTTCAGGTATTAAATAAGGTAGATACTATGAAGCTTGATGTAACTGAAGTTAAATAGAATATGGGAGGTCAGGTCATCCCTTATGCTGAGGATGATTAATAGCCCAGCATGAATTTTGGGATCTTATTTGTGTATGCATTTAATAGAAGAGAGGAAACAAGAGGTTTGTGAGAATGTTTAGTGAACCAGTTGTCTGGATGTACTAAGCAATGACAAGTTGTGTGAGACATTAATTCTGTATTACGCATGGAAGATAGAATTGGTTAAAATCATGTTACATGGTCAGAGGTGGTGCATTTTTATAATTGCATAAAAGCTTGTGGACTTATTGAACTTCTCATCAGGAAAATAAATATTCTTGGAATGACATACATAATGATCATAGAATCTATTCAAAAATAGACCGGCCATTCATAAACAATTCATTGCCACTTGCATATCTTTGATTCCAAAAATACCCGAGCCAGAAGTAGCTAGTCAATTCAGACCAATCTCATGTTGCATTGTACTTTACAAAAGCATCTCCAAGATGATCCGTTGTAGACTAAAGGGTGCAGTGAATGAGCTTGTGGCAGACAACCAATCAACATTTATACTAGGAAGATCAAGGCTCCATAATTTACTAATTTGTCATGATATACTTAGGCACTACAATAGAAAATTACTCCAAGATTCTTGATGAAAATTGATCTGAGGAAAGTATATGACATTTTCAGCTGACAATTCCTGACAGAGGCACTGTATTGTCACGATCCTAGTTCACCAATCGTGAACATGTCGTGATGGCATCCAGTCCCCACGACTAGGTAAGCCTAACACGTTGCGGAATATACAAGTTATGAACGTTAAACAAGAAATAGCGAAAAAACAATATAAATAGGAATGTAATCCGTGCCGCTTGGCACATACACTCGTCAACACACTGTATAAAACACCACCAAGACCCGGAATCCCACGGGCAACACGGACTAAAAGAGAGTATACAACTGTGGCTCTATGTTGAAGAGTATCTAACAACGACATGAGAGAAAACATCTACTAATATAATACTATCAGAATAGAAGGAAGGCCTCCGGATCCGCGGACGTAGCAGATCATACCTCGAGGTCTCCCAAAAAGCTGCGGAATCACCTAGTATGAGCTTGTCCTGATGTACCTGGATCTGCACAACAAAAGTGTGCAGAAGAGTAGCATGAGTACACCACGGCGGTACTCAGTAAGTGCCAAGCCTAACCTCGATGGAGTAGTGACGAGGAAGGTCAGGGCCCTACTGAGAAACAATAATATAATGATAATAACAATAATAAGCAGTTTAAATGATAATAATTTCCGAAATAACAACAATAAGATGATTACTGCAATCGTCTACAATTAAGCTAACAACAAATAACCAACTCAATAAAACAAGTCCAGGACCTGTGGGAATCGAACCCACAGTCCCATTGACAGTACCTCTGGGTCTCCGGGAATCGAACCTCAATAAATCTCAGGATCTCCGGGAATCGAACCCGCAGTCCACATCTCAATAAATCTCAGGATCTCCGGGAATCAAACCCGCAATCCACATCTCAATAATTCTCAGTATCTCCGGGAATCGAACCCGCAGTCCACATCTCAATAAATCTTAGGATCTCCGGGAATCGAACCCGCAGTCCACATCATTATCACTCCGGGTCACTAGGAATCGAACCCACAGCCCTGGGATCTCCGGGAATAGAACCCGCAGTCCACAAACACAGCAAGTAAAGGAATACACAGAGAGAAATATAATATGCTTAACTATAACTTCACCGATAAACAGCGCCAGCGATTACCAAGAAAACTCTAGTAAGACAATTAGGCAACTAGACAGTTAAATACTACCTAATCATGCTTTTCTAACTGCTACCGGGTAGGAATATCGAATTTAACAAGCTAAAAACAGGAATATCACTCATCGAACATTTTAAGTAAAGTATGTGTTCAACAACCGGCGCATGTACACGCCCGTCACCTCGCGTACAAGGCATTTAAAGTATCACATAATATCCTAGGGGTGAAAGTCCCCCACACGAGGTTAGACAAGCCACTTACCTCAATTTCGGTACAAAACCGCTAAGAAATAACCCTCTTGCCGCGAATGTCGGCCACCACAAGTATAATATCTGATAAAAATCAATAGAATCACATCAAAATAGGCCAATTGGGCATTACCCAATCAAAATAACTCAAAATACACCAAAACCCACAAGTTGCCAAAACCCGACTTTTGGTACGCTTATCGAAAAGTCACGAAAATTATATTTTCGGGTTCCTTATCTCAATACGAGTCCGTTCATATAAAATTTATCGAAATCGGACTCCGTTTGCCCATTCAAATCAAAGATTTTCTAACATTTAGGCCTAGGGCTCAAACCCACCTTTAATATTCCATTTTCAGTGAAATAATCACGGATTGCATGATAAACCAACGAATTAAGGTCAAGAAACTTACCCCCGATGATTTCCCGATGATATCCCAGCGTTTCCCCTTCAAAATCCTCTCTTGGAGCTCAACAATGGCGGTTTTGGTGTGTTAGGCCGCGACCGAAATGTTCTGGACTTAAAGTCACTGCCAGGCCATTTTACTCTACGCGATCGCAGCACTGGGCTTGCGATCGCGATGCACAAAATATGGGCGGCCTAATTTTCCTCTACGCGATCGCGTGATCCTGGACGCGATCGCAGTGAACAACTCAGCGACCCTACGCGATCGCAATGACACGAACGCGATCGCGAAGAACAAACTCGGCCGGCTCCCAGATTAACCTACGCGATCGCGACACTCGCCACGCGATCGCACTGCTTCAGACCAAATACCCTACGCGATCGCATAAAACCTCACGCAATCGAAATGCTTCAACCTCCAGACTTACGCGATCGCACAACCCACCTTGCGATCGCAGAGCTCCGGGCTTTTCCCTTACGCGATCCCATCCTAGGCATCACGATCGCGATGCATTACCACCACACCTTACGCGATCGCGTGGCCATCTCCGCGATCGCGGAGAGCAAAATTGCTCTGCAATAATTGCAGCAGAAACAGGAGTGCCTTTTGGCACAAATTGGTCCGTTTGGACCCCCGAATTCATCCCGAGTCTCCCGGGACCCCAACGAAGACCACCAACATACTCCAAAACACGATACGAACTCATTCAAATCATAAAAACACGTCTAACAACATCAAAACCCATAATTCACATCGAATTCAAGCCTAAATTACTTAAAACTTTCCGAATTGCACATTCGATCTAAAACCCGACCAAACGACGTCCGAATGACCTGAAAATTTGCGGATATATCCAAAATCACATAACGAAGCTACAAAAATTATCGGAATTCCATTCCGATCCCCGTATCAAAATCTCACCTATCGTTCGGATTCGCCAAAATTTCAACCTTCGGCATTTCAAGCCTAATTGAGCTAAGGACCTCCAAAATACATTCCGAACGCGCTCCAAACCCTGAAATCACCCAACGGAGCTAATGGAACCATCGTATTTCCGTTCCGAGATTGTCTTAACACTGTTCCGGTTATGGATTATTTTCTATCTCTAAAGCTCTCATTTAGGGACTAAGTGTCCTAAAATACTTCAAATTTCAGGGCCGACTCTCCCGGCAAACCACAATAGCAGAAATGTACTTAGGGAAATAGTTAAATTAGGGATTGGGGCGTAATTTTCTAAAACGACCGGCTGAGTCGTTACATGTATGGGCTATGTTTTCCACCTAAGTTCATCATGCTGATAATAAGCTGTGTGTCAACTCCTAAGTTCTCTATTAATGTGAATGGGAAAATTCATGGCTATTTTGAAGGTAGAAGGGGACTAAGGTTGCGTGATCATATGTCATCACTATTATTTTTTCTTATAATGGAATACTTGTCAAGGGTGTTCAAAAGTATAGGTTGCCTGCCTGACTTTATGTTAGTTGCTATGTTTTAGGACTGCAGTTTAGCTTTGAATAGTAACAGTTACATTGATTGCAGTTACTTCTTTTAAATTCTGCAGTTATTTTTTTTTCCAGTATCTTTGTTAGTTTTTGTTTAAGTTGATCATGTGCTGATATTCAGTACCATGAAGTTAGTAGTCAAGTTTTTCTTATAAATTGTAACTCAGATTACAATGAAAAGCATCTTTCTTCTGTATTAGTCATGCTCTCTCTTTTCAGATTTCTTCTATGTTCTTCATTCCATTAATATTTTGCTCTTTCATTAATCACAAACATTTACTTATTTTCTAGTTTGTTGATTAAAGTTTTGTGTGAGTGCAAGTAGATTCTGTGGACGCTATGGACGGAGAAATAATTGTTTCTTTGATTGCACCACCAACCTTTGATTGAGAAAGTTATCAGATCCGGGTTGTTAGAATGCAGACCTATTTGGAAGCGTTGGATCTTTGGGAGGCTGTTGAAGATGATTACGAGATTGCTCCCTTGCCAAACAATTCCACGATAGCTCAGATAAAAAATTACAAGGAGAGGAAAACTAGAAAGTCAAAAGAAAAGACATGCTTGTTTGCTGTAGTTTCACCCACCATTTTTACTCGTATCATGTCTTTGAAGTCAGAAAAAGAGGTATGGAATTATCTCAAGACTGAATATGAAGAAGATGAAAAAGTTTGAGGAATGCAAGTGCTAAATGTGGTGCGTGAATTTGAGTTGTGTGAGCACGTGATTTTTGCCCTAAGCAAATAAATTTCAATATAAATATAAAAATAGATTTTTGATGTGCAATTGTATTTTTTAGTTGAAATACTTGTGTGTTTGTTGTTAAAATAAGTTTGAAATTAAAACTACAAAAGAATCAATTAGAAAATGTCACAAAAAATATGAAAAGTTAGAAAAATCAATAAAAAATACAAAAATACCGGAAAAATAAAAGAAAATGGAAAAAATATCATAAAATACCAGAAAAATCAGGAAAAATAGGAAAATAAAATAAATATAACAATTGGAAATAAATACAAAAAGAGAAAATGAAATACAAAAGAAAATACTAAGAAAATACAAGAAAAAATACAAAAATACAAAAATAATTTGGGCAGAAGCACAAAAGATACAGGCCCAAACATGTAAAAGCCTAAGAGATCAGCTGGCTAGTTTGAGCCTACAACCTAACGACGACGTACGAGGCTAATTCAATCTTGGCCGTTGATAAAGTTAATCCAACGAATCACATAAAGTGGTTCAATTAAAAACCAAACGACGCCGTATTTGAAGTTAATCCTGGCCGTCCAAAAGAATGATCAAATGGATGATTTTGAGTCTCATTAAAGATTAAACGATGTAGCATTGTGAAATAATCCTGGCCGTCCATGTTTGAGCATCTAACGAATTTTAAGAGATCTCTCATTTAATGGAACGATGCCGTTTTAAGGGGATAAATCATGTCCATTGATCTCAGTTGATCCAAGGGCCAGGATCACACAAGATCAAAGGGATATATAAATCCCAATTTCCCGTTCAAAATCGATACATACACATATACACATTTCAGACCACTGAAACCCTAGCCGCCTTCTTCGTCTTATTCATCCCTTCGTCTCTCATGGAGACTAACCGAACTGGCTTGAAACCCTTGCCGTCTCTGGCTCAAACAAACACCCAATACCTTACCCCTAACCCCCGTACACCACAACTACCATAAAACCTTAGAAAACCAAAAAGCCCCTTCTTTCTTGAATGTCCGATCGCCGGAACCCTAGCCGGCGACCTTAAACCTATGAACCAGGCTTCAATTTTTACACCATAAGACCACCTTAAAGAGACCTTTCACCTCATCTAGGTGGCTGGTCTCGAATCAAGCTAGAACCGTTCGCATAAAGCAAAAGAAAGCTCGCCAGAACCCTACTCCGGCGAGCACCCAAAACAAACCCTACCCCCAAAACCTCTCAAACAACACCCAGACCACCCCTTACCCACAAAAACTTCAAAAAAGAAGCTCCATCGCGAAAAGCTAATATTCAGAAGACTTTAAGTCTTTAAGAGATTCTGAGGTCTGGAAATAACAAAAAAAAGAGAAAGAAGAAATAAAAAAGAAGGAAAGAAAGAAAAGAAAGAAAGAAAAAAGAAAGGAAATGAAATCCTGAAAGCTAAGTTCTTCCTACCCTTCTTCTTCTTTGCCTATTTGCCTTCTGTAAATGTTCTTGATGTTCTTGTTAGCCTGTCACGACCCCAAATCTGGTCGTGATGGCGCCCAGCACACTGCTAGGCCAGCCCGACCCATCAAGAACAATCATAGAGCTATGAGCTTGCCTTATCCCATTTAAGCATATCAATTGTAAAATAAAGTGATGGATATATCGAAACAGGGGAACCAAGTCCCAACGCATACCAACTCCCATAGACCGAAGGGTCAAGAGTCACGAGCCTCTACAGAGTATACAAAGTGTAAATAGTGAATATAATTGTGCAAAGTGTGGGATGATCAGAACAAAAATACAGACAAACTAGAGAATCAGGTCCTGCGAACGCTGGCAGCTACCTCGACTATCCAAAAGCACTCCCGAGCCGCAATAGAATCAGCTCTACTGTGATGTACCTGGATCTGCACACAAGGTGCAGGGAGTCGGGTGTGAGTACTTCCAACTCAGCAGTAATAAAAGTAAATAATGTTGAAGGGAAGAAAACCTCGCAAGGCACTATTTCATGCTACACAATACAGAACTATCCTTATTCCTTACCAGCATATGTGAGTAGATTATTAGAAATCTCAATTTTTAGATTCTTTCTTTCATGAAACATACCAATACCTGGAACAATCTCAAACAGTGCAAGTCCGCACTCAAATCAGCCCCTCGGGCTCAGCACTCCTTATCAATTTGCACCAGGAGATCCGGTCAATAAGGCAACTAATGCATGTGTGCCATTAATGTATGAGTGCTAAATGTTATGCCACGTAGTACACGTAAACCAATGTATGTATGCCATGTAATGCATATGACCGCTACGGCGCGTAGCCCAATCCAATTTGGGTACCCGTGCTCACTGTGAGGGTTCAGACTCCGGAGGGGCTCCTACAGCCCAAGAACAATATTAATATCACACCTGCTGCGGCGTGCAGCCCGATCCGTATACCACTGCGGCGTGCAGTCCGATCCATGCATGTGTATGCATATGCTCACATAAATTGTCCTGCCCTAACATATGGCCCTCGGCCCCAGTCAGTCTAACAAATAATCAAGAAAGCTCTACGGGCAACAATATCATATTAGCTCACAGCTAAAAATGTTATTAAGACCTTGTTCAAGTTTTTCATAACCTTATAAAAATGCTGATTAGCAAAATACCATTTTAAACCTTAAATTTAGAATAAAATATGCACAGTGTTATCAAAACAGTGATACCAATCCCCGAAGGATTCAAATAATTGGCACGAAGCCCAAACATGATAATTAGTCCAATTCATTTCAACAATTAGGTGTTATTATTTATTACGCGGGACGGACCAAGTCACGCTCCCCAATGGTGCTCTACCCCACGCCCGTTATCCGGCGTGCAAGTCACCTCAACACAGCACTAAGATGTGCAAGTCCGGGGTTTACTAACCCTCAGGACATCATTTACATGTATTACCCACCTCGAACCGACGAAAACTCATGCCCGCGACGCCTTAGCTCCTTGAACCGTCATCCACGCATGTCAAAACTAGCCAAAATCAGTACAAATATATCAACATAGGCTAATGGAACATAACCCAATCGAAAGAACTCGAAAAATATCAAAAATCACGAAATTTGCAAAACCCGAGCCCTGGGACCACATCTCGAAAAATTTCGAAACTCATATTTCCAGAATCCTCGTCTCGCCACGAGTCCATACATATAAAATTTACCAAAATCGAAGTTCGATTGGCCTTTCAAAACCCAAATTTTCGTTTTCAATAACTAGGCCACAATCCTTCACAATTTCTACCCAAATTCATGAAGATTGAATGTTAATTCTACCATAAAATGATGTTTTTGAGTCAAGAAACTTACCTCCGATGAATACCCGATGAAATCTCAGTGTTTTCCCGTGAGTTCTTCTTTCTAGGGCTCAAAATTGTGTTTTTGGGGTATAAACCCGCGACTACACTGTCTCTGCAATTAAACTCACTGCCTGAACAATTAACTCTACGCGTTCGCGATGTCCCTCACGCGAATGCGATGGCCTGCTCGATTACTTCATCGCGAACGTGACGCTCTATCACGCGTTCGCGAAGTTCATTTCCCCCAGCCGCCGGATTTCTTCTATGCGAACGCGTCTCCCTTTCACACGATCGCGATGGTCTCCATCTTTCTCCTACGTGAACGCGTAGGTCCCCACGCGAACGCGAGGCTTTGCCTGTTTCACCTTCGCGAATGCGGCCTTCTCCCACGTGAACGCGATGCATTGCCCTGCCTGGCCTTCGCGAACGCGGACCTTGCCCTCGCGAACGCGAAGGCTAAAATCCTGCCCAGAGATCTGCAATTTACAGCAGACTTTTCTTTACTTCAAAATGCCGGATGATGGTCCGGATTCACCCCGAGGCCCCCGGGATCCCAACGAAAACCACCAACATACTACAAAACACGATACGAACTTGTTCCAATCATAAAAACACCATCCTAAGCATCAAAATCACCAATTACACACGGATTCAAGCCTAAGTTTCTTCAAAATTTCCGAATTGCTCATTCAATCAAAATCCCGACCAAACGACGTTCGAATGACCTGAAAATTTGCAGGCATATCCAAAATCACCTAACGGAGCTACTGCAACTGTCAAAATTCCATTCCGACTCAGGGATCAAAATCTCACCTACTGTTCGGATTTCACCAAAATTCAACTTTAGCCAATTCAAGCACATAACTACATCGAGCCTCAAAATTCAATTCCGATTGCTCTCCTAAGTCATAAATGATCCCCTGAAACTAGTCGAATCATCAGAATCTGATTCCGAGCACTCCAACTCGATAGTCAACTCTAGGTTGACTTTCCATATTCAAACTCCCTTCAAACATGCTACTTGCTTCATTTTCAATTCAATTCACTCCTAACTCACCCGATAGGTTCTAACACTGATATATAAAAGCATAAGATATGTGAATGCAAGGTAACGGGGTGGAAATTCCCGTAACTACGGGCTGGGTCGTTACATAGCTTGCGTTCGTTGCATGCTTAAGATCTATTCTATTTCTTTACACATGCCTAGTCTGTTATAACATTTTTAGGGTTTTAAATGATTATTACACATGAATCATGGTTAAATAGGCTTCTTTATGTGTTTTGTTCATCATGCCTTGTATGAAATTATGCTTTGACTAATTGGGATTCAACCATTATCAAAATTTCTCTCTGAGTACTAGTTGATTGGAAATTGATTTACGATTATGGCTATGTGTGTAATACAACATGAACTGGCTATATTTGTAATTTCATCTGTTAAACCATTCTGAATCCTATGATGCTTTTATGATTTGGTTATAGCTGTAAAGATCTAGGGTTAGTTTTGAAAGCTAAAATAGATATGGCTATTCCTGAAATGATATGAATTGGCTATATTGATAAGTGGTTAGTTTTGCAACCTATTTCTGATTAGTTACTTAGTGTTAATAAGGGGTTACATTTTAAATAAGCTTAGGTATGTTAAAAATGGTTAAACTTGAAAGGGGTTTGGGGTCTGAATCAGGCTAAGTATTAAATAGTTATAAGATAGTAGCTTTTAATAGGTATTAAACCTAGTCTGCCCAGACCTTAGTACGTCGGGTAAATAAAGAGAAACAATGAGGGTATAATAGGGAATAATAAATGGAATTATTGAGAATTTAATAGAGCCTATAGGGATAGAAAAGGCTTTTTTTGAAATTTAACTTAGCAAGTGAGGGCAGCCTAGTAAAATACCCCGAATAGAAGACAAAAGAACTACCTAGAACATTCCAGCAAGGGCTGGAAGGCATTTCGACATACAACTTAGGGAATTAAACTGTAAATATTGAAAAATAAAGGGGAGGGGACTAGAAATAAGTTATTTGAATTCCCCCCCCCAAATTTCACCCCAAATCAGTCTATAAATAGGCTTCTAGTAAGCCTGGAAAAAGGGTTCTAGATTCTGCAATTAAAAGGGTTCGAATCTGCGTTAGAGTTCGTCTATCTGAAAAATGTTCTAAAGGTTATAATCTGGTTCTAAGGGTTGAATATTCTGCATTCTGCAAAAGGGTTCTAAGCTTTAGATACTGAAATTCTAGTTGACTTCTTTGGGTATGAATTTGGAGTTCTGTTAGAGTCTACTGTTCTTCAATTTTGCTGGATTCTACTTGAGCTCTTCGATTCTACTTGCTGATTTGCTGGACTGTTGGATTTGCTGCTCTATTTGCTGCTTTGTCTGCTACTCTATTGCTGCTACTTTGCTGACTATTCTTCATTCTCAACCTAGACTCATAGACTATTTTTGGTAAATCAGGTACACTCTATTTTCTGGAGATGTAATTACAAATTGATTGAAGAAATGAAAATCTCATGAGCACTTGAAAATAAAAGTATTATTACTTAAGTCATTTTAATGTTTAATTAGTGAATAAAGTTCATAGTTAGTATTGATAGACATGTATTCCAGAATTTCATGAAATAAAAATGCATTTTGTTGATCTAGTCTGTTGTCTAATGAATGCCTGTTTAATTTTTATGAAATCGCAAATCTATTCTACATTTTATCCTGTTGTTCTAGGCCTAGTCGAGAACACAGGCCCATATTCAGTTAAATTAGATACTGGATTTCTAAATAAGGATACTTGTATATATTGGGTTTTTAGAAGCCCAATTACGTATAATGGACTGTTAATATGGTCCACAAGTCCAGGCCTGGAAATGGATAGTTGCCCTGGACGTAATAACAACAAATTCAGAAAAATACCAAAAAACTGTAATATGATTAGGAGAAAAAACAAAAATAGCAAATATAGTATTTGATAGGTTTGGAATTATAAAATAACGGGATGAGCCTCGTATAAAATGAAAAACACGCGGGCCCCCATAGGAACTTTAATAAGAATATTAGACTCGGGAAGACCGGTTAGTGAATTTCACGGTCTTTCCTAAAGATAATAAGGCGTAGACGCTATAGGCATGATTAAAATGTACATTCCTAAATACGAGTGCACATTTATGTGACTCAAATCTCAAATCCTGGCGAAGCTGAAACGTATTAAAGTCATAGGTGTACTGGTTGCGGTGTGACTCGAAATGCATTTTCGCAACGTCGCAAGCCATTTAAAATATTAAAACGGGACATTCAAATTGGTAAAAACATATAAAGAAATCAAACAAGTCAAGAACAACAGTTGAGCGACCATGCTAAAACCACAGAATTCGGGAGTGCCTAACACCTTCTCCCGGGTTAACAGAATTCCTTATCCAGATTTCTAGTTTCGCAGACTGTAAAAACAAAGTCATATTTCCTCGGATCTGAGATTAAACCGGTGACTTGGGACACTATTATCTTTCCAAGTGGTGACTCTGAAATCTAAATAAATCTCGTTCTGATTGTCCTTAAAGTGGAAAAACTCCTTCCCTGTTGTTATTATTATATCATATCCCGGGGTGTATTAGTAATTAACGAGGTATACTTTATTATTCGAAAAAAGGTAGTAGTAAAAAAGGGAGGTGTGATAGCTCTGGTGATTCTGGTGGGGATAAGCAACCCAGAACTTCGGTTCAAGGTTTAAGAATTCGAGCTCGATTAAATTGTCGTTTTTGATATTATTTGATTTCATTATATGCTTTGATCAATGTGCTACATGTTTACCGCTTTGATATTACGTGAACTGTACATTAAAACTGTGCCGAAAACCCTTCTCTTCTCACCTCCGGGGATGTGCTTACTGGTTGAGACTCCCCTTTCTGTTAGTGTCATACCTAAATAAGAAATAGATGCCCGATAAGTTATAAAGTCGGACGACCCCGCGGGTCCCCGGTACGTAGCCCCCACCTCGATCCGAGTTGTCCACTTGGGTACACGGTCTAGCACCATGAAAACATCAGGATATTGAGCCTAGATTTAGGACGATTATTTGCATCATATCTGACTTAGGTTACTCAACACAGGGATTGGGTCCGTCTAGGACAGGTGACCCGGGAATCAAGACCGAGCATATTATATGTTGCATTTATTTGTCTTGGATTATTATGCGGACCGGCTAAATTCCTCAAAAACAAAAAGAAAGAGAATTTTAGAATAGAAAAGTATCAAAATATTGATGAAATGCTGTCGAAAATTTGAAAATAGGTGGAACAATTCTGTTGAAATAATTGGTCACAAAATAATCTGACCGAACTATGCAGGTTTGATTCTCACTACTAGGTGAGATACGTAGGCAAACCTTGACGGGTCCAACCACCCCTTTTAGAAAATGACCAAAAAATATCGAATTTTACTTTTCAATAAATCAAAGTGATGCTGTTTTTGGAAATAGCCGAATGTTCCGAAAGGACGTTGGAAGGCTATTTTTGCAAAAATGGATGCTTTGAAGTCATTTCTTTTCCTTTTTAAAATTATAGCCTTGAAGTTTTCAAATATGAAAAGGCTAATTCTTTCAAAATAATGAAAAAATTGTCTTTGAAAAAATATTTTCCCTTTTGAATATATCGCCTTTAATAAATGTACAGGATGAGCACAATACAAAATGAACCCTTTGCACTAATGAACAAAATCCCTTTGGACTTGCGGTTATGGTGGAACTATCTAGGCCAAGAGGGACATGTTTGGGTCAAAAGATATATGAAAGATCTTATTGGGTTGATGGACATAATACCGCGGGGTGATATTATTCGAGCTCTCGTTGCTTGTTGGGATCCTGCACATAATGTGCTCCACTTCTCAGATTTTGACCTCACTCCGACACTAGAATAAATTGCTTATTACATCGGGAAAGGTGAGGTTCCCCTAAAGGACAAATATTCGGTGGATCCAAGGGCAATTACAGTGCATAGATTCTTCGATTCCCTAAAGATCGCCAGAAACGTTCACAATAAAGACTTGTCTCACGGTTTTTGTACTATGAGTTTCATCTACCGCAGATATGGTCATATTGGGGGATTTAACGACCCAACGAACAAACTCTGCAGCAAATCTAACCGAGTCAAGTGGGAGGAACATAGGCGCTTCGCCTTTATGGTGGCCTTTTTGGGATTGATTATATTCCTGAGGAAAGATGGAAATATTGATAAAAGAGTCGCCGGGACCGCCAGTACTCTCCTAGTGCAAGACAATAGCACACTGGCACTGATGATATCTTCTGTGCCCTCACATCCTGTAAAGCAGGACATGACTTCTTCGAGGGATGCAATTTACTTCTCCTGATGTTGATGATAGAACATTTGTGCCGTCACCCTCAGTTCTTGAGCAACGGATCGTCTAAAAAGACGTGCATTGAAGAGTTTTATATGAGAACAAAAGAAGTGAAGTAGCCAGAAGGATCAAAAGGCTGGATCACATACTTGCGATCGTTGACTGCTAGCCAGATTGATTGGGCATACGGATGGTTGCCCCTTAACTAGGTGATATACATTCCAACAGAAGGGTCGCAGTTTCTGATAATGGTTCTTAAAAACATCCAGCCTTATGCGCCGTACAGGGTATTAAGGCAACTTGGGAGATATCAGGTCATACCAAAAGATGGGGCCCTCAGCCTACAAGCCATAGAAATCAGTCCTGACAGGCAATTCCAGGAAGCAAAGATGCGTCAAATTTGGAATGAATGTCAATGCCTGAGAATAGACACTTGTGTGGGAAACCGAGCTCGAGGAAAAGTACCACCAGGGTATGCCTCATGGTATCATCGGGATGTTGAGCATGAGAGACCGACGAAGAGGCTTCACATTCAAGAGTTGGCCGAGCAGTCTAAGGAACAAAAAGATTGGATGGCCAAAGAAAATGAGTACCGAGCAAGAATCAGCTTGTTGGAGAAACAATTCCAAGTCCTCATATTCGAAAGCAGCTTATAGGCGGCATCCGATGAGGGTGAAAAGAAACAGTTGAGGAAAGAGAATGGAATCCTGAAGGCTCAAGTTGCAAAGATGAAAACAACAGCCGAAACCCCAGTTCGACTTGCCCAAGATGAGAAGTTAATTGAAAATCTTCGGCGCAAAGTGAACGACTATAGCTTTGATCTAGATAAAACTGAAAAGGAATTAGTCGGGGTTCAAAAACTACTGGCCAGGAATGCTGAAGAAAGAGTTTGAATGGTTCAGCGGTTACAAGATGAACATAATGTTGCAGTAGCCCGATTGAGGAAGAAGATCATTACAGCCGAAGTCAAAAGTAGCAAGCAAACCAAAGAGTTTGAAGTAGAGAGAGAACATTGCCACATGGCTATGGCTCGGTTAGAATTAGAACTACAACAACTACAAAAGAAGAACCAGCAAACCTTAGATGCTCGTTCCGAACAGATTGGTAGGTTGCTTCAGGAAAAATAGGTCATCAGGGAAAGAACTGTCAACATTGCTCGGTACATTACAAGGAAATGGCAATTGTGCGAAGATATGTCTCAGTCAACATTCACATCAGCAGTAATGCTCTTTGTAAAGTAAGTAATGACCGACATGGACAAACTCCAAAGTGGATTAGCATATAGGCCCGCGGTAAGACCGACCGATGTCTCGCAGGCACTAGGAGCTTTAATGTATTCATAGGGAATGCATTTTGTATTTGTATTTTTTTTTTTGCATTTGTAGTACAACATCATTTGTAACCGATGTTTGAGTATCAATGAATTTTTTTTAAAAAAAGTTGTTATTTTTTTCTCTCTTTTATATGCAAATTGCTTGGGCGATAGGCAAACATGTAGGAATGAAAAACAAAAAAAAATGAAAATGAAAAAAAGGAGCGGAAAAGAAGAAAAATAAATAAACAGAAAGCAATGAAATGAAGAAAAACAAAAGTGAAAAAAAAAAGCTGGTGATTCAAAGACGAATAATGCCGGGATGATGCATAATGACTAGGCAAAAGTTGTGATTTTAGAACTTGTGATGTTTATCCCTTATGAGCTAACTATTAACAAGTTTTGTTGTTGATGAGTATCAGATTTTTAGTTGGCAAGTGGCATTCTGGCACATCACAGCTACAACACACGTTCTAAAGTCATGACCAAAGCAGTAACTCAGAAAATCGAGCCTAGTATTGTGGATCCGGTACAAGAGGAAGAAGTTTTGGATGTAGCTAGTATGAAAGAAGAGATGTACAAATTAAAACAACAGATGTCAGAGATGTACCAGGCCTGGTCGAGGGGTCAACCTTTGCCTTCCTACCCAGCCAACCCAGCATACATTCCTCCTCCGAACCCAAATCCTGAACCACCCACTATGAATTTGTCCTCCACATATCCAAATTACACGCATTACTATGCTACAACATCACAAGCACCGCCACCTTTGTCTAAACAAACACCACCACCACCACCTCAGGTCGCTCCAGTATACGTGGCACCGCCACCAGCTACTTAACACAAATCTTCCAGCGAACCTGAGTTCCATGTCTAGGACACCCATTATTACCCGCCAGAACCCTCTTTCAGGCAACAAGATTCTTACACCCCACTCATAGACATGATAGAGGAAGAGAAACCTATCAGAAATCTGGAACAGGAAGAGATGGCACGTAAGATGAAAAGTCTTGAGCAGTCATTTCGTAACATGCAATGGATGGGAGGCCAAGTGAGTGTTGCGTACAAAGACCTGTGCTTGTTTCCGGAGGTACAGCTACCTGCCAGGTTTAAGTTGCCCAAGTTTGATATGTATGACGATCACGGAGATCCAGTAGCCCATCTGAGGGGTTACTGCAGTAAAATGCATGGAGCAGGAGGAAGGGATGAGTTACTCATGGCTTATTTCAGCCAAAGCTTAAGTGGTTCAGCGCTGGAATGGTATACTCGACAAGATCATACTCGATGGTTCGTTTGGGATGACTTAGCTCAATCATTTGCAAACCTTTTCCAATACAATCTAGAAATTATCCCTGATGGTTGTCGTTGACTAAGATGGAAAAGAAACCCGAAGAAAGCTTTCAGGAATATGGATTTAGGTGGAGGGAGCAGGCTGCACATGTAGACCCGCCAATGAAAGAAGGAGAAATGGTAGATTGCTTCTTACAGGCTTTGGAGCCAACATACTATGGCCACTTAGTGTCTGCAATTGGAAAAACCTTTAACGAAGTAGTAAAGACGGGAAGCTTTATAGAAGAAGGGTTAAAGACAAATAAGATCATGAGCTACTCGGCCATCAAGGCCACAAACCAAGCATTATAGACTGGAACCGGAGGGTAGATTGGCAAGAAGAAGAAGGAAGAAGTTGCGGTCATTGAAGGTAGATCATGGTCCCGGGGCCCTAACCCATATCATCATCAACCTCGCCCATACCAACCATATCCACCAGCACCATATAATCTACCTCCACCATATTATCCTCCAACCAGTCCACAGTTTTCTGTCCAACATGCTCAACCTTACCCACAGCCTCCACATTCATGGCGTACCCCAGCTCCACAAAATGTCTACCACGCACAAAATGCCTATCCGCCTTAAAAAACCTATAGAAATCCAAATCGACCCAATTTTCGTCCAGATTCAGAAGTAAAAGGTGATAGGGCCCAAAGGAAGAGAACATTCACTCATCTGGGGAATCATATACCATTCTTTTTCACCGTTTGAGAGAACTAGGGATGTTGAGCCCGATTGAACCAAAAATTCCCAACCCTCCACCCAGAAATCTAGACCAATCAGTCCGTTGTGAGTACTGTTCTGGTGCACGGGGACATGATACAGAGAAGTGTTGGCATTTAAAGCTGGCAATATAAGAACTTATTGATACCAGGAGAATTGAGGTGCAAGCTCCAGAAAATCCCAATATCACGTAGAATCCTTTGCCAGCACATCATGAGACGCATATGATAGAGTTAGAGCAGGGAGTGAGCTGTAGAAAACCTTCTCAGTCAGTGATGATGATTAAAGCGAACAACAAGGTGGAGGGGAAAGTTGAAAAAGAGAAAGCGTCAATTGAGTTACCAACAAAGAAGCCATCAGTGATTGAGCCCGTGAAAGTAGTAGTACCGGGAGTGAAGCCTTTGCCAACCGTGAAGAGAGCTTATGTAGAGCCGGTGGTTATCAAAGCAGTTGTGCAGATGCCAGTTGTGGATACTAGGGCTATACCGTAGAACTATGATAAGGTTACAGTTATGTATAAAGGGAAGGAAGATAAAGGAGAAATTTATGAAACTCATGGTTTAACTCGTTCCGGGCGATGCTTTGCCCCGGAAGAACTGAGAAAGACAAAAATGGTGAAAGAAAACCCGGCTCATGTGAAGAAGGCAGTTACTGAAGAAGAAGCGGAGGAATTCTTGAAGAAGATGAAAGCTCAAGACTATTCTATAGTCGAGCAGTTGAGAAAGACGCCCGCGCAGATTTCATTGTTATCATTGCTAATTCATTCTGATGAACATAGGAAGGCGTGGATGAAGATTTTAAATGAAGCCCACGTGCCCGAGAAGATTTCAGTATGCCATCTGGAAAAAATCACAAACAAGATCTTTGAGACAAATAAGATAACATTTTCAGATAGTGAGTTGCCATTGGAAGGAACAGACATAATAAAGCACTATACCTCACGATTAAGTGTGAAGAATCTGTAGTAACCCGTGTTCTGGTGGACAGTGGGTCAAGTGCCAATATCTACCCATTGTCAACCATGGGGAAGTTGAAGGTCAATCATGAGGGAATTCATCGGAATAGTGTATGTGTAATGGGTTTTGATGGAGGAGGAAAGAACACTGTAGGGGATATCATATTAGAGCTTAAAATCGAACCGGTGGATTTCACTATGGAGTTTCAGGTGCTGGATGCCGCTGTATCATACAACCTTTTATTGGGACGTCCGTTGATCCATGCTGCGAAAGTAGTACCATCCTCTTTGCATCTAATGGTTAAATTTGAGTGGGAGCAGCAGGAGAAAATAGTGCACGGAGAAGATGATGTTTGCAATTCTATTACACCATTTGAGGAAGCTGAAGGAGATAAAAGTCTGTGGGTGTACCAAATTATGGACACCGTGGTGATGAACAAAATATCTGAGGGAGAAAACATGCAGTACCCACAGTGACCTCTGCAGTAGTACTGGTCGCCAAGACATGATAAATAATGGTTTTTCCCTGGGAAAGGGCTTAGGAGTGACCTTGCAAGGTATAACATAGCCAATCCACCTTCTGGGCAGTACTGACACTTTTGTCTTGGGTTTTAATCCAACTATTGCCGATATCCAGAGAGCTAAGAAAATGAAGAAGAAAGGGTGATCCCTCCCAAAACCTATCCCAAAACTATCCAACTCCTTTGTCTGGCCTGGTACACAGAGACGTCTAGCGACTGTTATGCCAAACTGTGCTGAGATAAAACGGATGAAGATCTTCTAGCAAGACTCAAGAGGCTATTTGAAGATGTGAATGTGTTAGAGACGGGTGAAGGAACAAGCAAAATGGATGTTCAATTCGTGGGACCTTACACTATGCAAAATAACTGGGAAGCTACTCCACTTCCGATGAGGAGGGAGTTTTGGTAGTTAGCTTCTAATATTTCATTTCCCAAAATTGTCTTGTTTTTAAAATTGTAATCCCACATCCCGTCAAATCAGATGTATCCAACTCTTGTTACCTTTTGAAAATTCAATGAAATGCAATTTCTATTCTTCCTCCATTTTTGCCTTATTTTATTTTTTCTTCTTTTACAGTTCAATATTTGCTGATTCCTACGATATGTCATGCATGAAGGATTCCCGATCCAGTCTTGATAATCGAATAGTTATACAGGAAATTGAAAGTGAACATGAAGTGGAATAGGGGAATGAGGAAGTACTGGAGGAAATTAGTAAAGATTTGAATCATTATGAGGAGAAACCCAAACCGAACTTAAATGAGACAAAGTCTATTAATATGGGAAGTGGGGAGAATGTCCGAGAAACAAAGATTAATGTGAATTTAGAGGCTTCCCTTAGAGAAGATTTAATTAAGTTGTTACATGAGTACAAGGACATATTTGTTTGGTCCTATGATGACATGCCCGGGCTTAGTACTGATTAGGTGGTACATAAATTGGCCATTTATCCGGAATGCCGGCCGGTAAAATAGAAGTTAAGGAAATTTAAAACGGACATCAGTGTGAAAATAAAAGAAGAAGTTAACAAGCAATTCGAGGCGAAGGTCATACGGTTCACTATATGTCCCACCTGGTTAGCTAATGTTGTGCCAGTTCTGATAAAGGATGGAAAAACCAAGGTGTGCGTTGATTATTGGGACCTCAATAAAGCTAGTCCAAAGGATGATTTTCCATTGCCAAGTATCCTTATATTGATCAACAATTGCACCAAACATGAAATTGGTTCTTTTGTGGATTGCTATGCAGGTTATTATCTGATCCTGATGGACGAAGAAGATGCAAAAAAGACGGCCTTTATCACGCCTTGGGGAACATATTGCTACAGGGTGATGCCGTTTTGGTTAAAGAATGTCGGCGCTACATATATGAGGGAAATGACCACTATGTCTCATGATATGATACACTGAGAGATTGAAGTATATGTGGACGATGTCATTATCAAGTCAGAAAAGCAATGTGACCATGTCCAGGATTTAAGAAAGTTTTTCCAAAGGATCCGAAGATATAATCTCAAGCTCAATCCAGCAAAGTGTGCTTTCGGGGTGCCGTTAGGAAAGTTGTTGGGGTTTATAGAAAGCCGACGTGGTAGTGAATTGGATCTGTCAAAGATAAACGCAATCCAGAGTTTTCCTCCGCCAAAGAACAATAAAGAAGTGATGAGCTTATTGGGCAGGTTAAATTATATCAACAAATTTATTGCTCAGCTAACGTCGACTTGTGAGCCCATTTTCAAATTGTTGAAGAAAGATGTTGCGGTGAATTGGACTGATAAATGTCAAGAAGCACTTGACAAAAATAAGGAATATCTGGCTAATCCTCCTGTATTGGTTTCTCCAGAACCGGGAAGACCTTTGATCCTGTATCTGACTATATTGGATAATTCATTTGGCTGTGTACTGGGGCAGCACGATGAAACAGGGAAGAAAGAGCAAGCAATATATTATCTTAGTAATAAGTTTACATCTTACGAGCTAAAATACACCCAGTTGGAGAGAACATGTTATGCTTTAACATGGGTTGCGCAGAAATTGAAACATTACTTGTCATCTTACACTACTTATCTGATATCTCGATTGGATGCATTGAAGTATATATTCCAAAAGCCTATGCCTACAGAAAGACTTGCTAAATGGCAAATTCTAATTACATAGTTTGACATCATTTATGTAACTCGTACGGCAATGAAGGCACAAGCAGTTGCTGACCATTTGGCAGAAAATCCGGTCAATGATGAGTATGAACCATTAAAGACATATTTTCCTGATGAAGAGACAATGAACATTGAAGAACTAGAGAAAGATGATAAGCGAGGTTGGAGAATGTACTTTGATGGGGCCGTCAATAGCAAGGGAGTCGAAATTGGAGCAGTACTCATTTCAGAAACGGGTCATCATTATCCTGTTACCACCCAGCTTCGATTTTTCTGTACTAATAACATGGCCGAGTATGAAGCATGCATATTGGGATTGAGAATGGCAATAGACATGGGTGTTCAAGAGATTTTGGTCATGGGTGACTCGGATCTTTTGATACATCAGATTCAAGGAGAATGAGAGACAAGGGATTTGAAACTGATACCTTATCGACAGTGTCTGCATGAACTGTCTCAGAGATTTCAATCCATAGAGTTCAAACACATCCCAAGAATGTACAACGAAGTAGCAGATGCTCTAGCCATATTATCATCCATGTTGCACCATCCAGATAAAGCTTACGTAGACCCATTACAGATACAAGTTCGTGATCAAAATGTGTATTATTTCGATGTGGAAGAAGAACTTGATGGTGAGCCATGGTATCATGATATCAAAAAATATTTGAGGACAGGAGTGTACCCAGAGCAGGCCACATGGGACCAGAAAAGGGCTATAAGGCGATTAGCAAATGGATTTCTCCTCAGTGGAGGAGTTGTATACAAAAGAACACCAGATTTGGGTCTATTGAGATGTATAGATGCACAGCAAGCTGACACAATTATGGCTGAAGTACATGCTGGAGCTTACGGACCTCATATGAGCGGATATATTTTGGCCAAGAAAATACTAAGAGCAGGATATTATTGGCTTACCATAGAGCGTGATTGCATTAGATATGTGCGGAAGTGACATCAATGTCAGATACACGGAGATTTGATTCACTCTCCACCCTATGAGTTGCATACAATGTCATCGCACCAATAGATCCCGCCGCATCTAATGGGCACATATTTATCTTGGTAGCAATTGATTATTTCACTAAATGGGTAGAGGCAAAGACATTAAGGCAGTGACAAAGAAGGCGGTAGTGTATTTCGTGCACACAAATATCATTTGTTGCTTTGGAATTCCGAAGGTTATTATCACAGACAATGGAGCAAATCTAAACAGTCACCTCATGGCAGAAGCATGTCAAAAGTTCAAAATCCTGCACCGTAACTCTACACCTTCTCGGCCTAAAGCGAATGGAGCAGTGGAGGCTACGAATAAGAATATTAAGAAGATTCTCAGGAACGGTGGAAGAGTCAAGACAGTGGCATGAAAAACTACCATTTGCTCTCATGGGTTATCGTACAACTGTACGTACTTCAATTGGCGCAACACCTTACTCATTTGTGTACGGAACAAAGGTAGTCATACCTACAGAAATTGAAATACCTTGTCTTCGGATCATAGCTGAGGCTGAAATTGATGATGATGAATGGGTTAAAGCTCGGCTAGAAAAATTGAGCTTGATTGATGAGAAAAGGTTAGTGGCAGTTTGCCACGGACAGTTATATCAGCGGAGGATGGCCAGAGCATATAACAAGAAAGTACGTGCACAAACATTCGAAGTGGGACAGTTGGTGCTAAGACGTATTTTGCCTCACTAGGCCGAAGCAAAAGTATAGTTTGCACCAAATTGGCACGGGCCTTTAATGGTGTCACGGGTATTGTTCAACGGAGCTTTATATTTAACAGATGTTCAAGAAAAATGTGTAGAGACTGCTATCAACTCAGATGCAGTCAAAAGATATTATGTATGATTCCTTTTTCATATGTTCAATTGTATTTGTCATAATTTTGAAATTGAAATGATGGAGGCATTTTATACACTATCCAAACACTTTATCCACTGATACCCTTATTGAGCCTTATTGCATATTCTTTTATATCCCTCCCTCGGAATCAATTATGGACAAGAAAAGAAAAAAAGGCGAAAAAATGAAGAAAAGTGAAAAATGAAAGAAAAATGATGAAAAAAGAAAAAGAAAAAAAAAGAATGCATACAAAGGAAGAAAATCGGGAAAAGTCAAATCGCAATAATGAAGTGATCATATGATTCGAACTACGTTTTGACTTGATCCCGAAAGGGTGCGTAGGCAGCCTTACTGAGGTTCAGTCATGATATAAATAAAATCCAAGATTCTTCAAATATCGAAACTAGGGCATAATTTATGTTTATGATTCGAGAGTTGTAAATATTTTTGAACCCACGTATAAATTTTGAGCCTTTATACCTTTCTTTCTAAACCCATCCAAAAGCCACATTACAGTCCAAAGAAAGACCTTCTGATTATTTTCAAGAAAATGATGATACAATAAGGAGAAACATGGCATGGACAATATTCGGAGGATTGAAAAGAAAAATAAAGAAAAAAATAAAAATGAGAGAATCTTATTGGTGAAAACCTTAACGGGCGCCATAAGGCGAATGTGAGATGAGAGAAAATAAAAATGAGAGAGTCTTACTGGTGAAATCCTTAACGGGCACAATAAGGCGAATGTGAGGAGAGAGAAGAATAAAATGAGATAGTCTTATTGGTGAAAACCTTAACGGGCACCATAAGGCGGAAACGAGGAATATTTTGATGAAAGAAGGAAAAACAGCAAAAAATAAGAAAGGTTTGGGTTGAAGGAAAAGATGAAATCAAGATAGGAACGATTCGATTAGACAGACTGGGTCGGAATTTAAATACATGGCATGGTTAGAGGAATCAACCGTCATACCAGATAAGTTCTGTTTTTACTTCAAAATACCCTTACCCCTTCAAATTCATATTTTTGCATTTCATTGATCAAAATCAGTTGCTTGTTGAAAGCTAACTACCAGCTTCTCATGTTAAGAGGCGTAATAATAGTGGGTCAAAGGGAAAGAAAAAAAAGGGAATGGTAACCAAGGTCAAAGGAAAATGAAAAGAAAAGAAACAAAAAAGGGGAAAAGCAAAAAAGAGGATTACAAAGAGAAAGTTGAAGAAAATCTGTAAGCGAATTGCAAAACAGGATGAAACAAGAAGAGGCAGACGATGGAAGCAAGGCCAACAAGAATGCCAGTTGCTAACCATTATTTTATAATTAATAAGATTGTTAACTGATTTAGACAGGGACAAAAGATTCAAATTTTCACTAATTACTTTAAAGTGAATGTGACCAATGTGGGAGGAAATCATCAAAAAGAAAAACAACAATAAAAGGGTAAATCCGCAGAGGAGGACTCACTCAAGTTAGCAGGAAACCTACCCAAACATCAAGGGAGGTATTGTCTTTTAAAAACTTACACCCCAGATATCAAACAGAGGGAACATTTTTCTGCATTTTCATTTCATGTATCAGGCGCCCACCTGGATAATGAGGGAATATTTTTCTGCATTTTCATTTCATACAATCAGGTGCCCACCTGGATAATGAGGGAATATTTTTCTGCATTTTCATTTCATGCAATCAGGCACCCACCTGGATAATGAGGGAATATTTTTCTGCATTTTCATTTCATGCATCAGGTGCCCACCTGTATAATGATGAAATATTTTCTGCATTTTCATTTCATGCATCAGGCGCCCACCTGGATAATGAGGGAATATTTTTCTGCATTTTCATTTCATGCATCAGGCGCCCACCTGGATAATGAGGGTATTTTTCTGCATTTTCATGTCATGCATCAGGCGCTCACCTGGATAATGAGGGAATATTTTTCTGCATTTTCATTTCATGCATCAGGCGCCCACCTGGATAATGAGGGGATACTTTTCAGCACTTCAATTTCTGTTCAGGCGCTCACCTGTATAACAAGGGAATACTTTTCAACACTTTAGTTTCTGTTCAGGCGCCCACCTGTGTAACAAGGGAATACTTTTCAGCCTTTTAATTTATGTTCAGGCGCCCACTTGTATAACAAGGGAATACTTTCTGCATTTTAATTTCTGTTCAAGCGCCCACCTGTATAACAAGGGAATACTTTCTGCATTTTAATTTCTGTTCAGGTGCCCACATGTATAACAAGGGAATACATTCTGCATTTTTATTTCTTTTAAGGTGTCCACCTGTATAACAAGAGAATACTTTCTGCATTTTTAATTGTTTTTCTAATATGATAACACCATAACACATGGAAAACCACACACTAGGACAGAGGAAAAAGTTTTCTTTGTTTTTGTTTTTGTTGTAAACAGGTATCAACTTGGAAGGAAGAAACACATTTGGAAGTCATACGAAGGGATGGAAGCAGTATATCAGAAACAAGAAATAATCATAAATCCACAAAAAAGAAGGATACAAATAAAGAGCAAAATGTGATATGGAAAAGCAAGACAATGCAAGAAGATGAAACATAGATAGGATTTTTCATAAGATCATAGCTTAGAATAGCTTCTTTATTTTCATTTTTATCCTGGTGTAACAAGGAGTTAGTCAGCGATTATAGCAACAATAGCAGCAACAGCAAGTCTTGGTAGTTTCAAACTACCAGACCTTCCCGAACTACACTGACTTGATTCCTGTTTAGCCAGAATATGTAGGCAACCTCTGAGGCAGGGTGCGGGCAAAAGATTTTCAAAATGCTTCTTACGGAATATGCCAGTGGGCAAAAATCTCTCATTACTGCTCACTTATCTTTGCACTGAAACTCTTCGTTTTCCCGAGCAAAGAGGGGCAGCTGTGAGCACGTGATTTTTGCACTAAGCAAATAAATTCCAATATAAATATAGAAATAGATTTTTGATGTGCAATTGTGTTTTTTTAATTGAAATACTTGTGTGTTTGTTGTTAAAATAAGTTTGAAATTAAAACTACAAAAGAATCAATTAAAAAATGTCACAAAAATATGAAAAGTTAGAAAAATCAATAAAAAATACAAAAATACAGGAAAAACAAAAGAAAATGGCACAAATATCATAAAATACCAGAAAAATCAGGAAAAATAGGAAAATAAAAGAAATATAACAATTGGAAATAAATACAAAAAGAGAAAATGATATACAAAAGAAAATACCAAGAAAATAATTAAAATACAAGAAAAACAATACAAAAATACAATAATAATTTGGGCTGAAGCACAAAAGATACATGCCCAAACGCGTAAAAGCCCAAGAGATCAGCTGGCTAGTCTGAGTCTATAACCAAACGACGACGTACGAGGCTAATTCAATCTTGGCCATTGATAAAATTTATCCAACGGATAACATAAGGCGGTTCAATTAAAAACCAAACGATGCCGCATTTGAAGTTAATCCTGGCCGTCCAAAAGAATGATCAAACGGATGATTTTGAGTCTCATTAAATATTAAACGACGTAGCATTGTGAAATAATCCTGGCCGTCCATGTTTAAATATCTAACTGATTTAAAGAGATCTCTCATTTAATGGGACGATGCCGTTTTAAGGGGATAAATCCTGGCCATTGATCTCAGTTGATCCAAGGGCCATGATCACACAAGATCAAAGGGATATATAAGTCCCAATATCCCGTTCAAAATCGATACATACACATATACACATTTCAGACCACTAAAACCCTAGCCGTCTTCTTCGTCTCCTTTATCCCTTCGTCTCTCATGGAGATTGGCCGGACTTGCCTAAAACCCTTGCCGTCTCTGGCTTGAACAACCACCCAATACCTCACCCCTAACCCGCGTACACCACAACCACCATAAAACCTTAGAAAACCAAAAAGCCCCTTCTCTCTTGAAAATCCGGTCGCCGGAACCCTAGCCGGCGACCTTAAACCTATGAACCAGGCTTGAATCTTTACACCATAATACCACCTTAAAGAGACCTTTCACCTCATCTAGGTGGCTGGTCTCGAATCAGGCTAGAACCATTCGAATAAAGCAAATAAAAGCTCGCCAGAACCCTACTTCGACGAGCACCCAAAACAAACCCTACCTCTAATACCTCTCAAACAACACCCAAACCACCCCTTACCCACCAAAACTCCAAAAAAGAAGCTCCATCGGGAAAAGCTAATATATTCAGAAGACTTTAAGTTTTCAAGAGCTTCTGAGGTCTAGAAATAACAAAAAAAAGAGAAAGAAGAAATAAAGAAGAAAGAAAGAAAGAAAAAAGAAAGGAAAAGAAATCATGAAAGCTAAGTTCTTCCTACCCTTCTTCTCCTTTGCCTATATTCCTTTTGTAAATGTTCTTGATGTTCTTGTTAGCCTGTGTTCGTAGCATGCTTAAGATCTATTCTATTTCTTTACACATGCCTAGTCTGTTATAACATTTTTAGGGGTTTAAATGATTATTACACATGAATCATGATTATATATGCTTCTTTATGTGTTTTGTTCATCATGCCTTGTCTGAAATTATGCTTTGATTAATTGGGATTCAACCATTATCAAAATTTCTCTATGAGTTCTATTTTATTGGAAATTGATTTACGATTAAGGCTATGTGTGCAATACAACATGAACTGGCTATATTTTTAATCTGATTCATCTGTTAAACCATTCTGAATGCTGTGATGCTTTTATGATTTGGTTATAGCTGTAAAGATCCAGGGTTAGTTTTGAAAGCTAAAATAGATATGGCAATTTATGAAATGATATGAATTGGCTATATTGTTAAGTGGTTAGTTTTGCAACCTATTTCTGATTAGTTACTTAGTGTTAATAAGGGGTTACATTTTAAATAAGCTTGGGTCTGTTAAAAATGGTTAAACTTGAGAGGGGTTTGGGGTCTGAATCAGGCTAAGTCTTAAATAGTTATAAGACAATGGCTATTAATTAAATAGGTATTAAACCTAGTCTGCCCAGACCTTAGTAGGTCGGGTAAATAAAGAGAAATAATAAGGGTATAATAGGGAACAATAAATGGCATTATTGAGGATTTAACAGAGCCTATAGGGATAGAAAAGACTTTATTGCCTAGTATTCTTGTAATTAACTACAAAATAAAGGATAGAATACATAATAAAAAGGCAGTATTGAAATTTAAGTTAGCAAGTGAGGGAAACCTAGTAAAATAGCCCCAATAGAACACAAAAGAACTACCTAGAACCTTCCAGCAAGGGCTGGAAGGCATTTCGACACACAACTTAGGGAATTAAACTGTAAATAATTGAAAAATAAAGGGGAGGGGACTAGAAATAAGTTATGTGAATTCCCCCCCCCCCCAACCCAAATTTCACCCCAAATCAGTCTACAAATAGGCTTCTAGTAAGCCTGAAAAAAGGGTTCTAGATTCTGCAATTAAAAGGGTTAGAATCTAGGTTAGAGTTTGAATATCTGAAAAAGGTTCTAAAGGTTATAATCTGGTTTTAAGGGTTGAATATTCTGCATTCTGCAAAAGGGTTCTAAGCTTTAGATACTAAAATTCTAGTTGACTTCTTTGGGTATTAATCTGGAGTTTTGTTAGAGTCTACTGTTCTTCAATTTTGTTGGATTCTACTTGAGCTCTTCGATTCTACTTGCTGATTTGATGGACTGTTGGATTTGCTTCTCTATTTGCTTCTTTGTCTGTTACTCTATTGCTGCTCTATTGCTGCTACTTTGCTGACTATTCTTCATCCTTAACCTAGACGCATAGACTATTTTTGGTGAATCAGTTACACTGTCTTTTCTGGAGATGTAATTACAAATTGATTGAAGAAATGAAAATCTCATGAGATGTTTGGATGATTCTGCTGCTGTTTTTCTTTTTAGCTTTATAATCATAATGTTTTAGAATTCCTGTAATTCATTAGGATGTTTGAAATAATTAATACTTGTATGCAGTCGAAACAAAGTAAGTAGATAGTATAGTAGTAGTATATAAGTAAATAGAGCTGTCATTTAGTTTTAGGTTGAAACAGGTTAACATATGAATCTAATTCGCCTAGTAAAACTAATATAACATATGAGATGGTAATCAACTAATCTCGCTAATTAGAATCTGATAATTAGTCCATAGAAGGAAATGAGTAGATAAGTTAAAACTATTTTGTCATTCAAACTCGTTTAATAATAATTTACAATAATATAGGTTAGAATCCTCTAATTAATAATAGTTGAAGCTTGCTCTGTTAGTATTATCACTGTTTAAGTACTTGAAAATAAAAGTATTACTACTTAAGTCCTGTTAATGTTTAATTAGTGATTGAAGTTCATGATTAGTATTGATAGACATGTATTCCATAATTTCATGAAATAAAAATGCATTTTGTTGATCTAGTCTGTTGTCTAATGAATGTCTATTTAATTTTTATGAAATCGCAAATCTATTCTACATTTTATCCGTTTGTTCTAGGCCTGGTCGAGAACACAAGACAGATTCAGTTAAATTAGCTTCTGGATTTCTAAATAAGGATACTTGTATATACTGGGTTTTAGAAGCCCAGTTACGTATAATGGTGTTAATATAGTCCACAAGTCAAGGACTGGAAATGGATATTTGGCATGGACGTAATAACATCAAATTCAGAGAAATACCAAAAAACTGTAATACGATTAGGAGAAAAAACAAAAATAGCAAATATAGTATTTGATAGGTTTGGACTTATAAAATAACAGGATGAGCCTCGTATAAAATGAAAAACACGCGGGGCCCCCATTTGCAGTTTAATAAGAATATTAGACTCAAGAAGACCGTTTAGTGAATTTCACGGTCTTTCCTAAAGATAATATGGCGTAGACGTTATAAGCACGATTAAAATATACATTCCTACATACAAGTGCACATTTATGTGACTCAAATCTCATATCCCGGCGAAGCTGAAATGTATTAAAGTCACAGGCGTACTGGTTGTGGTGTGACTCGAAATGTATTTTTGCAACATTGCAAGTCGTTTAAATATCAAAACGGGACATTCACATTGGTAAAAATATATAAATAAATCAAATAATTCAAGAACAACAGTTGAGCGACCGTGCTAAAACCACGGAATTCGGGAGTGCCTAACACCTTCTCCCGGGTTAACAGAATTCTTATCTGGACTTCTAGTTTCGCTGTGATGACCCGGCCCATCGTCATGGGAACTACTACCCCGTTATGTTGTAATTATATGTTTTATGCTTTTATATCAGTGTTAGAGTTCATCGGGTGAGTTAGGAATGAATTGGATTGAAAATGAGGCATATAGCCTTTTAGAAGGAAACTTGAATATGAAACCTCAACCTGGAGTTGACTATTTAGTTAGAGGGCTCAGAATCGGATTCTGATGATTCGGTTAGTTCCGGGAGGTGATTTGTGACTTAGGGGAGCGATCGGTATTGAATTTGGAGGTCTGGTGTAGAAATAGGCTTGAATTGGCTAAGGTTGAATTTTGGCGAAATCCGAACGGTAGGTGAGATTTTGATCCAGGGGTCGGAATGGAATTCCGACAATTTTTTTAGCTTTGACAAGTGATTTTGGATATGTCCGCAATTTTTCAGGTCATTCGGACGTCGTTTGGTCTGGTTTTTTATTGAATGTTAGTTTCGGAACTTTTGGAGAAACATAGGCTTGAATCCATGTGTAATTGGTGATTTTGTTGTTTAAGATGGTATTTTTATGATTGGAACAAGTTAGTATCGTGTTTTGGAGTATGTTGGTGGTTTTCGTTGGGGTCCCGGGGGCCACGGGGTGAATCCGGACCATCATCCGGCATTTTGAAACAATGAAAAATCTGCAGAAAATTGCAGATCACTGTGCTGAAGGGTAAGCCTTCGCGTTCGCAAGGGCAATGCTGCGTTCGCATAGGCTGGGGCCAGTTGGCCTTCGCATTCGCGAAGCAATATGACACGTTATCGTAAGAGAAAGTTGGAACGCATCGCGTTCGCGTGGGTAGGCTCGCGTTCGCTTAAGAGGAAAAAGAGAAGCCACGTGTTCGCGTGGACAGAGACGCGTTCGCGTAGAGTAAAAATCCGGAGATTGGAGAGTTGGCCTTCGCGGACGCGTGACTTTATGTCGTGCTAGCGATGAAGAAAGAGATCAAGTCATCGCGGACGCGTGAGAGGCGTCGCGAACGCGATGAAGAAATTGGCTGGCAGTGAAGTTAAAACCAGAACATAACCAGTCGCGGGTTTCACACCCCAAACCACCATTTTTGAGTTCTAAGAGGAGATATTGACGGGAGATTGCTGGGAAATCATCGGGTTTCATCGGAGGTAAGTTTTGTGGCTTAATTACATCATTTTAACACGAAATCCTTGGTTAATTCTCTGTAAATGAAAGATTAAAGGTGGGTTTGAGCCTTAGGCCTAAAATTGAAGAAAAACACTGATTTGAGTGGGCAAATAGAGTTTGATTTTGGTAAAATTTATATGCCTAGACTCATATCGAGATGAGGATTCCGAATATGTGACTTTTGTAATTTTTCGAGAAGCGTACCAAAAGTCGGGTTATGGCAACTTTGTGAATTTCAGTGTAAATTGAGTTATTTTGACTGGGTATCATTTCATTGGTCTAATGTGATGTGTATTTACTGTATTTGATCAGATTTTACACGTGCGGAGCTTGATTCTCATGGCAAGGGCATTGCGGAGTAGTCGTCGCGCTGCTTTGAGGTGAGTAATAGATGTGGGTGATGACCAGCGGGTTCGAAACCCTGGTATACCACTTTGTGACGTTGTATAACGGCGAAACACGTACTCTCCTGTGAGTGCGGGGTAGATTGTGATTTGGGGACTATGGCTTAGTCCGACCTGTTGGTACTATGTTATGATATTAGGCTATTCTTGAGCCGCCAAACCTCCCTCTCGGATGGTTGCATATTATATTGTGATGTTGGCTACTCCTGAGCCGTTAAACCTCCTTCTCGGATGGTTGAATATACTTATGGGCTATGAGCCAGATATTGGGATCCTGCGAAGGTCGTTAGCACTGTTCTGTGAAATTGACATGCTGGTTTCTACCAGTCTATAGCTATTACTATTATCATGATATTTCCAATCTCTGGAACTTGACATTTACTGTTTTCAACTGAAAAATTGATATAAGAGTTTTCAAAAACTACTTTTGAGCCTGCGAGGCTCTATTTGCATTTAGCTGACTGGTAGTGGATCGGGCTGCACGCTGCAGCATATATTCATGATATTGTGCTTGGGCTGTAGGAGCCCCTCCGGAGTCTGAACCCCCACAGTGAGCATGGGTACCCAAATTGGATCGGGCTACGTGTTGTAGCGGTCATTTCATGCATTGCATTGCATTTAGCTACACCTGCTAGCTGTTATACTTGTTGTTGATATTGTTGGCTCTCTACTGCTGATGTTGAACTGTTACAGGGTATTAATCACAGCTTTACATTGAGCTTTACCGTGGATTTCTTATTTACGCTGTCTTACCCATGTCTATTACCACTGAGTCTAGAAGTACTCATTTTACTCCCTGCACCTTGTGTGCAGATCCAGGTACCTCTCAGCAAACCTGATTCGGTAGCCGCTCAGAGACATCGTGTGGGACAGTTGAGGTAGCTGCAGCGTCCGCAGAACCTTACTCCCCCTTCTAGCTGTCATTTCTTATCTTGTTGTCTTTCCTTTCCGCACTAAATTTGTTATAAACTTTATTACACTTATGTTCTTTAGAGGCTCATGACTCTTGACCCGTCGGTCTATGGGAGTTGGCATGTGTTGGGACTTGGATCCCCGTTTCGATATATATATTTCATTGTTGCTTTATAATTTGATATGTTTAAATGGGATTAAGCGAGCTCCTAGCTCCGTTATTGTTATTGATTGGTCAGGCTGGCCTAGCAGTGTGCTGGGCGCCATCACAACCGAGTTTGGGGTTGTGACAAGTTGGTATCAGAGCCTAGGTTTACCAGGCCGCACGAGTCTTGAGGCGGTTAGTAGAGTCTTGTGGATCGGTACGGGGACGCCTGTACTTATCCTTAGGAGGCTGCGAACCTTTAGGAAACACTTCACTTTTCTTGAAATCTATCGTGCGATCTTGTTGTTCGGAGAACTGAACTTCTATATTCTATTCTCTCGCAGATGGCGAGAACGCGAGCATCAGGATGAGGTGGACGACCTCCATTGCCACCTGCTAGAGGCCGTGGGCGCGGTCGTGCTAGAGGTAGAGGTAAGGCAGCTGAGGCAGTGCCAGCTGACCCGCCTGTTGTACCAGTTCAGGAGCAGCCCCCAGTGGTTGATGCTCCAGCAGCCCCAGTTCAGGCCCAGACTGTATCCATTGCTATTCCTGGTCTTCAGGAGACTCTTGCTCAGATATTATCGGTGTGTTCCGATTTGGCTCAGGTAGTTTCAGCTACCGCTACTGCAGCGACATCTCAAACAGGGGGTGGTCAGCAAATCCCTGCAGCTCGCACACCTGAGCAGGTTGTTCAGGGACTTCAGACGCCAGAGGCGGTCGCCGCTCAGGTGGTTGCAACAGTTATTCCTCCAGCTGCACCAGCTCCAGAGCATATGGTTCAGGCTATGCCCGACGACGAGCAGCGTCGTTTTGAGAGATTTGTTAGACTTCGGCCACGCCATTTCAGAGGCGCTGGGGGCGAATATGCCCAGGGTTTCTTGGATAAGTGTCAGAGGATGTTACGTACGGCTGGCATTCTTGAGTCCAGCGGAGTTTCATTTACTACTTCTCAGTTTACTAGTCCCGCATTTGATTGGTGGGAGGAGTTTGAGAGGCGTAGGCCTGCAGGAGCGGCACCTCTCACATGGCAGCAATTCTCTACTCTCTTCCTAGAGAAGTATGTACCACATTTCCGTCACGAGGAGCTTCGTCGCCATTTTGAGTGGTTGGTTCAGGGCGACATGTCAGTGACCCAGTACGAGCTTAGATTCACACAGTTGGCTTGGCATGCCACATGGATGATCCCTACTGATAGGGAGAGGATCAGGAGGTTCATTGATGGCCTCAAATGCTCTATCCGTATTCTTATGACCAAAGAAAGTTTTGTCATCATCTTTCGAGCAGGTTGTTGATATGGCACGCTCCATTGAGGCGGATCATCGCCGAGACAGAGAGGAGCGGGAGGCCAAGAGGCCTCGAGGTTCTGGTAGCTTCAGTGGTGCTCCATCTAGAGGGCACTTTCATCATGGAAAAGGTCGCTTATCTAGACCTTCTCATTCGGGCCGCCCCGAGCAGAGCGAAGCTTCTTCTTCTGGTCATGGTCGCCAGGGATTCCAGCAGGGCCAGTCTTCACTTAGTGCCCTCCCAGCTCAGAGTGCAACACCTACTACTTCTTTAGCCCAGGGTTCATCTACGGTGAAGGGTTCTGTTCAGTCCCCTTCTCCAGCACCAGGTGCATGTTATGAGTGTGGTGAGTTTGGCCACATGAGGAGACAGTTCCCTCAACTCCGTAGGGACAGGACTCGGTAGAGGGATCCGCCCTCCTCTTCAGAACCATCTAAGGCTAGTAGAGGTGGAGGTCAGTCTTCTCGTGGTCGCCCCAGAGGCGAGGAGAGATCTGGTGGAGGTCAAGCACGATTCTATGCACTTCCTGACAGGCGTGATAGAGTTGCCTCCGATGCGGTGATTACAGGTATCATTTCTGTCTGTCACAGAGATGCCTCTGTTCTATTTGATCCAGGGTCTACATATTCTTACGTGTCCTCTTATTTTGCACACCACTTGGGTTCCACTCGTGGTAGTCTTGAATTACCTGTTCATGTATCCACCCCCGTGGGTGATACAATTGTTGTGGATCATGTCTATAGATCTTGTGTTATTTCTATTGGGGGTCTGGAGACCCAGGCAGATTTGCTATTGTTGGGGATGGTGGACTTTGATGTTATATTGGGTATGGACTGGTTTTCTCCGTACCACGCTATATTGGACTGTCATGCTAAGACAGTTACGTTGGCCATTCCTGGTATTTCTCAGATTGAGTGGCGGGGTTCGACCGATTTCGTCCCTAGCCGTGTCATTTCGTTCTTAAAAGCTCAGAAGATGGTTGAAAAAGGGTGTTTATCATACTTAGCTTTTGTGAGAGATGTGGGAGCAGAGTCTCCTAACATTGATTATGTACCTATTGTGAGGGATTTTCCAGATGTATTCCCCTCAGACCTGTCGGGCATGTCGCCGGACAGGGATATTGATTTCGGCATTGACTTGGTGCCGGGCACTCATCCCATATCCATTCCTCCTTATCGGATGGCACCGGCTGAGTTGAAAGAACTAAAAGAGCAGCTTCAAGAGCTTCTAGATTGTAAGGCCCTAGAAAATTTCGCTAAGGAATATAGGATTCTGTGGTGCCACGTAGGCTAATTATTATATTTTATGTGCTATGAACATGATGGACATCAATTAGACTTGCTCAATATGAGTATGAGTCTTATGGTAAGTGATATGAGGTCCAAATGGAAGCCCAAGTGTATGCCAAATGGGAAAGTTTTCGAAATAGGCCAAAATTCCAAATGGATTCGTACAAGGCTCCACTTTAAAGAATCATATATAATTGTATATAAGGTTTTATTTGGTGAATAGAATATCAAATGAAAGCCCTTTGAGTCTAGTTTCTAACGCTTCAAACCGTTCGTCATTTGGACATTCCTACACAAAGTTATAATCAAATTACCAAAGGCTGGAAAATGCTGTCATGTGTCAAATGTGCGACCGCATTTCCTGTCGCATTGTTAACTCTGCGGTCGCATTTCTATCGCAGATTGAACCAGTGAAGCCTTGTTAACTCTAGCATGTTCATTCTGCGGTCCATTCTGCTATAGCATAGATGACATCGCAGGTTTAATTCTTCTATTTTTATAACCCGACCCCATTTCAATATATAGGCTTTGGGGTTCATTTTGGGGTCATTTCTTATTGATTTTAGAGAGTGGTGAGAGCATTTTAGAGAGAGAAGGAGGAACCCAACATTTAAATCATCCAAATCTTGCATCAATCTTCAAGAATCAATAACCCAATAGCAAGTTCTTCATCTAAGAGGTAAGATTCTATACCCTATGGTTTTAATTTCGAGTTTTTGTGTATAAGATGAGTTATTGAGGTATGATTCTTGGGTTTATTAGTATTGTGTATACATGCATGTACAACTTAGGTTTATGGGAAGATTGTTTAACTTAAATAAGTAAGATTGGGTTAGGGAAAGAAGGAAATCTTGAAAAGGGGATTTAAAATCAAGATTCTCAACTAGTATTTGATAAAATGCTCAAATGAGCTAGTTTCATGAATATCTTTCTAATATATGTTTAATTTTGTTATGTCTCATAGTAGATTGGAATTGCTAGAGTTTTTGTAGTGTTGTAGTAACTTAAGAAAAGCTCAATCGAGGTATGTATGGCTAATTTTGATTCTTGTAAAATCGCCCATATGTGTGAAATTGTTTGGCATGTGTTAATTTGAGAGATTGTATGTGATTCTTCGATATCATTGTTGGGTATTCAGTTGATGTTGAACTACATGTGGTATAGTATGAAATATGAATTGAAAGACAACAAGGGAATTGGAATTGGTAAAGAACTGAGAACAATTCTTGTGGTGGCATATATGGTTTCTTGTGGAAAGAGATGAAACACTTGAATTGTGGTAAATTATTGAACATACTTGTGTGTGTACTCTTGAATATGGTAACTTGGTTGTGATATCAGTTTGAAAAGTATTTGAGAATGTGAATCGAATTGTAAGTTGCTTATTTGAATTTGTTGTAATTATGTGTAGTGCCTTATTTGTTGTTTGTCATTGTTGTGTTTGAAACTGTACGGTGTGATCGGGTTGCGCGCCGCAACATGAAGTAATAAGGTGTGGGTTGGGGTGATAAGGGTGGCCGAGGTAATAAGGGTGGACGAGATAATAAGGATGGAAATCGATCGAAATCGCTATTGAAATATGATATAAAATCATTGATGTGAAATTGTGAAAGGAGACAGCAGGAGAGTTTGCAACCTGTGGGGCACCGATTGCCCCTTTGTTTGACTACTTGTGTTTTACGTGATTGATTTGTGGTTGTTCTACTTGTTGATCTTAAACGTTCTTTGTGTTGAGAATTATCTAAAATGAGGAAAAATGTGGAAAACATGGTTGGCTGGCTTAATTGATTCTTGATATAATTCCTTAGCAGTATTATCATCGTGATTTCTTGTTAATGGCTTGAGTTTACTTGGGACAAAGTTTGCCCATACATACCAGTACAATTCCAGTGTACTGATGTCCTTTTTTGTTGGGGACGCTACATTCGTATTATGATTGTAGGTGAATTAGTAGCAGGTACTTCAGCTCATCGGCAATAGCATCCTTCATCTTCCACTGCCCGTTTTGGTGAGCCCCTTTCCTTTCGGGGCCCTGCGTGGCTCATGCCACTCTTGTTTAGACTTTATTTTGATTTTGTGTAAGGTATAGCCGGAGCCTTGTTACCGGCAAGTATTGTATCGTCCTTTGTATCCTAGAGGTTCCGTAGACATGTAAACTGTGGGATTCGAGGCTCATGTATATATTATGTTGGGCGTTGTAAAAACTGTAAACTTGTTAATGAATTACTTGCATGGTTATGTTTGTATATTGTGAAATCAGTCATAATTGGTAAGGTATTTGGTTAATGAGAAACAATCAACACAGGGGTAACACTTGGGAATGAAAGGCACCCAGGTCCGCTTGACTGGGGCTACCCGGTCAGGCGCCGGTCATGTCCCTCGATTTGGGGCGTGACAAACTTGGTATTAGAGCCTAAGGTTTTTAAGTGTCCTAGGATGTCTCGGAGCCGTGTCTAGTAGTGCCCTTCTTATCGGTGTGTTGTCGACCACATCATATAAGTTGGGGGTTGCACGGGCATTTAGGAATTTACCCATTTCTTTGATATTCCAGATCGTGCGATATGGCTCAAGATATGGAGCTAATTTCCTCTCTAAGTATTACCCTCAATATTTGTAATTTTGATGCCATAATCTGTGAATTTGAAGCATGTAAGGTGAGATTTATCTCACCATTGAGTCCAAGTGGATCACCCAAGGACTTGTTAGAAGAATGTGTTGAGCCATGGAGTGATTGGTAGAACTTGTTGTTAAGGAGAGTACCCTTGTTCCTACTAATGTCACTGCACCACCAGATCATGTAGTATATCATCGGTATGTACGGCTAAAACCCCGTCTCTTAGAAATTAAGCTTCCATGGTGTCCGCATAAATGTTGTAGGTTCAAAATAAAATTGATGCAGTATTCATTTTGTTATGTTAAGCGAATTATTGTTGTGAAAATATATGTGGGAGGTACTTCTTAATTTGTTTAATATACTATTCTTGGTAGATGAGAATATGTAAAGAATGTGAACTATGTGCTAAAATGCCTAGACTTAAAGTCAAGTTTAAATTGATATATTGATACCATATATTGTGAGAAAACTTGTTATGGTTGATTCCTCCAAAATGTTCTTATGTGTACCAAAGGTATTTGATTGATTGCGTCTAGATGTTGGTAACATATAAAGAATGTGTAAGACTAAATGTTGGATTTTAGTTGTGATTGATACTTTACATGAATTGGTGTTGTGACCCGATGTTTGTGAAAGATGCATTCCAATATGATCAATGTGCTATTATTGACAACTTAAAATGGGTGCAAGGAATATGAATCATGTATTGAAATGCGAAGGCCTTAAATTGAAATTGGAGCAGCATATATTAAATAAAACTGTGTGAAGTCCTCTTTGCATAGAGATGTTGAAATAAGTCAAATGTTTTTGAGAAATAGAGTATAGACAATGTGTCAAAAACTCGAAATGAAATTTTACCTGGCGATACTTGTGACATGAGAGAATATGAAACAGATTATGATGTTGATGTGAAATATGTGGAAATGATGTGAAATGTGGGGAAGAAGAGACTGTGTTATGGAATGTGGCCTAGTGCCAAGTCTGATGTGATAATTATGGCCCCAAGAGCCGATGGACTAATATACGTAAAAATGGCATGACTATTTTATTCAATAATGTGGTGAACATTTAAAGTGTTTGATTTGTACGTGTGATTTCCTTATTATTTTATGAAGCGCATAGGTGGATAACTTTATATGTGAACCCTATGGAAGGGCTATGAAATGCAGCCTAGAGGTACGGAAATTATGTAAAAAAAAAAAACTATGTGATCCATTTTATTTGGTAATGTGGTGATTGTTTAAACTTTGTGTTAAACCATTATGATTTCATTGTCCATGCATAGATATGTTCTTAAAAAGAATCTAAATTACAAAACAGTTCATGCACATGCATACTCTTTGAATGAGACGTATTATCTACAAAGTCTCCCTATCATAGTTCTATTGTTTACAACCTCCTATGGAATTGAGCTCTATAATTATGTTCCGGAATTGAGTTATAGCACTATTGATACTTCCTACTTGCTTTTCCTAAATTCTCGACAAAGGACTATTTCCGATGAATTTCTTACAGAAACGTCTCATTTAAATTGACAACATCTGCTCACTTGTGCCTATACATGACCATCATAAAGTTTGTACATTTGGTGCCAAGTTCAATGCAAAGTATCCAAGATTTGTGATCCTTCTCGAGTCACTCTTTTACTTAGTTGTGTGTGGCTTATACGGCTTGATCAACCAACCTACTATCTTAGGAATATCATTATGAAACCTTTTCACTATCTAGTAACATATATGCACATCTCAGTGCCTATCATACGAGTGAATATCAATTGAAATGGTCACCATTTGCATAAGGTCTCTCTAAAAAAAAATTGAGATCCTCACATCCCCATCATAGATATCTTGTGTCGCCATTGTTTTCGTGCTCACTTGGGACGTCTCGCAGTAAGTAGCTCACTCTGTCCTAGTATTTTGGTTGCTCGTGGCATGGTCGTGTATTGCAGTGGGGTGTTAATTAGTAGAAGTGTGTCCAACTTATAACCAATGATTAGTTTCTCATTATGTCTCCACAATGTTTTAATCATATTCCTTATTTAGTGAATTCATTGTGCTAGTTCCCTACACTTGTACGATAACCATAAAAGAACATTCCCTTCTATGTATCACTATGACACTTCCTTTTTTTCAAGTCAAAACCTATGGAGATCTCATCATGAACATCAGCAAACCTTCAGTGATTATTGTGCACTGTCTCATTGAGTTTGGTTTTCTTCACACCCTCAACTACTAGAATCATGGACTATGTCATTGTCATGTGTGGAGAGTGTACTACCGTTGGTATCTCACCTTCTTGGCTAGATATGAGTGTTATTTGCCTTCTCTCTGGAGCGTCGTGCTAACTATTAGAACCATCTAACCAATTCATAATTTTGCCTCAATATCAAGATTTCCTAGCTATTGAGTTTTACTCGTGAAAGGTTGAGATTAGATGACTTAGAATTTTTGTACATATCATGAACATGTTGATTTGAATGAAAAAAAAAATGGTCGTAACTTGTAGTTCCCTCATATATGATCAATTACCAACAAGTGTTAAGTTGTCTAGAATATGGTAATCACATAAACGTTCAATTATTTTCATCCTTATAGGCTTGTGGCATAGATTCTGTCCTTCAAGTAATGTTAAGAGTGTAATTCAACTTCGTGTATTTTGAATCCCATATAACTTCAAAGTGCTAGAGTATTCCAATTCGGGGTTGACGGATTTTCCCTACACTTTAGAAAATGAGTGGTTCACGTACTTGAGTATTCCTCCTTAATGATTCCTATTTCCCATGTACTACTTACTCCTATGCCTCATTTGTGTATTAATTGAGGTAGTCACAGTGATTAACCATGTCAGTATTGTTAGTAGTAACATTTCGTGTCTTTTAGTATACGACCTCATAAAGTACTCTACCCAGTGCATTAATGGATTCCTGAAGAACTCCAGCCTGATCTTGAACTCTGTTGCTCCTCGTTGTATTAGATCATTGGGTATTGTAAGTTCATACAAGTCAAAGATAAAGCTTCATAGTGTGATCACATATATATTGGATAGATAAAGTTATAGTCAGTTTATGGTATCACATCTTAGGGTAACTATTAAGGGTCATTAAGGGTTTGGTGTGAGTGTACCCCTAAAAATGTTATGTGAGTTGATAATAAAGGTAACATGACTGTATTACACATTAGGTTGCAATAGGTGTATGATATTCCCCATAACTGTTCCTCATGTACTTTGTGTTTCCATATGCTTATGTCTAAGAAGATAGTGATAAAAAAAATGTGGGTACGAATTGACTTGATTGAACTATATGATCATGATGCACTACTAGCAAGACTCATGATGGCTTGATTTCATATGGACTGTTGATTGAAATGAAATTATATTCTTGTTGATGAACACCTTTACGATTATATTAATGGTTGGTAAGGACTATTATGAACACATGATTGTTTGTTTACTATGAACTGGCATCCTTGATGGTATGATGCCAAGTCATGGAATTGTGGGTTATTGTTGTTATCATGAATTGAAATATCCAGTGGAGTGTAAATTGTACAGTGGAAGTTATCAAAAGGTAAAGTCAATGGATAGTTATCTCATGCAAGATGTTTATCTGTCGTCCTTGTTATGTATGTTTGGGAGTTGATATTATTTTTGAGAAGGTGTTATGGCAATGCTTGTAAGTGGATAATGTCGTGTGGAAGGATAAATGTGTCGTGGAAGGAAAGTACTTTCGTTTGATTGAATACCAGTTAGTTTTGACTTGGAATGTACCATATAGGTATTTTGATGTAAAACTGTGCAGTCCATGTTCTAGTATCCATATGTTAATTTAGTTCTTGTAATACTGGGATTAGGATTGTGGATATATACATTGTGGTGCTATGTACAGTTGTGGATGTGTGGTTAAGAAGATTTTGTTGATTCTCTGGCAGGTGGATAGGCCTAGTTACAAAGGAAATTCTGCCGAAATTTTTGAAAAATTTATGAGTTAGTGAAAATTTTGAGACTGGAGGTAGGTTAGAAAAGAGATGTGTGATGTTAAAGTGTTTGGGAAATACTATACTCCTCATTCGAGGACGAATGATCCTAGGGGGGGAGAATGTAAGGCCCTAGAAAATTTCGCTAAGGAATATAGGATTCTGTGGTGCCACGTTGGCTAATTATTATATTTTATGTGCTATGAACATGATGGATATAAATTAGACTTGCTAAATATGAGTGTGAGTCTTATGGTAAGTGATATGAGGTCCAAATGGAAGCCCAAGTGTATGCCAAATGGGAAAGTTTTCGAAATAAGCCAAAATTCCAAATGGATTCGTACAAGGCTCCACTTCAAAGGATCATATATAATTGTGTATAAGGTTTTATGTGGTAAATAGCATATAAAATGAAATCCATTTGAGTCTAGTTTCTAATGCTTCAAACCGTTCATCATTTGGACATTCCTACACAAAGTTATGATCAAATTACCAAAGGCTGGAAAATGCTGTCATGTGTCAAATGTGCGACCGCATTTCCTGTCGCATTGTTAACTCTGCGGTCGCATTTCTGTCGCAGATTGAACCAGTGAAGCCCAGTTTTGGGTACCAATTTTGCGGTGCATTGTGAGGCCAGCATGTTCATTCTGCAGTCCATTCTGCTATAGCATAATTGACATCGCAGGTTTAATTCTTCTATTTTTATAACCCGACCCCATTTCAATATGTAGGCTTTGTAGTTCATTTTGGGGTCATTTCTTACTGAATTTAGAGAGTGGTGAGAGCATTTTAGAGAGAGAAGGAGGAACCCAACATTTAAATCATCCAAATGTTGCATCAATCTTCAAGAATCAATAACCCAATAGCAAGTTCTTCATCTAAGAGGTAAGATTCTATACCCTATGGTTTTAATTTCGAGTTTTTGTGTATAAGATGAGTTATTGAGGTATGATTCTTGGGTTTATTAGTATTGTGTATACATGCATGTACAACTTAGGTTTATGGGAAGATTGTTTAACTTAAATAAGTAAGATTGGGTTAGGGAAAGAAGGAAATCTTGAAAAGGGGATTTAAAATCAAGATGCTCAACTAGTATTTGATAAAATGCTCAAATGAGCTAGTTTCATGAATATCTTTCTAATATATGTTTAATTTTGTTATGTCTCATAGTAGATTGAAATTGCTAGAGTTTTTGGAGTGTTGTAGTAACTTAAGGAAAGCTCAATCGAGGTATGTATGGCTAATTTTGATTCTTGTAAAATCCCCCATATGTGTGAAATTGTTTGGCAAGTGTTAATTTGAGAGATTGTATGTGATTCTTCGATATCATTGTTGGGTATTCAGTTGATGTTGAACTACATGTGGTGTGGTATGAAATATGAATTGAAATATAACAAGGGAATTGGAATTGGTAAAGAACTGAGAACAATTGTTCTGGTGGCATATATGGTTTCTTATGGAAAGAGATGAAACACTTAAATTGTTGTAAATTATTGAACATACTTGTGTGTGTACTCTTGAATATGGTAACTTGGTTGTGATATCAGTTTGAAAAGTATTTGGGAATGTGAATCGAATTGTAAGTTGCTTATTTGAATTTGTTGTAATTGTGTGTAGTGCCTTATTTGCTGTTTGTGATTGTTGTGTTTGAAACTGTACGATGGGATCGGGTAGCGCGCCGCAACATGAAGTAATAAGGTGTGGGTTGGGGTGATAAGGGTGGCCGAGGTAATAAGGGTGGACGAGGTAATAAGGATGGAAAGTGATCGAAATCGCTATTGAAATATGATATAAAATCATTGATGTGAAATTGTGAAAGGAGACAGCAGGAGAGTTTGCAACCTGTGGGGCACTAATTGCCCCTTTGTTTGACTACTTGTGTTTTACGTGATTGATTTGTGGTTTTTCTACTTGTTGATCTTAAATGTGCTTTGTGTTGAGAATTATCTAAAATGAGGAAAAATGTGGAAAACATGGTTTGCTGGCTTAATTGATTCTTGATGTAATTCATTAGCTGTATTATCATCGTGATTTCTTGTTAATGGCTTGAGTTTACTTGGGACAAAGTTTGTCCATACATACCAGTACAATTCAAGTGTACTGACGTCCCTTTTGCCGGGGACGCTACATTCGTATTATGATTGTAGGTGAATCGGTAGCAGGTACTTCAGCTCATCGGCAGTAGCATCCTTCATCTTCCACTGCCCGTTTTGGTGAGACCCTTTCCTTTCGGGGCCCTGCGTGGCTCATGCCACTCTCGTTTAGACTTTATTTTGATTTTGTGTAAGGTATAGCCGGAGCCTTGTTACCGGCAAGTATTGTATTGTCATTTGTATCCTAGAGGTTCCGTAGACATGTAAACTGTGGGATTCGAGGCTCATGTATATATTATGTTGGGCGTTGTAAAAACTGTAAACTTGTTAATGAATCACTTGCATGGTTATGTTTGTATATTGTGAAATCGGTTATAATTGGTAAGGTATTTGGTTAATGAGAAATAATCAACACAGGGGTAACACGTGGGAATGAAAGGCACCCAGGTCCGCTTGACTGGGGCTACCCGGTCAGGCGCCGGTCATGTCCCTCGATTTGGGGCGTGACAGGGATAAGGGTTTCATCCGTCCTAGTGTGTCCCCGTGGGGTGCGCCGGTGTTATTTGTTAAAAAGAAAGATGGTTCCATGCGAATGTGTATCGATTATAGGCAGTTGAACAAAGTAACAGTGAAGAACAAGTACCATCTACCGCGCATTGATGATTTGTTTGATCAGTTACAGGGTGCGAGAGTGTTTTATAAGATTGATCTTCGTTCAGGCTATCATCAGCTAAAGATCAAGGACTCGGATATTATGAAGACTGCATTCAGGACCCGATATGGTCACTATGAGTTTCTTGTAATGTCTTTTGGGCTGACCAACGCCCCAGCAGCATTTATGCATCTGATGAACAGTGTGTTCAGGCCCTATTTGGATTCATTTGTGATTGTGTTCATTGATGACATTCTAGTCTACTCCCGTAGTCAGGAGGAGCATGCTCAGCATTTGAGTATTGTGTTGCAGAGATTGAGGGAGGAGAAGCTATATGCGAAATTCTCCAAGTGCGAGTTTTGGCTCGAGTCAGTAGCATTTATGGGACATGTGGTGTCTCATGATGGTATTCAGGTTGATCCGAAGAAGATAGAGGCGGTGCAGAGTTGGCCTAGACCGTCCTCAGCTACAGAGATCCGAAGTTTTCTTGGCTTGGCGGGATATTATCGCCGGTTTGTTCAGGGATTTTCATCCATTGCTTCTTCATTGACTAAATTGACCCAGAAGGGTGCACCATTCGTGTGGTCGGATGAGTGCGATGAGAGCTTTCAGAAGCTCAAGACAGCTTTGACCACAACTCCAGTGTTAGTATTGCCATCAGCTTCAGGTTCATATACTGTTTACTGTGACGCCTCGAGAGTGGGGATAGGTTGTGCGTTGATGCAGGAAGGTAAGGTGATTGCTTATGCTTCTCGGCAGTTGAAGCCACATGAGAAGAACTATCCCGTTCATGATTTGGAGCTAGTCGCCATTGTTCATGCATTGAAGATTTGGAGGCACTATTTGTACGACGTGTCTTGTGAGGTGTATACCGACCATCGTAGTCTTCAGCACTTGTTCAAACAGAAAGCTTAATTTGAGACAGCGGAGATGGCTTGAGTTGTTGAAGGATTATGACATTACTATTCTATATCATCCGGGGAAGGCCAATGTGGTGGCCGATGCTTTGAGCCGGAAGGCGATTAGTATGGGGAGCTTGGCATATATTCCAGCTGAGGAGAGGCCATTTGCTTATGATGTTCGGGTGCTAGCCAATCGGCTAGTGAGGTTAGATATTTCGGAGCCCAGCAGGGTATTGGCTTGTGTTGTATCTCGATCATCTCTATATGATCATATTCGTGAGCACCAGTATGATGATCCACATTTGGCTGTCCTTAGGAACAGAGTTTAGCATGATGATACTAGAGATGTCACCATTGATAGTGATGGCGTATTGAGGATGCAGGGCCGGATATGTGTTCCCAATGTTGACGGCCTTCGTGAGTTGATTCTGGAGGAGGCCCAGAGCTCGCGGTATTGTATCCATCTAGGAGCCGCGAAGATGTATCAAGATTTGAAACAACACTATTGGTGGAGAAAGATGAAGATGGACATTATCAAACATGTAGCATGGTGCCTCAACTGTCAGCAGGTTAAGTACGAGCATTAGAGGCCCGGTGGTGTATTTCAGCGCATTGATATTCCTGAGTGGAAATGGAAGAGGATCACTATAGACTTTGTTACTGGACTCCCTCGGACAGCGATGAAGTTTGATTCTGTTTGGGTGATTGTGGATAGGCTGACCAAGTCAGCTCACTTCATTCCAGTTAGTACTACCTACTCATCTGAGCGGTTGGCAGCGATCTTTATTCGGGAGATTGTCCGGTTGCATGGAGTCCCAGTGTCTATCATATCCGACAGGGGTACTCAGTTCACTTCTCAGTTTTGGAGAGCATTTCAGCGAGAGATGGGTACGCGGGTTGCGTTGAGCACCGCATTTCACCTAGACAGACGGGCAGTCTGAGCGCACCATTCAGATCTTGGAGGATATGTTGCAAGCATGTGTGATTGACTTTGGTGGTTCGTGGGATGAGTTATTACCACTTGCTGAGTTTGGCTACCACAACAGTTATCAGTCGAGTATTCTAATGGCCCCGTACGAGGCATTGTATGGCAGACGGTGTAGATCCCACGTGGGATGGTTTAAGCCTGGTGAGGATAGGTTGATAGGGACTGAGTTAGTTCAGGATGCTCTGGATAGAGAAAAGTTGATCTAGGAGAGGCTTCGTACGGCACAGTCTCGCCAGAAGAGTTATGCAGACCGTAAAGTTTGAGAGTTGTCTTTCATGGTTGGCGACAGAGTATTGTTGAAGGTTTCGCCCATGAAGGGTGTCATGAGGTTCGGGAAGAAAGGGAAGATGAGTCCCAGGTACATTGGTCCTTTTGAGATACTCAAGAGAGTTGGAGAGGTGGCATATGAGTTGGCTTTGCCACCAAGCTTGTCTAGCGTTCATCCAGAATTCCATGTGTCTATGCTCCGGAAGTACATCGGGGATCCGTCTCATATATTAGACTTCAGTACCATTCAGCTTGATGGTGATCTATCCTATGATGTGGAGCCTATTGCTATATTGGGTCGTCAAGTGAAAAAATTGAGGTCCAAGGAGATTGCATCATTTAAGGTTCAGTGAAGAGGTCGACCCGTGGAGGAGGCCACTTGGGAGATCGAGCGGGATATGCGGAGCAGATATCCTCACTTGTTTGAGACTTCAGGTATGTTTCTTGACCCGCTCGAGGACGAGCGTTTGCTTAAGAGGGGGAAAATGTGACAACTCGGCCCGTCGTCACGGGAACTACCACCCCTTTATGTTGTAATTATATGTTTTATGATTTTATATCAGTGTTAGAGTTCATCGGGTGAGTTAGGAGTGAATTGGATTGAAAATGAGGCATATAGCCTTTTTGAAGGAAACTTGAATATGGATAGTCAACCTGGAGTTGACTATTTAGTTAGAGGGCTCGTAATCGGATTTTGATGATTTGGTTAGTTCCGAGAGGTGATTTTTGACTTAGGGGAGAGATCGGAATTGAATTTGGAGGTCCGGTGTAGAAATAGGCTTGAATTGGCTAAGGTTGAATTTTGGCGAAATCCGAACGGTAGGTGAGATTTTGATCCGAGGGTCGGAATGGAATTCCGACAAATTCTATAGCTTCGACATGTGATTTTGGATATGTTCTCAATTTTTCAGGTCATTCGGACGTCGTTTGGTCGGGTTTTTGATTGAATGTTAGTTTCGGAAGTTTTGGAGAAATATAGGCTTGAATCTGTGTGTAATTGGTGATTTTGATGTTTAGGATGGTGTGTTTATGATTGGAACAAGTTCGTATTGTGTTTTGGAGTATGTTGGTGGTTTTCGTTGGGGTCCCGGGGGCCTCGGGGTGAATCCGGACCATCATTCGGCATTTTGAAACAATGAAAAATCTGCAGAAAATTGCAGATCACTGTGCTGAAGGGTAAGCCTTCGCATTCGCGAGGGCAATGCCGCGTTCGCATAGGCTGGGGCCAGTTGGCCTTCGCATTTGTGAAGCAATATGACACGTTCGCATAAGAGAAATTTGGAACGCATCGCGTTCGCGTGGGTAGGCTCGCGTTCGCGTGAGAGGAAAAAGAGAAGCCATGCGTTCGCGTGGACAGAGACGCGTTCGCGTAGAGTAAAAATCCGGAGATTGGGGATTTGGCCTTCGCGGACGCGTGACTTCATGCCGCGTTCGCGATGAATAAAGATATCAAGTCATCGCGGACGCGTGAGAGGCGTCGCGGACCCGATGAAGAAATTGGGCTGGCAGTGAAGTTAAAACCAGAACATAATCAGTCGCGGGTTTCACACCCCAAACCACCACTTTTGAGTTCTAAGAGGAGATATTGACGGGAGAGTGCTGGGAAATCATCGGGTTTCATCGGAGGTAAGTTTTGTGGCTTAATTACATCATTTTAACACGAAATCCTTGGTTAATTCTCTGTAAATGAAAGATTAAAGGTGGGTTTGAGCCCTAGGCCTAAAGTTGAAGAAAAACACTGATTTGAGTGGGCAAATGGAGTCCGATTTTTTTAAATTTTATATGCCTAGACTCATATCGAGACGTGGATTCCGAATATGTGACTTTTGTAATTTTTCGAGAAGCGTACCGAAAGTCGGGTTTTGGCAACTTTGTGAATTTTGGTGTAAATTGAGTTGTTTTGTCTGGGCATCGTTCCATTGGTCTAATGTGATGTGTATTTACTGTATTTGATCAGATTTTACACGTGCGGAGCTTGATTCGCAGGGCAAGGGCATTGCGGAGTATTCGTCGCGCTGTTTTGAGGTGAGTAATAGATGTGGGTGATGACCAGCGGGTTCGAAACCCCGGTATACCAGTTTGTGACGCTGTATAGCGGCGAGACACGTACTCTCCTGTTAGTGCGGGGTCGATTGTGATTTAAGGACTATGGCTTAGTCCGACCTGTTGGTACTATGTTATGATATTAGGCTATTCTTGAGCCGCCAAACCTCCCTCTCGGATGGTTGCATATTGTATTGTGATGTTGGCTACTCCTGAGCCGTTGAACCTCCTTCTCGGATGGTTGAATATAATTATGGGCTATGAGCCAGATATTGGGATCATGCTAGGGTCATTAGCACTGTTCTGTGAAATTGACATGCTGGTTTCTACCAGTCTGTAGCTATTACTGTTATCATGATATTTCCAATCTCTAGAACTTGACATTTATTGTTTTCAACTGAAAAATTGATATAAGAGTTTTTAAAAACTACTTTTGAGCCTGCGAGGCTGTATTTGCATTTAGCTGACTGGTAGTGGATCGGGCTACACGCCGCAGCGTATATTCATGATATTGTGCTTGGGCTGTAGGAGCCCCTCCGGAGTCTGAACCCCCACAGTGAGCACGGGTACCCAAATTGGATCGGGCTACGCGTCGTAGCTGTCATTTCATGCATTGCATTGCATTTAGCTACACCTGCTAGCTGTTATACTTGTTGTTGATATTGTTGGCTCTCTCTACTGTTGATATTGAACTGCTACAGGGTTTTGGTTATAGCTTTACATTGTGCTTTACTGTGGATTTCTTATCTACGCTGTCTTACCCTTGTTTATTACCACTGAGTCTGGCAATACTCATTTTACTCCCTGCACCTTGTGTGCAGATCCAGGTACCTCTCAGCAGATCTAATTCGGTAGCCACTCAGAGACATCGTGTGGGACAGTTGAGGTAGCTGCAGCGTCCGCAGGACTTTACTTCCCCTTCTAGCTGTCATTTCTTATCTTGTTGTCTTTCCTTTCCGCACTAAGTTTGTTATAAACTTTATTACACTTATGTTCTTTAGAGGCTCATGACTCTTGAACCTTCGGTCTATGGGAGTTGGCATGTGTTGGGACTTGGATCCCCGTTTCGATATATATATATATATATATCATTGTTGCTTTATAATTTGATATGTTTAAATGGGATTAAGCGAGCTCCTAGCTCCGTTATTGTTATTGATTGGTCAGGCTGGCCTAGCAGTGTGCTGGGCGCCATCACGACTGGGTTTGGGGTCATGACATTCGCAGACTGTAAAAACAGAGTCATATTTCTTCGGATTTGGGATTTAACCGGTGACTTGGGACACCATTATCTTCCCAAGTGGCGACTCTGAAATCTAAATAAATCCCATTCCGAATGTCCTTAAAGTGGAAAAACTCCTTCCCTGTTGTTATTATTATATCCTATCCCGGGGTGTATTAGTAATTAACGGGGTATAATTTATTCTTCAGAAAAAGGTAGTAGTAAAAAAGGGAGGTGTGACAAGTTGCAAAGGATGAAAGACATTGAAACCATAAAAGAGTATTCTAACATACTTCTTAACATATAAAATCGTGTCAGATTGTTGGGTTCCACTTTAAACTATTCAAGGATCATTGAGAAAATCCTTGTAACGGTGCCTGAAAGATTTGAGGTTACCATTAAAACCTTAGAAAATACTAAGGACTTGTCCAAAATTACACTAGCAGAGCTCTTGAGATCTTTTCAAGCACAAAATCAACGACGTGTTATGAGACAAGAATGAGCTGTTGAAGGAGCCTTACTAGTTAAGCATCAAGATAATAGAAGAAACCAAAAGAAGCATAACAAAAAGATCCAAGGAGCAAACAATGAGAATGTTGGACACAACAACAAAATCACGACTGAAAGCAAGAAGACAAACTTTCCGCTATGACAACCTAAAGGGTCACCACCTGTTTCCTCATCTGTTCCGTACTTCTGAGGCCTTAAAAACCTTATTTTCTATTTCCTCAATTTGCGTGTGCAATCCAGGCACATATCTAGAAAGTTTTTATGTTGAAATATGTGAATTCTGTAAAACATTTGAATAATTTTCATATTAATATGATTATAGTTGACTTTGGTCAATATTTTTGGTAAACGGACCCGGATCCGTACCCGAGATTGGAGGCTCTTGGAAGTTCTATAAAAACCTATGGGACTCGAGCATGTACCCGGAGTCAAAATCCGAGGTCTAGAACCTGAGTAAAAGAATTTTTCTGTTAACTTGTTTTTCTAAACTTATTAAGAAAAATGGAAATAAACATTGATTAAAAGACTATGGTACCGGGCTCGTATTTTGTTTTTGATGATCGGTAAAAGCCTTATATATTATTTAAGCGCTTCGTGTAAAGTTTGGTCGAAATCGGATGTCGTTTGAATTATTTCGGACCTAAATGTCTAAAGTTGGAAAGTTTATGAACTTTGGAATGAAAATAATGATCTTGAGGCTTGATTCAATGATTTTTATGTTATTTTGGCGATTTCATCACTCGAGTGAGTTCGTAGGATATTTTTGAGTTAGTGTGCATGATTGGTTAGGAGCCTCGAGGTCTCGGGAATGTTTTCTGGAGTGTTCGAAGTGGTTTGGAGTTACAAAATATTGCAGAAAATCTGCAACAGGTGCACATCGATTTTACTCATCACGTTCGCACTAGGACTCATGCGTTCGCGAAGCTTCAGCTTCGTCCATCATTGCGATCATATCATTTCAATTGCGTAGCTTTGGTAGCTTCCTCAACGCGACCGCACATCCCTTCACGCGATCGTGTATAATAACTTCCTGGACCCCAGCAATCTCCTTCTACACGTTTGCGTTTCTTTCCATGTGATCACGATAGATTACCTAGTTTACCCTTCACGATGGCATCCTTAGTCCCACGATCGCATAAGGCAATTTTGCCCAGCGAATTTCTAAGTTAAAAACAGAAACAATGACGGGATTTTCATAAAAACACACGAAACCCTTTCTTCTCCAAGCACTTAGGCATCCATTGAAGCTCCCATTCATCAAAACTTTCTGGGTAAGCATTGTTCAACTTGTTTCTTTCAATTTCCTTCATTGATTACTGAAATCCTAGCCCTAAATCATGAAGTTCAAGGTAGAAATTATGGATTTTGGGTAGAGTTAGGGTTTTGAGAATTTTGGGTAATTCAACCTCAATTTGGGGTCGAATCTTATAAATATTATATAATTAGATTCGTGGAGTTATGGGTGATTGAGTTTTGGTTCGAGCCTCGAGTTTGGACCATATGGGCCCGATGTCTAATTTCTGGATTTTTGAATAATGCTAGGAAATTCATATCTAGGCTATGGGATATTACCATTGAGTCTTTATTGATATTATTAAATTGATTATGCCTACATATCACTGAATTGGAGGTGGAATCACGAGCTAAAGCAATAGTTGAGGATTAAGTGGATTTCAAGGTTTTGAGGTAAGTGTTTGGTCTAACCCTAGCTTGAGTGAATAAGAGTTGAGTCTTGTTGCTTATTTCTATGTGATCGAGTACGATGTATAGGCATGGTGACAAGTATCTATACATTGGTGTCTAGCATGACCGTGAGTCCTTATAATGTGATTATCATGACTTCGTTGTGAACTCCACGTTTATTGGAGGATTTCTTAATATTGTGAATAACATGTGAACGGTAAAATGATTATTTGATTCTTGGAAGCATTGGCTCAAATTGCGATATGAATATTGAAGGTATATGAGATGACTTGATTATTTGGTGCGTTGGCTCAAAAATAGAAAAGTGAATTATGAAGTAAGGAAAGTAAGAAAGCGTTGTCAATTATTCCTTTGCCGAGACATTTGGTTGAATTTGTTGAACTTTTCTCCCTTGCCGGGATGTTTTTCAAATATTTTCTTATTGTCATGTCTCTTAATTGTGACTGTTGCTTGGGGAAATTATTCTGTTAAATGTTATTAAGGAGCGGGTTGCATGCTGCAACAAATGATACTGAGGATCCGGTTGCGCGCCGCAACAATGATAAATGATAAATGATATGCGTCGGGTTGCACGCATCAATAGTGATATTGTGGAGCGGGTTGCACACCGCAACAATGGTAATTATGGAGCGGGTTGCTCGCCACAACAGTTGTTGATACCTGTGTTTATGTCCAAATATTGATTTCTTGTTCATTGTGGATTTATAAGTTGTTTGGGTTGTTAATCTAGATTATTGTTCATTGTATTTCCCATAGCATGTTCCCCTTCCCATGTTGTTAATTACTTGGTATTCGATTTTCGCTGTATATGTATAGCTACACAGGTTTATGTGGTGTCCAGTCTAGCCTTGTCACTACTTCACCGGGGTTAGGCTAGACACTTACCAGCACGTGGGGTCGGTTGTGCTGATACTACACTTCTATGTATTTTTGCACAGGTCCAGGTTTTGAGGAACAGCAACAGCAGTAGTTCAGAAGAAGGATTTTATTATCACGAGACTGAGGTAGATTTGTAGGCGTACGCAGGCCCGACATCTTTTCATTTTTACTGTTGCCTTATTGTTTTTTGAGACAGCCAACTGTTATATTTCTTTCAGACCATTGTATTTAGTTTATTCTTAGTGGTTCGTGAGAATGTGACACCAAATGTTGGGTAGAGGATATTGTTGATTACTCCGTATTTATTTCAGACTTATAAATTATACCTTTACCAATTATTGTTGTTATGATTACTGATGTTATAAATTGCCAACATAATGGTTTTAGAAATGAAAATGGTAGGTAAGTTGTCTTGCCTAGCTACCATGACTAGGTGCCATCATGATCCTGATGGTGGGAAATCTGGGTCGTGACAAGTTGGTATCAGTGTACCAGGTTACATAAGTCTCACAACTCACGGATAAACTTAGTAGAGTCTGAGGGGTAGGTACAGAGACGTCTATACTAGCTCCCCAGAGTCTATTGAGTTAGGAAAAATATCTCATTTGTTATTTCTTGTCGTGCGATTTGATTCCTCGAATGCTGATTGAATTTCCACTCTGTTCTTTTGCAGATGGCGAGAACACGCGCTTCCTCATCCACTAATCAGCAGTCCGAGCCCCAAGCAGCTCCCATTAGGGGCAGATGATGTGGCCAGGCTAGGGGTCGAGGTAGGGGCATAGCCCAGCCACCGGCAGCAACACCAGTGGTAGATACTCAGGTTGACCTTGGCGAGGATGTTCCGGCCCTAGCCTAGACAGTTCTGGTGGGCCCATCTCAGGTCCTAGAGGGGTTTATTGCTACCCTTGTCCTTCAGTACGCCTTGGTCCGATTGATTGGCATTTATGCAGAGTGTCACCCAAGAAGGATTGCTTCCTGCAGCACCAACCACTCCCCAGGCTTGACGAGCAGCCCAGACTCCTAATGCACGTACTTCGGAGCAGGTAGCTCCCAGACTCAGGTTCTACTAGTTCAGATAGCTCCGACAATTCAGTCGAGGGTAGTTGCACAGACCGGTGATGGAGCGGCTATGTTCGCAGATGCTTTATAGAGATTGGATTCTTTAGCGGAGCTTCTTCTGAGGACCCCTAGGATTTCTTATACAGCTGCCACAAGGTTCTTCGGAATATGGGCATTGCGAAGTCCAATGGAGTTGATTTTGCGGCCTTTCGTTTATCTGGATCTTCCAAGACTTGGTGGAGGGATTACTATTCAACCAGACTAGCAGGGTCACCAACTATGACTTGGGATCACTTCTCGAAGTTGTTTTAGAGAAGTTCCTTCTCGTTACTTAGAGAGATGCTTATTGAAGGCAGTTTGAGCGTCTCTAGCAGGGGTCTATGACGGTCACATAGTATGAGACTCGGTGTATCGATCTGGCTCGCCATGCCCTTGTCATACTCCCCACTGAGAGGGAGAGAGTGAGGAGATTTATTGATGGATTGATCCAGCCTATTGGTCTTCAGATGGCTAGAGAGGCGGGTAGTTATTACTTTTCAGGAGGCAAACAATGTGGCCCGCATGATCGAGATAGTCTTACCACAGGGGGGTCGTTATAGGGCAAACAAGAAGCCCCATCACTCAGGTCGATTCGGTGGTTCCTCATCTGGAGGCAGGGACTCTTATGATAGGGGCCAATCTTCTAGGTCTTTTCAGTCAGCCCTCCAGGCTTCATAGGGTGGTTCAGGTGATCGTGGCTTTCGTGAGCAGTATTCGTATCAGCAGCGCATCAGTGCACAACCTATTTAGAGTGTTCGTGGAGGTCATTCGGGTCGTCAGGGCCAGTCTCGTCGCACCGAGTTTTGTTCTGAGCGTGGTGAGTATGGTCACATCAGGAGAGCTTGCCCAAGATTGAGGGGTACACAATCACAGAAGCAGGGTCCTCACCTCATGATTCAGGCACTAGGTGACCCACAGCCTACCCAGCCAGCCAGGGGCGGGGGTAAGGATCATAGAGGTGGAGGTCGAGACCGTAGGGGTGGAGGCCATCCTGCCAGAGGTAGAGGTCAGAGGGTAGATGATCATCCCAGAGACATGGTTCAGGGAGGTGGAGCTGAGCCCCAATTTTATGCTTTGCCAACTAAACCAAAGGCAAAGTCGTTAGATGTTGTTATTACATGTACTATTCTGGTTTGTGATAGAGATGCGTCAGTGCTATTTGACCCTGGGTCTACATATTCATATGTGTCTTCCTATTTTTCACCCTGCCTGGCTATGTCTAGTTATGCCTTGGACATTCATGTCTATGTGTCTGCGCCGGTGGGTGACTCCATAGTAGTCGACCGGGTGCATCATTCTTGCGTGGCTGTGTTCGAGGGTCTTGAGACCCCTGTTGATTTATTACTTTTAGATATAGTTGACGTTGATGCTATATTGGGGATGGATTGTTTGTCCCCGTAATATGCTATCCTAGATTGTCATGCTAAGATCGTGACCTTGGCTTTTCTAGAATTACCCTAACTAGAGTGGAAAGGGACCCCAAGTCATGCCACCCACAATGTTATTTCATACGTTAAGGCTCGTTGCATGGTCGAAAAGGGGTGTTTAGCTTATCTGGCATATGTTCGCGACTCCAGTGCAGAGGTTCCTTCTATTGAATTTTCCTATTGTATGGGTGTTTCCTGAGGTTTTCCCTTCAGACCTGTTGGGTATACCGCCCGACTGGGATACTGATTTCAATATTGATTTGGCTCTAGGCATGCAACCTATTTCTATTCTGCCGTATCGCATGGCCCCGCCAAAGTTAAAGGAGTTAAAGGACTAGTTGTAGGATTCACTAGAGAAGGGCTTCATCAGGCCTAGTGTTTCTTCTTGGGTTGTGCCGGTGTTATTTGTGAAAAAGAAGGATGGTTCGATGCAGATGTGTATTGATTACCAACAATTGAACAAAGTGACGATAAATAATAAGTACCCACTGCCGAGGATTGATGATTTGTTTGACCAGCTCCAGGGAGCAAGGGTGTTCTCAAAGATAGACTTGACATCTGGCTACCATCAGCTGAATATTAGGGCATCTAATGTCCCAAAAACAACATTCCGCACTCGGTATGGGCACTATGAGTTTTTAGTCATGTCATTTGGGTTGACCAATGGCCCAACAACATTTATGGAGTTGATCAACCGAGTGTTCAGGCCTTATCTAGACTTGTTCGTGATAGTCTTTATAGATGATAAACTGGTCTACTCGCGCAGCCAGGAAGAGCACGAGCAGTACCTCAGAGTGGTTCTTCCAACTCTGAAGGATAGTTAGCTATATGCTAAGTTTTCAAAGTGCGAGTTGTGGTTGAGTTTGGTTGCATTTCGAGGTCATATTATATCAACAAGGGTATTCAGGTGGACCCGAAGAAGATTGAGACAATCAAGAATTGGCCTCGACCAGCTTCAGTGACCAAGATCCAAAGTTTCTTGGGGTTAACATGTTACTACTGTCGGTTCGTAGAGAGGTTTTCTTCTATTGCGGCCCCGATTACCAGGTTGACCCAGAAGGGTGCCCAGTTCAGGTGGTCAGATGAGTTTTAGGCGAGCTTTTAGAAGCTCAAGACAGCTCTAACTACGACACCGGTGTTGGTTTTGCCCATGGGTTTAGGTCCTTACACAGTCTACTGTGATGCTTCCCATATTGGGCTTGGAGTATTATTAATGCAGGATGGCAAAGTTATTGCTTATGCCTCAAGAAAGTTGAAAATCCATGAGAAGAACTATCTGGTTCATGACCTAGAGTTGGAAGCGGTTGTTCATGCTTTAAAATTTGGATGCATTATCTATATGGTATGGCCTGTGAGGTATACACAGATCACAAAAGCCTTCAGTACTTGTTCAAGCAGAAGGAGTTGAATGTGCGGCAGAGAATATGGCTAAAGTTGTTGAAAGATTATGATATTACTATCTTATATCATCTAGGTAAGTCCAATGTGGTGGCCGATGCATTGAGTAAAAAGTCTGCCAGCATGGGTAGTCTTGCTTATATTCCGGTCAGCCAAAGACCGCTTGCTTTAGATGTTCAGGCCTTGGTCAACCGATTTGTGAGATTAGATATTTCTGAGCCTAGCAGAGTATTGGCTTGCACGGTCGCATGTTCTTCTCTATTGGAGCGTATCCATGAACGACAATTTAATGATCCCCATTTGTGTGTCCTAAGAGACACGGTGGAGCGTGGATGTGCCATGAAGGCAACCTTAGGTGATGATGGGGTGTTGAGATTGTAGGGGCGAGTTTGTGTGCCCAATGTTGATGGGATTCGAGAGTTGATCTTAGCGGAGGCCCATAGTTCTCAGTATTCTATTCTCCCAGGTGCCACGAAGATGTATCAGGACTTGCGACAGCATTATTGGTGGCATAGGATGAAAAAGTACACTGTTGCGTATGTCGCTTGGCGTTTGAACTTTCAGCAAGTTAAGTGTGAGCATCAGAGGCCTGGTGGCTTATTTTAGAGGATTGAGCTTCCCGAATAGAAGTGGGATAGTATTAGCATGGATTTCATTACCAGACTTTTGTTGACTCAGAAGAAGTTTGATGCTATTTGGGACATTGTTGATAGGCTGACCAAGTCAATGCATTTCATTCCAGTAGCAGTCTCCTATTCATCTGAGTGGTTAGCTGAGATTTATATCCGGGAGATTGTTCGCCTTCATGGAGTGCCAATATCCATCATCTCGGATCGGGGTATGTAGTTTACCTTCTGCTTCTGGAGAGCAATTCAGCAAGAGTTAGGCACCCAGGTTCAAATGAGTAGAGCATTCCATCCTCAGACGGACGGTCAGTCCGAGCGAACTATTCAAATTTTGGAAGATATGCTTTGTGCTTGTGTCATTGAATTAGGAGGCTCATGGGACCAGTTTTTGCCTTTAAAAGAGTTCGCCTACAACAATAGCTACCAGTATAGCATTCAGATGGCTCCATATGAGGCGTTGTATGGTAGGCGATATTGGTCTCCAGTCGGATGGTTCGAGCCGGGAGAGGCTCGGTTATTAGGTATAGACTTATTTCAGGAGGCCTTAGATAAGGTCAAGATTATTCAGGAGAGGTTGCATTCAGCTTAGTCAAGGCAGAAAAGTTATGCAGACCATAAGGTTCGAGATGTAGATTTTATTGTTGGTGAGCGGGTATTGATCCGGGTGTCGTCTATAAAGGGTGTGATGAGGTTCAGAAAGAAGGGAAAGCTTAGCCCTAGGTACATTGGTCCGTTTGAGATTCTTGATCGAGTAGGAGAGGTGGCTGATAGACTTGCATTGCCACCTAGCTTATCAGCCGTGCATTCAGCTTTCCATGTGTCTATGCTTCGGAGGTATCACGATGATCCTACGCATGTGTTAGACTTCAGCACTGTCCAGTTGGACAAGTATTTAACTTACGAGGAGGAGCTGGTAGCTATTCTAGACCGGCAGTTCAGTCAGCTGAGATCTAGGAGTTTTCCCTATGTTTGTGTTAAGTGGAGAGGTCGCCCCCTGAGGCCTCGACCTGGGAGTCCGAGTCTGATATACGGAGCCGTTATCCATAGTTTTCCCTGACTCAGGTACTCCTTTATTTTGTTCGATCGAGCACGAACGGTTGTTTTAGAGGTGGATGATGTGATGACCCAAAGGGTCATCACCTGTTTCCTCATCTGTTTCGTACTTCCGAGGCCTTGAAAACCTCATTTTCTATTGCCTTGATTTGCATGTGCAGTCCGGACACATAGCCGGAAAGTGTTTATGTTGAAATATGTGAATACTAAGAAAAATTTGAGGAATTTTGATATTATTATGATTATACTTGACTTTTGTCAACATTTTTTTGTAAATGGACCAGGACCCGGGATTGGAGGGTTCCGGAAGGTCCGTAGAAAAATATGTGACTCTAGCATTGCCCGGAGTCGAAATCCGAGGTCTAGAACCCGAGTAAAAGAATTTTTCTGTTAAATTGTTTTTCTGGAATTATTAAGGAAAATGGAAATAAAAATTTATTAAAAGACTATGGTACCGGTCTTGTATTTTGGTTCTGACGCTCGATACAAGTCTTATATATTGTTTAACCACTTCCTGTAAAGTTTGGTCGAAATTGGACGTTATTTGACGTGTTTCGGACCTAAATGTCTAAAGTTGGAAGTTTATGAATTTAGGAATGAAAATGACGATCTTGAGGCTTGAATCAATGATTTTAATGTTATTTTGGCGATTTGATTGCTCGAGTAAGCTCGTAGGATGTTTTTGAGTTAGTGTGTGTGATTGTTTAGGAGCCCCGAGGGCTCAGGAGTATTTTCGGGGGTGGTCAGAGTGGTTTGGAGTTAGAAAATATTGCAGAAAATTTGCAATAGGTGCACAGTAATTTTACTCATCGTGTTCGCACTAGGACTCACGCCTTCGCGAAGCTTCAGCTTCATCATTCATTGCGAACGCATCACTTAAATCGCAATCGCGTAACTTTAGCAGCTTCCTCAACGCGATCGCACATCCCTTCACACGATCGTGTATAACAAGTTCCTTCTCCCCAGCAATCTCCTTCTACATGTTCGCGTCTCTTTCCATGCGATCATGATAGCTTACCTAGTTTACCCTTAGCGATCACATCCTTAGTCCCGCGTTCGCGTAAGGCAATTTTGCCCAGCGAATTTTAAGTTAAAAATATAACCAGTGATGGGATTTTCATAAAAACACCCAAAATCGTTTCTTCTCCAAGCACTTATGCGTCCATTGAAGCTCCCATTCGTCAAAAAATTTTGGGTAAGCATTGTTCAACTTGTTTCTTTCAATTTCCTTCATTAATTACTGAAATCCTTGCCCTAAATCATGATGTTCAAGGTAGAAATTATGGATTTTGGGTAGAGTTAGGGTTTTGAGAAATTTGGGTAGTTCAACCTCAATTTGGGGTCAAATCTTAAAAAACAATTATGTAATTGGACTCGTGGGGTTATGTGTGATTGAGTTTTGGTCCGAGCCTTGAGTTTGGACCATGTGGTCCCGATGCCTAATTTCGGGATTTTTGGATGTGGTCCCGATGTTTAATTTTGGGATTTTTAGAATAATGCTAGGAAATTTATATCTAGGCTATGTGATGTTACCATTGAGTCATTATTGATATTATTAAATTGATGATGCCTAGATATCATTGGATTGGAGGTGGAATCACGAGGTAAAGCAATAGTTAAGGATTAAGTGGATTTTAAGGCTTTGAGGTAAATGTTTGGTCTAACCCTAGCTTGAGAGAATAGGAGTTGAGTCTTGTTGCTAATTGATATATGATCGAGTACGATATATAAGCATTGTGACGAGTATCTATAAATTTGTGTCGAGCATGACCGTGAGTCCTTATAATGTGATTATCATGACTTGGTTGTGAACTCTATGTTTATAAGGGGGATTTCTTAATGTTGTGAATAACATGTGAACGATAAAATGATTATTGATTCTTGGAAGCATTGGCTCGAATTGCGATACGAATATTAAAGATACATGAGATGACTTGATTATTTGGAGCATTGGCTAAAAAATAGAAATACAAATTATTAAATAAGGAAAGTAAGACAACTTTGTCAATTATTCCCTTACCGGGATGTTTGGTTGAATTTGTTGAACTTTTCTCCCTTGCCGGGATGTTTGTCAAATATTTGCTTATTGTCATGTCCCTTAATTATGACTGTTGTTCTGGGAAATGACTATGTTAAATGATATTGAGGAGTGGGTTACACTCTGCAACAAATGATACTGAGGATCGTGTTGTGCACCGCAACAATGATAAATAATAAATAATATGGGTCGGGTTGCATGCCGCAACAATGGTATTGTGGAGCGGGTTGAACACTGCAATAATAGTAATTATGGAGCGGGTTGCACGCCGCAACAATTGTTGATATCTTGTGTTTATGTTCAAACATTGATTTCTTGTTCATTGTGGATTTTCAAGCTGTTTGGGTTCTTACTCTGGATTATTGTTAATTGTATTTCCCCATGGCATATTCCCCCCCCCCCCTTGTTGTTAATTACTTGGTATTGGATTTTTGCTGTATATGTATAGCTGCACAGGTTTATGTGGTGTCCAGTCTAGCCTTGTCACTACTTTGTCGGGGTTAGGCTAGACACTTACCAGCACATGTGGTCGGTTGTGCTGATACTACACTTCTGTACATTTTTGCACAGGTCCAGGTTTTGAGCAGCAGAAGCAGCAATAGTTCGGAAGCAGGATTTTATTATCACGAGATTGAGGTAGCCTTGCAGGCGTCCGCAGGCCTGACGTCTCTTCTTGTGTTTTTAGTTTTACTGTTGCCTTATTGTTTTCGAGACAAACAGTTGTTATATTTCTTTCAGACCATTGTATTAAGTTTATTCTTAGTGGTTCGTGAATATGTGACACCAAATCTTGGGGTAGAGGATATTGTTGATTACTCCGTATTTATTTCAAACATATAAATTAGACCTTCCGCGGTTATTATTGTTATTATTACTGATATTATAAATTGTCAACAGAAAGGTTTTACTAATGAAAATGACATGTAAGTTGGCTTGCCTAGATACCACGAGTAGGCGCCATCACGATCATGATGGTGGGAAATTCGGGTGGTGACATCCGCCTTGTCAACATTGTGGTAAAAAAGGTCATCCTACTTTTAAATGTTGGAGGAGACCAGATCCGAAGTGCAGCAAGTGCAATCAGCAGGGTCACGAAGCTATAACTTGCAAAAGCAAAATTCAGCAACATGAAACAGAAGCTCAAGTTGTTGAACAAGAAGAAGATGATCAACTCTTTGTTGCAACTTGTTTCACAAGTCGTGATTCAAGCGAAAGTTGGTTAATTGATAGTGGTTACACTAACCACATGACGCATGATAAGGCGTTGCTTAATGATAGCACCGAGATCAAGAAAGTTAGAATTGGAAATGGTGAGTATATTCCTACTAAAGGCAACGGCACCATTGCCTTTGCAAGTTTTTCAGGAACTAAGTTTATCACAGATGTTCTCTATATCCCCGACATTGATCAAAAGTTTTTAAGATTTGGTCGATTAATGAAGAAAGTATTCGAAATTTACTTCGTAAACAAAGCATGTGTGATAGATGATCCATCAGACCATGAGATATTCAAGTTCAAAATGGTGGGCAAGGGGTTCTTACTAAATTATTGGAGGAGGAGAAAACTGTTTTTCAAGTCAAAGAAAGTGTCACAGAAGTTTGGCATATGAGGCTCAGGCACAATTATTATGAGGGGTTGTTATAGATGAAATCTAAAAGAATGGAAAAGGATCTTTCAGAGTTCGACGATCCCATTTCAAACAGCAGAGCATGTCATTTTGGAAAGTAAAATAGGAATTTCTTTCCTAAGTCAATCTGGAGAGCCATTAACTAGCTACAACTGATCCATACAGATGTATGTGGTCCTCAGAGAACTCCGTCATTAGCAGATAGTCAATATTATATTGCTTTTAATGATGACTTTACAAGAATGTGCTGAATTTATTCTTGAAATTCAAATAAGAAGTAGCTAGAGTGTTTTGCAAGTTCCAAAAATGGTGGAAAACCAAAGTGGCTGCAAAATTCAAGTTCTAAGGTCAGATAATGGAAAAGAATACACCTTAGAAGAATTCAATTTGTTTTTTTGAGGAATGTGGCATTGAACACCAGCTTACTGCTCCCTATAATCCACAACAAAATGGAGTTAGTGAAAGAAGAAACAGATATATCATAGAGATGACAAGATGCATGTTACATGAGAAGAATTTACCCAAGCAATTTTTGCAGAAGTCACTCATATGACTATTTTTTTTTTTACAAAACATGCTTCCCACAAGAGCATTGAAGAATCAAATACCATTTGAAGCATGGTATGATTATAAACCATCTCTAAATTTTCTTAGAGTATTTGGCTATTTGTGATTTAGTCACGTTCCATAGATCAAGAGGGATAAATTAGATAAAAGAGCACTTTGGCATCTTTATTAGTTATAGTTCTGTTGCAAAATTATAAAGTGTTTCAGCCACAAACGGGAATTTTATTTTAAGTAGAGATGTGCACTTCATGGAAGATGAAGGGTGGAACTGGGATGATGTAGATAAGAAGTATCCAACTTCAAAATTAAATTTGCCTGCTTCAGATACATTAGATCAAACTATCACAAGAGATGGGAAAAAGGATTTGGTGGATCACATCCCTATTCGAGGTACACAATTACTTTCAGATATTTATCAGAGAAGTAACATTGCAATTTGTGAACCTGATCATTATGAAGAAGCTAACAAGAATGAAGATTGGAGTGCTGCAATGAAAGAGGAGTTTCTCAAGATTGAAAAGATCACAACATGGGAGTTAGTTGATCGTCCTCAAAACAAAAAGGTGATTGCAGTCAAATGGGTGTACGGAACAAGCTTAATGCTGATGTATCAATCAATAAGCATAAAGCTAGGCTCGTGGTCATAGGATATGCTCAAATATTCAGTGTTGACTACTCAAATACCTTCACAACAATAGCAAGACTTGACACTATTAGGCTCCTACTCGCTGTTGCAGTACAAAAAAAATGGAAAGTGTACCAGTTAGATGTCAAATCAATATTCTTGAATGGTATTGTATAGGAGGAGATCTATTTAAAACAACCAGAAGGCTATGTGAAAGAAAGAGAAGAAGATAAAGTCTATCTTCTTAAAAAGGCACTCTACGGATTGAAACAAGCTCCACGAACTTGGTACAGTAGAATTGATGACCATTTACTCAGTTTAGGCTTTGAAAAAAGCTTATATGAGTCCACTTTATATGTCAAATATAATGGAAATGATACTCTAATAATTGCACTTTATGTTGACCATCTTCTGGTTACAGGAAGTAGTTCATATCAAATTGAAGATTTCAAACAAGAAATGATGAAAGTATTTGAAATGACAGATCTTGGGCTTATGTCTTACTTCCTCGACATGGAGATTAAACATGATCGGGGTGAAGTGTTCATTTGTCAGAAAAAAATATGCAAAAGAGATACTAAAAAAGTTTTGCATGGAAGAATGCGAGGAGATGAGCACACCAATGAATCAAAAAGGAAAATTGAGCAAAGAAGATAGAACACAAAAATTGGATGAGTCATATTTCAGAAGTTGTTTAGTTGGGTGTCTGATGTATCTAACAGCAACAAGACATGATATCGTCAATGCTGTAAGTATTATATCTCGATTCATACATTTTACAAGTAAAGTGCATTTAAAGGTAGCATAATGGTGATCGGATATGTCAAAGTAACGACTAATTTTGGAATCAAGTTTTAAAGTTGTGAACCACTCAACTAATTGGTTTTTACGACAGTGATTGGGGTCGTTCAATTGACAACATGAAGAGAACTTCTGAATACTGTTGCACTATTGGTTCAGGTGTCTTTTTATGGGGTTCAAAAAGCAGGATACAATAGGGCTACACTAGCTATTTCACATAATCCAGTTTTCTATGGAAAGACGAAACATTTTAATCAAGTTATTTTTCTTAAGAGAAGTTCAGAAGAATGGGGAGGTGACTCTCATCTATTGCAAATCAGATGATCAATTATCTGATGCTTTTACCAAATCATTGTCAGTTCACAAGTTCGAGTCTTTGAGACCGAAGCTTGGTGTTTGCAGATCCTAAAGAAAGGAGGAGTGTTAGTTGCTATATATTAGGACTGCACTTTAGCTTTGAATAGTAGCAGTTACTTTGACCGCAGTTACTTAGTTTAAAATTCTGCAGTTATTATTTTTGCGGTATCTTTGTTAGTTTTTTTTTTTTAAGTAGATCATGTGCTGATATTCAAGACCATGAAGTTAGTAGTTAAGTTTTTCTTATAAATTGTAACTCAGATTACAATGAAAAGCATCATTGTTCTGTATTAATCTTATGCTCTCTCTTTTCAGATTTCTTCTCTGTTCTTTATTTCTTGAATATTCCGCTCTTTTATTAATCACAAATATTCACTTGTTTTCTGGTTTGTTGATTAAAGTTAACAACACTTTAAAATATATCCAATGTAAGAAGTTAAAACTCACACACTTAATTTTTGCAGATGACTTAATGGTATTCTGCAAAGGTGAGGTAGGGTCATTGAAAAGAGTGGTTAAAGCATTAACACACTTTACAAGGTCTCACGAATAGTTGCTAATATGGATAAGTCCAGTTTATTCTCCCACAGAGAGGTGGACAAGATCTATAAATATTTCTTATGAGGTGGTACAGAGGAGAAGAAGAAGATCTCCCTAGTATCTTGGACTAAAGTTTGCTTGCTGAAAAGCTGTGGGGTTTGAATGTTAAAAGGTCTAGGGCGTGGAATAAGGCTTCGGTCGGGAAGTTGCTTTGGCAGCTTATTGTGAAAAATATAGCTTATGGGTGCAATAGGTATATGGAGTATATATAAAAACAGATTCAAGTATCTGGCTCACCCTAGGATCAGTGGTGGACTCAAAATTTTGTGCAAGCCGGTTCAATCTTAGAAGTATATATAACTTTTAGTCATAAAATAGTAGTTGTCAAATTGGTTCGAATAAATATTTATACAAAATTTATACAGATTTAATCCTAATTTATACATATACACAACCCAAGACTGTTGCTGGTATTGGAGGAAGTTAAACCATTTGAAGTAGGAAATGAATACATGGTTTAAACAAGACAAGTACATCTTAAGCTACTCAGGATAGTACTCAATTACAACGAGTTACACTATATGCAGGGGTGGAACTAGAGCGTACCTGGCGGGTTTGGGCGAACTCAGTAACTTTGGTTTGAACCATTTATTTGTCTTAAAAAATCTATTGAATATGCATAAATTATTAATTAGAACTCAGTAACTTAAAACGATTAGAATTACAAACCCATAAGCTTGAAATTCTGGCTCCGCCTCTAATTGTATATGTAATGATCAGGTGGATGAGATAACCCAGCACATGTTTATGGAATGTAGTTGGTCTAAAGAAGTGAGAGTTACAGTGATGCAATGGGATAGTATTAATTTGTAACTGTTTGATTGGTATTAATAATAATTCACAATGTTACCCGAAAAAATATTTATATTTATAAAGATTTAAATTGGAGTCCCTCAAGCTTAATAGATTAGGAATTTTTCCTAAAAATATCATATTTAAAAAATAATAAATAATATAGTTATTCATATTATCCATCGATTAACCTATTTTCTATCCGTATTAAATATGGATCGACTTGAATAATTTATCCGCTTTTTATTATCCGTATTCGATCCACCCTACTCGTTTGTAACCCCTAGCAACACCTAATGCTGCAATTTCCATTCTCTTACCCTACAATGGACTACCCCCTACGTTAGTTTTTGGTTCACATTTGACTGTCCATCGAATGTACTCCTGAGAGATTTTTCGTCTTGGACCAACCAATATCATTTTTTAAAAGGTTAAAATCATTTACACCCTGAATTTTGCTTTTAAAAATCAAACTCTCTTTTACTTTGAAAACTTTTCATTCTCCCCCTCATTTCCCAATTAATTTTTAGAAGTATTTATTTTAACCTCTACATTATCAACATTATCTCTTTCAATTTTTTAAATACCTTTCTACTATCATGATATTTCTTTTTTTTTTTTCTGATATCTATGTCGTGAACTTACCTATATATATAATAATTAAATTTTATTTTCAAAATGAAAAGTAAAAAATGAATAATCAAACATATAAATTAATGACATTGAATAATGAAAAGAATGAGCCTAATAAAAATTAGAATAAAATAATTTGCTCTTGTCATAACATTATTTATAGCAATCGAATTTTAAAAAAAAAAAACTATTTACACTATCGAGAACAAAAAATGATGAGAAACTTATAAACATATACCTGATGCAGGTAATACAAATTTTTATAATTATTAAAAGTAAAGAAAAAACATATAACCAACTCTTAAAATAGTATTTATATTTATCACTAAGAAAATAAATGTTAAAATATATACTTAATGCACGTTATATTAAAATACAAATCTATATAAATATATAATAGAGGGCCTTTGACCAAAACGTGTCATTCCCATTGAGCAGGGAATACATATTTCTGTCTCTACATTTTTTTACTTTAAAAATCAATAAATACACCGCTTCAAAACCTAAAGAATAACCGCTTACCAACGAAGACTCCTCACGCTACAACCTCACTGCTTCACATACACAACCACCTCTTCCCACAGGCCACAACGATTGATAATCACTAATACCTTACTTATCTCTCTTTTCATACTCTATCGATTCATCAGTAATCTTTATCTCTATTTTTACTTCTGCAACATCTCACACCTTGACCTTTGTTAAAATTCTCCAAACCCAACTCTCTCTAACTTCTTTGTTCTATTTATTCTTTTAGGGAAAGGGAAAATGCAGTTTATTCATAGCTAACCTCTAGGTTTTTCCCTCGCCAGAGTTTTTCTCACCAAATGTCAATGAAGTATAGGAAATAAAATATATCCTCGCCCATTGTGTAGGTGTGGACAACTAAAGATTAGGGTGCAAGAACACCGTGAAGAGATTCAGGTATGCTCCAAAACTTCTTCACTACTATGCTTTTTGCACAATTCATAACCATTAATGTGAATATTATGGAATACTCTAAAAAAAATTCCCAAACCAATAACTAAGGATGACATTAAGTATTATGTTAAGATTCTAATTTAAAATTTGTAAAAAAAATAAAAATATTCTTCGTTGTATATACTTTTAACACAATATAACTAATATGTAAAATATTATAAAATACTATAATTATTTGCCTCATTACTACTTTTTACTTGAAAGCAAAGTTCGACAATAATGTCATCAAATATTGATTTTCTATATAGATTCTTCCAACATCAGTAGTATTATATTTGACCTGCTCATTCCTTTTACGTGCTGATTGAAGTCCGACATACGCATTTATGATCACAGCGACAAAAGAATAATGATCAGAGACATACTTTTCCCACAACAATATTGTAAAACCAGTAAATCTATTCTTCAGTTTTCTTATATCTTGCTATTTTCCTTTATTCAAAAGACATGCCTCTTTTTAATCCTAAGTTATCCCTCATGCTTTTCTTCTTTCTCTTCCTACAAAACTTACTCCTTCTACAGTAATATCTATAAATATTGTTTTCCTGTGCCTGCCGTGGATAACAACCGGATAAATCATAAATTCTGATATCTTTAGACAAACTGGGGGGAGGGGAGAGAAAGAGGTCACGCCTAAAACAAAAATATCTATATTTGTTGTTTATATATAGTTTAGTGTTATGGTGTTTAGACTGTACTAGATTTTTATTGTAGCCTTATATATATTTTGTTATTGCATTGTGTAGGTCAACTTTTTGTTACTCTTTGTCTTAAAATCATGCATTTGATAATAATATGTATAAATATTTTTTTTAATATATATGTTACTGATATGTAGTTTAAATTGTCTAACTTTTAATTGTAGCCTCAAAAATGGGTATTGGATAGTAGTTCAACTTCCTCCTCTGTTAGCATTTCCTTAGCAAATAACAACAACATACCCAGTATAATCTTACGAGTGGAATTCGGGCAGATCAATGTGTACGCAAATCTTACCCCTACCTGGGGAGATAGAGAGGTTGTTTTCGATAGAGCATTTTCTTCTCTACACTTTTATACTCTGCTTGAAGCGATATATATTATCGGATTTATTTGTATTCGTTGTTTATAATAAATTCAGATAGAAACTTGTATTTTGTAGTTAATCTTCTGTTGCGCCTTTGCATTCCTCTATTCCTATTATTTCTTATATAGCTGCTTTTCGATTTTAATATGTATTGCTACGTATTAAAGCATTATTTAATAATTCATTTTTTCTATTGCCTGATGCCTATAAGACACGAAATATAATGGAATATTGGCCATATATAAAGCATCTTTGTAAATGGAGGTCCTATTCTAATTCTAGCGTTTATTGTTGTTTGTTGTCGTGTTAGATTATGAGTTTAGATTAATTGATTATGTAAAAAGCGAGGGTGAGAGAAAGAATAAAGAAAAGGGTCGGATGAATAAGTACTCAAGTAACGGAGAGATACATTTGATTTGTTCTTTTCCTTTTTATTTTTCAATTTCTTCTCTTTTTCTATTTCCTTTTTGTTTCCTTTTCTTTTAAGTTTTTGATTAATTTTTATTGGGTAATTGAAAAACTATCAAATTTATGAAACATAGGTATGAACAATTAATAGTTAGAAATAAAATATCAAAAAAGATACCTTAGATAAAGAAAGAAAGCAACCAACATCTTAGGTTTACATTACCACGCTTTTACCTTATAATTTTTTTTCAATTTTAAATTTTGTTTTATCCTAAATCAAGTCACATACATTGTTCTAAATGATTTTAATTCGTGGGTTGTTTCACATTTAACCTGAAATATCAGTTTCGTCAAAAATTATTTATATAGGTCTGAAATAACCATGCATGGAAAGATTTGTTTCTATAAAAATTACATCATATTAATTTATAAGAAGTATGAAAAGAGGGTAAAATCACGTAAACATGGTTGGTTACAATTTTATTTGTTTAACAAAATTATAACATTACTATTTAATAATATTCTTATATTTTCAGAATCGTGCGAAGCGCGAGCAGATATACTAGTCAAAGAAATATACCAGAACCGTGACAAATTTATAAAAGCACTCTGCTGTCCACAAATTAATCAGTAATAAACACCTGCAATGCAACTTCTTTAGATGAATATAACATCATCAAACAAGCATTTTTAGATTTGACGAACCAGAAAAGATGGTCATCTACTAACAAGCAGATTGCGGCCTCATATCTTTGAAGCCCGAACAAATAGGCCAAAAACGCGTTAAAATAATACATGGTAGCCAGTTTTCGAAGTGGTGATTATGTTGAAATGTCAAAATATTGGATTTCCACATCGGTAGGTTACCAAAAGTGGATAGGATTTTTTCTTATAAAAGAAGGCATAATATTTAGGATTTAAACACACCTCTCATTTGTCTTTTTATCTTCTTAAGACATTTGTATCTTCTCTCTTTAGTATTATTTCACTTGTATTTTGGAGTGCAATAAATTATTGGTTGTGTCCGAGGATTAGGAAAAATTAGCCGAACCTCGTAAATTCTGGTGTTCCTTTTATTGTTGCTTTATTGTCTTATTTATTATTTGGTGGTTGTCATAATTTTGGTATAGTAGTTGTGACTCATTCACACTATATACATTTGGCTTACGCAATAATTGGTACCAGAGCCAGGGTATTATCTCGATATGCTCTGTGGTTGCAACGTAGTCTGATCTTCCACACCAGAAAAGATTTATCTTGGTAACTGAGTCAAGGTTCTGTCTCAGTATGCTATGTGGTTGAAGCTTAGTCTGATCTTCCACATCAGAAATGAAATAATCTTGATTTATGTCGTCAGCTATTAAATAATATTATGTCAAAGATGGGAGACAATAAACAAGAAGAATCTACATCAAGTGTCAGCAATACGTCGTCATTGGCATATTCGCTTATGACAAGAATTGTGTCAAATGCGAAATTTGCGGTAGAAATTTTTGACGGGTCCGGACATTTTGGAATGTGGCAAGGCGAGGTTCTAGATGTCCTTTTTCCACAAGGGCTAGATCTTGCTATTGAAGAAAAGAGACCAGATGGTATTTGAGAAGAAGATTGGAGAATTATCAACCGTGTTATTTGCGGTACCATTCGATCCTACCTTGCTAGAGAGTAGAAATATCCATACATAAAGGAAACTTTTACAAGTAAATTATGAAAAGCACTGGAGGATAAATATTTGAAGAAAAACAGTCAAAATAAATTATACATGAAGAAGAGACTGTTTCAGTTCACCTATGTTCCTGGTACCACGATGAATGAACATATCACCAGTTTCACTAAGTTGGTCACGGATTTGCAAAATATGGATACAACTTATGATGATGGTGACTTGGCCTTGATGTTGTTTGGCGTCACTTCCTGACGAGTACGAGCACCTTGAAACTACTCTACTCCATGGAAATGACGAAGTTTCTTTTAGATAAGTTTGTTCGGCTTTATACAGCTATAAACAAAGTAAGCGAGAAAAATAGAAGGGCGGAGAAGGAAAAGCACTGCTCATGAGGGGTTGTCCTCAAAATCAAACGAGGACAAGGAAAGGAAGATCTAAGTCAAGATCTAAACCCAGCAAAGATGAATGTGCCTTTTGTCGAGAAAAGGGGCACTGGAAGAAAGACTGTCCGAAGTTGAATAATAAAGCCAAACATAACAATGGAAAGGCCATTATAGATTCAAATGTAGTTGATTGTGATGATTCGGATTTCTCATTAGTTACAACGGAGCCCTCAACATCATCAGACATATGGTTGATGGACTCGGCTTGTAGCTATCATATGTGTCCCAACAGGGATTGGTTCGTGGACTTTCAAGAAGGAGAATATGGAGTCGTCCAAACAGCGGATAACAAACCTCTTACCTCATATGTAATTGGTTCAATACGATTAAGGAACCATGATGGAATGATCAGAACATTAACAGATGTTCGATATGTACCGGGTTTGAAGAAAAATCTCATCTCTGTGGGAGCCTTGGAATCAAAAGGGTTCAAAATTATTGCAGAAAATGGAGTGATGAGAGTATGCTCCGGTGCACTAATGGTAATGAAGGCCAATCGGAAGAACAATAACATGTACCGTTATCTCAGTAGTACTGTTATTGGAACAACGACAGTGACGTTCAGTGACAACAAAGAGGCAGAAGCAACCAAACTATGGCACATGCGCTTGGGACATGCTGGAGGAAAATCCTTGAAAACTTTATCCGATCAAGGATTGTTAAAGGGAGTAAAGTCTTGCAATTTGGAGTTTTGCGAGCATTGTGTCAAAGGGAAACAAACAAGGGTTAAATTTGGTACAGCAATCCATAATACTAAAGGAATTTTGGATTATGTACACTCTGATGTTTGGGGTCCTTCCAAAACACCTTCATTGGGTGGGAAGCACTATTTTGTAACCTTTGTTGATGATTTTTCCCGAAGAGTATGGGTGTATACAATGAATAGAAAAGATGAAGTGCTGGGAATATTTCTCAAATGGAAGACGATGGTGGAGAATCAAACGGGCAGGAGGAGCAAGTGTATTAGCACAGACAATGGAGGTGAATACAAAAATGATCATTTTAATAAGGTCTGCGTAAATGATGGCATCATCCGACACTTCACTGTCAGACATACACCACAACAGAATGGAGTGGCAGAATGCATGAACCGGACCTTGCTGGAGAAGGTACGGTGTACGTTGTCCATTGCTGGCCTGGGCAAAGAATTTTGGGCTGAGGCAATTACATATGCATGCTACCTCATTAATCGCTTACCAACTGCTGCTATTGATGGCAAGACACCATTTGAAAAATGGTATGGAAAGCCTGCTGTAGATTATGACTCTTTGCACGTGTTTGGCTTAACTGCATATTATCATGTAACAAAGTCAAAATTGGATCAAAGGGCAAAGAAGGCTATTTTTATGGGGATTACTTCTAGAGTCAAAGGATATCGCTTATGGTGTCCTATGACAAAGAAAATAATATTCTGCAGGGATGTTACCTTTGATGAATCTGCTATAGTAAACAAGGTAACAAATGAAGATACCAAACAAGATGATGGTGCTTCTAAGCAGGTCGAGTTTGAGGGAAAATTTATTTTTCCTACACAAAAAGCAGAGTAGGAAACAAATGAAGATTATCCTTTGGAAGGAGAGCAAGTAGAGGAGATTCCAACTCAGGAATCTTAACAACAACTTGAATCAATAGCAACCAGCAGGACAAAAAGGAAAATAACAAAACATGTTCATTTCATAGAGACAGTTGCTTGTGCAAATGCAATTGTAGCTGATGATGTTCCTACCACTTATAAAGACGCAGTCCAAAGTTCAGAAGAAGATAAGAGGAGGATAGCCATGAATGATGAATTACAGTCCCTTCATCAGAATCATACATGGAGATTGGCCAATCTCTCAAAGGGAAAGAAAGCAATTGGGTGCAAATGGGTATTTGCAAAGAAAGAAGGATTTCCTAACCAAGTAGATGTTCGCTACAAAGCAAGATTGGTGGCCAAAGGATATGTTCAAAAGGAGGGAATTGATTATAATGAAGTATTTTCTCCAGTTGTAAAAAATTCCTCCATTCGAATTATGTTGGCTTTGGTAGCACAATTGGATTTGGAACTAGTTCAGATGGATGTAAAAACTGCGTTTTTACATGGAAACTTGGAGGAGAAAATCTACATGACTCAGCCAGAAGGATTCAAAGTTGCTGGAAAGGAATACATGGTGTGCAAACTTGAAAAATCATTGTATGGATTGAAACAATCTTCTAGACAATGGTACAAGCGATTTGACAAGTTTATGTTGCAGCAAGGGTACAAGAGAAGCAAATACGATCATTGTGTGTATTTGCGCAATCTTAAAGATGGTTCCTTTATATATTTTCTCCTATATGTTGATGATATGTTGATAGCTTCCAAGAATTCGGAAGAAATTGATAAGTTGAAGATTCAACTGAAGAAGGAGTTCGAGATGAAGGATCTGGGTGAGGCGAAGAAAATTCTTGGCATGGAGATAATAAGAGATAGACGTTCAAAGAAACTCTATTTATCTCAGAAAGAATATTTGAAGAGAGTACTACAATGTTTTGGCATAGATGACAAGACTAAGCTTGTTAGTACTCCACTTGCTCCCCATTTTAAGCAAAGTACTACTATGTCGCCATTGGATGAAGCTGAAAGAGAGTATATGTCAAAGGTACCATACGCAAATGTTGTTGGTAGCTTGATGTATGCAATGGTCTGTACGAGACCTGACATTTCACAAGTTGTTGGAGTTATTAGCAGATATATGCATAATCCGGGAAATGAGCATTGGCAAGCTGTGAAGTGGATTCTACGGTATATTCATAATACTGTAGATGTCGGGTTAGTTTTTGAGCAGGAAGGCAATCAGTCTGTAGTTGGATATTGTGACTCGGATTTTGCGGGTGATCTGGACAAACGAAGATCAACTACTGGTTATGTGTTTACCTTTGCAAAGGCACCAGTAAGTTGGAAGTCTACTTTGCAGTAAATAGTTGCTTTATCTACAACAGAGGCAGAGTACATGGCTATTGCAGAGGCTATGAAGGAGGCAATTTGGCTTCAAGGATTGCTAAAGGAGCTTGGTGTTGAACAAAAAGGTATCACAATTTTTTGTGATAGTCAAAGTGCTATTCAACTAGCGAAGAACCAAGTTTAGCATGCAAGGACGAAGCACATTGTGACGACCCAAAGGGTCATCACTTATTTAATTAATCATTTCGAGCTTTCTGAGGCCTTGAAAACCTCATTCTATGTTGCCTCGATTTACGTGCACGATCCGAGCATGTAGCCGGAAAGATTTTGTGATAGAAAATATGAATTCTATGAGAAATTTGGATAAAAATGATATTAATATTGATATGGTTGACTTTGGTCAACATTTTTGGTAAACGGACCCGGATCCGTGATTTGACTGTCTCAGAAAAATCCGTAGAAAAATATGGAACTTGGGCATATGCCCGGAATTGAAATCCGAGGTCTAGAACCCCGATAAAAGAATTTTTCTGTTAAATTGTTTTCTGAAAATGTTTAAGGAAAATGAAACTGAATTTTTATTAAAAAGTACTGGTATCGGGCTCGTATTTTCGTTCCGACGCCCGGTACAGGTTATATATATTGGTTAAGCGCTTCTTGTAAAGTTTGGTTGAAAACGGACGTCGTTTGACGCATTTCGGCCTTAAATTGGAAATTTTGGAAATTATGAAATTTGAAAGAATTCTTGAGTTTTAAGGCTCAATCCATTGATTTTGATGTTATTTTAGCGATTTGATCGCGCGAGCAAGTTTGTATGATGTTTTTGAGTTAGTGTACATATTTGGTTTGGAGCCCCGAGGGCTCGGGAGTGTTTCGGAGGTGGTTCGGGGTGTTTTTGGACTTAGAAAATTGGCAGATTTTCTGCAATTTTTACACAGACATTTTACTCTACGCGATCGCGGCCTTGTACACGCGATCGCACTGCCTTGTCACATTACTCAACGCGATCGCAGCTGTCTACACGCGATCGCGAAGCTTTCTGTCCTTCTTCAACGCGATCGCAGCCGTCTGCACGCGATCGCGTAGCTTTCCGTTCTCTTTCAACGCGATCGCGACCCTTTTCACGCGATCGCGTAGTACAAATGAGCCACCCAGCGAAATTCTTCTACGCGATCGCAGCACTGTCCACGCGATCGCGTAGTGTTGAATATTTGTCTTCCGCGATCGCGACCCAATTCACGCGATCGCGTAGAACAAATTTATGCCCAGCGAATTTAAGTCAGAAAACAGAACAGAAACGGGATAAAAATCCCATTTCTGTTCAACTCTCTTCTCCACAACTTTTTAGGCGATTTTTGAGGCATTTCTTCATCAAAGTTCATTGGGTAAGTATTGTTAACTCGTTTTCTTCATTTTTCATCAACATCAATCAAATCCTTAGGCTTAAACATGTATAAATTGGTTGAAAATTTGAGAAATGGGTATAGTTAGGGCTTTCAAAGAATTTGCGATTTAGACCTCGTTTTGGAGTCGAACTTAAGAACAAATTGTATATTTGAACTCATGGAAGATTGGGTGAACTTATTTTGGTTCGAAACTTGAGTTTCGATTATGTGGGCTCGGGGTCGGTTTTTACTATTCCGGGCAGAATGTTGTAAAAACCATATTTAGCAATATGAACTAGTTTGTTAAGTAGAATTGATGATATTAAATCAATTGTGTATAGATACGATTGGATTGGAGTCAAATTCAAAAGGAAAAGGCATTGCTACGGATTGAATCGTTCGTAAACTTTCGAGGTAAGTGTTTGTTCTATCCTAGCTTGAGGGAATAGGATTATGTGTTATGTGTTATATGATCGAGTGCGGTGTATGGGCTGTGGTGACGAGCATCCATACACTGGCATCTAGTATGACCGTGAGTCGTTGGAAAATGATTATTTTGAGATATATTACAGATGAATTGTTATTGTTCTCCCTTGTTGGGACTTGTTGTGATGATAATTATTGATTGCCCTTGATGGGACGGTTTATGAATTATTGTTTCTTTCTTTGCCCTTAACCTGTGATTGTTATTTGGGTGAGGAAGAGTGATAATGCACGAAGGGTGATGTCGTGCCATGTTTATTTATTTATGCACGAAGGTTAATGCCGTGCCATGTTTATTTATTGATTATGCACGAAGGATCATGCCGTGCCCTGTCATTGAACCATGTACGAAGGATCATGCCGTACTATGGATGTGAGGATGAGAGTAAAAGCACGAAGGGTGATGCCGTGTACTTTATTTGTTTATTTGGTGAGGATGAGAGTAAAAGCACGAAGGGTGATGCCGTGCAATTGCTTGCTATTTCTTGAATTGATATTATTTGTGTTTACATTATACTTTATTTTTCCTTGTGAATTTATTAACTGTAGTTAATTGTTGAATTCTTTAAGATATTCCTTATTGTGTTAATATTTGATTATTCTTGTTATTTTGTGGTACACGTATATATATATTGAATTGCACAGGTTTATGTGGGTGTCTGGTCCTAGGCTTGTCACTACTTCGCCGGGATAGGCCAGGCACTTACCAGCACATGGGGTCGGTTGTGCTGATGCTACACTTCTGTGCGTTTTTGCACAGGTCCAGGTTACGATCAAGAGCAGCAGCAGCAGTAAATTGATTGCGTGGGAGTTGATCACATTTGAGACCGAGGTAGCTTGCAGACGTCCGCAGGCCCGGCGTCTCTCTCTTTAATTATGTTATTAGCTGTAGTCTCTTTGTTCCGAGACAAACAGAATTATGTTATATTTCCTTCAGACTTTTATGTGTAGTATTCCATAGTAGTTTGTGAGTTGGTGACTCCACATCTTGGGTAGAGGATTTCAGTATGATTTTCACTTTGTAATTAGTTATTTCTATTTGATAAAGTATTCCGCATTTATTTAATTAAAATTGTGTTAAAAATAGGATAGTATGAATACAGTGGCTTGCCTAGCTACTACGAGTAGGCGCCATCACGATCCCGATATTGGGGGAAAAATCCGGGTCGTGACAAGTTGGTATCAGAGCTCTAGGTTACATAGGTTTCACCACTCACGAACAAGCTTAGTAGAGTTTGAGAGGTAGGTACGGAGACGTCCGTACTTGTCCTCCAAAGTCTATTGAGTTAGGAAAGAGTCTCTCATTTGTTCTTTCTTGTCGTGCGACTTGTTCCTCAATTACCGATTGAATTTCTATTCCGTCCTTTCGCGGATGGCGAGGACACGCGCTTCTTCGTCCGTCGACCAGCAGCCCGAGCCCCGGAAGCTCCCGTGAGGGGCGGGGGCCAAGGCCGTATCGGAGGACGAGGTAGGGGTAGAGCTCGGCCCCGGGCAGGCTACTCCGGAGGTGGAGCCTCATATTGAGATTGACGAGGAGGTTCCGGCTCCAGCAGCTCCAGTGGGCCCAGCTTAGGTCCCGAGAGAGGCTTTATTTACCCCGGATCTCCGGGATGCCTTGGTCGAATAGCGGGATTCATGGACAGCATTGCCGGAGCGGGTTTATTATCGGTTGCCCCAGCCACTTCTCGGCCGGAGGAGGGCCCGGACTCCTATTACTCATACCCCGGAGCCGCAGCTCCTCGACCTCGAGCACCGCAATTCAGCCAGCTGTGGCCACCCAGTCCGGTACCACGACTCATGCCGGTGATGGAGCGGCCATGACTTCGATTCGTTATGGAGGCTTGATCGGTTCTCCAAGCTATTTACCACTACATTCGGTGGAGCCGCATCAGAGGATCCTCAGGACTTTTTATTCAGCTGCCATGAGATTCTCAAGACTATGGGGATCGTGGAGACAAACGGAGTTGACTTCGGTACCTTCAGGCTTGCGAGATCCGCCAAGACTTGGCGGAGAGATTATTGCTCGACTCGACCGGCAGGGTCCCCGCCTTTATCATGGGACCGGCTTGCGGAACTATTTATGGAGAAGTTTCTCCCCGATACTCGCGAGGATGTACTTCGGAGGCGGCTTGAGTGCCTCCATCGTGGCACTATGACGAGCTACACGGTATGAGACGAGATTTATCGACTTGGCTCGTCATGCGGTAGTGATACTTCCCACGGAGCGGGAGAGGGTCCGCGGATTTATAGATGGGCTTAATCGGCCGATTAGACTCCGGATGGCTATGGGCGCGGGGAGTGACATATCATTTCGGGAGGCGGCCAATGCAGCACGCCGAGTTGAGATGGCTCTTACTAGGGGAGGCGGTTATTCTTCGGATAAGAGGCCTCGTCATTCGGGCAGGTTTGGTGGTTCTTCCTCTAGTAGTAGAGAATCCTTTGATAGAGGCAAGTCTTCCAGAGGCCTTTTCATTCCGCCCTTCGAGCTTCACAGGGTGGATCGGTGATCGTGGTTTTCGGGGGCATTATTCGGACCGGCCTCCTATTAATGCTCGGCCTCTTCGTAGTGTTCGTGGAGGCCATTCAGGTCGTCGGGGCCAGCAGTCCTATCAGTCTAAGAATTGCTACGGTTGTGGTGACCCAGGTCATTTTATCAGGAATTGCCCTCTAGCAACGGACAACTCTCAGCAGCAAGGTCCTCGTCCTATGATTCAGGCCCCAGCTGACCCTCAGCCTGCCCAGCCAGCCACAGGCGGGGGTAGAGATTATAGAGGTGGAGGTCGAGACCGTAGAGGTGGAGACCGTCCGGCCAGAGGTAGAGGTCAGCCAGTTGATGGTCGTCCTAGAGACGCAGCTTAGAGGGGAGGTGCAGATCCCCGATTCTATGCTTTACCAGCCAGGCCAGAGGCAGAGGCATCAGATGCCGTGATTACAGGTACTATTCTTGTGTGTGGCAGAGGTGCTTCGGTATTATTTGACCCTGGATCTACATATTCCTATGTGTCTTCCTACTTCGCACCGTATTTGGCCGTGCCCAGCTATGCTCTGGATATTCCAGTTTATGTGGCTACACCAAGTGGGCGACTCCATTGTAGTCGATCGGGTGCATCGTTCGTGCGTAGTTATATTTGGGGGTCTTGAGACCCGTGTTGATCTATTGCTTTTGGATATGGTAGATTTTGATGTCATATTGGGGATGGACTGGTTGTCCCCATACCATGCTATTCTTGATTGCCATGCTAAGACGGTGACCTTAGCCTTGCCGGAATCACCCCGACTAGAGTGGAAAGGTACCTCAAGCCACTCCGTTCGCACTGTCATTTCCTATGTTAAGGCTCGACGTATGGTCGAGAAGGGGTGTCTAGCTTATCTGGCTTATGTTCGTGATTCCAGCGCAGAGGTTCCTTCCATTGAGTCGGTCCCTATTGCACGGGAGTTTCCGGAGGTTTTTCCTTCGGACCTGCCGGGCATGCCACCCGACAGGGATATTGATTTCTGTATTGATCTGGCACCGGGCACTCAGCCCATCTCTATTCCACCCTACCGTATGGCCCCGCCGGAACTAAAAGAGTTGAAAGATCAGTTGCAGGACCTTCTTGAGAAGGGCTTTATCAGGCCCAGTGTTTCCCCCTGGGGAGCACCTGTATTATTTGTAAAGAAGAAGGATGGTTCGATGCGGATGTGTATTGATTACCGGCAGTTAAACAAGGTGACTATCAAAAATAAATATCCACCGCCGAGGATTGATGATTTGTTTGACCAGCTCCAGGGAGCGAGGGTATTCTCTAAGATAGACTTGAGGTCGGGCTACCATCAGCTGAAGATCAGGGCGGCTGACATTCCTAAGACAGAGCCTTTCGCTCTAGATATGGGCATTATGAGTTCTTGGTCATGTCCTTCGGGTTGACCAATGCCCCAGCAGCATTCATGGAGTTGATGAATCGGGTATTCGGGCCTTACTTAGATCCGTTCGTGATAGTCTTCATAGATGACATCCCGGTGTACTCCCGCAGCCAGGAAGAGCACGAGCAAGCACCTCAGAGTGGTTCTTCAGACTCTGAAAGATAACCGACTATATGCCAAATTTTCTAAATATGAGTTCGGTCGAGTTCGGTAGCATTTCGGGTCACATTGTATCGGTGGAAGGTATTCGGTAGACCCAAAGAAGATTGAGGCGAGTCCGGAATTGGCCTCGACCAGCTTCGGTGACCGAGATCCGGAGTTTCTTGGGATTAGCGGGTTACTACCGTCGTTTTGTAGAGGGTTTTCTTCTATTGCAGCCCCGATGACCGAGGTTGACCCGGAAGGGTGTTCGGCTTCGGTGGTCGAGGAGTGTGAGGCGAGCTTTCAGAAGCTCAAGACGGCCTTGACCACCGCACCGGTGTTGGTACTACCTACAGGTACAGGGCCTTATACGGTTTATTGTGACGCATCTCGTACAGGGCTTGGAGCGGTATTGATGCAGAGGATGGTAAGGTTATCGCTTATGCTTCGAGGCGGTTAAAGATACATGAGAAGAATTATCCAGTTCATGATCTTGAGTTAGCAGCAGTGGTTCATGCCTTAAAGATCTGGAGGCATTATCTATATGGTGTGACATGTGAGGTGTACACCGATCACAAAAGCCTACGGTACTTGTTCAAACAGAAGGAGTTGAATCTACGACAGCGGAGATGGTTAGAGTTGCTAAAAGACTATGATGTTACTATATTATATCACCCAGGTAAGGCCAATGTGGTGGCCGATGCTTTGAGTAGAAAGTATGCCAGCATGGGTAGTCTTGCATACATTCCGGTCAGTCAGAGACCATTAGCTCTAGATGTCCAGGCCTTAGCCAACCGGTTCGTCAGATTAGACATTTCTGAGCCTAGCAGAGTGTTAGCTTGCACGGTCGCTCATTCTTCGTTATTAGAGCGTATCCGTGAGAGGCAATTTGATGATCCTCATTTGCGTGAGTTGAGAGATACAGTACAGCGGGGAGGTGCCACACAGGTAAATCTAGATGATGATGGGGTATTGAAATTGCATGGTCGAGTTTGTGTGCCCAATGTCGAAGGGATTCGAGAGTTGATCTTAGCGGAGGCCCACGGTTCGCGGTATTCTATTCACCCGGGCGTCGCGAAGATGTACCAGGACTTACGACAACACTATTGGTGGCACGGAATGAAGAAAGATATCGTTGCGTATGTCGCTCGGTGTCTAAATTGTCGACAGGTGAAATATGAGCACCGGAGACCTGGTGGTGTATTCCGGAGGATTGAAATTCCCGAGTGGAAATGGGAGCGGATCACTATGGACTTCGTTACTCTGGACTTCCTTTGACTCGGAGGAAATTTGATGCTATTTGGGTCATTGTTGATAGGCCGACCAAATCAGCACACTTTATTCCATCAGTATCCGTCTCCTACTCGTCGGAGAGGTTAGCGGAGGTTTACATTAGGGAGATTGTTCGTCTCCATGGGGTGCCGGTATCTATTATCTCTCAGATCGGGGTACACAGCTTACCTCGCGGTTCCGGAGAGCGGTCCCGGCGGGAGTTAGGCACCCGGGTTCGGTTGAGTACGGCATTTCATCCTCGGACGGATGGCCAGTCCGAGAGGACTATTCAGATTCTTGAGGACATGCTTCGAGCCTGTGTTATTGATTTCGGAGGCTCGTGAGATCAGTTTCTACCATTAGCAGAGTTCGCCTACAATAACAGTTACCAATCTAGCATCCAGATGGCTCCGTATGAGGCGTTGTATGGTAGGCGATTTCGATCACCGGTCGGATGGTTTGAACCGGGAGAGGCTCGGTTGTTAGGTACAGACTTAGTTCAGGAGGCCTTGGATAAGGTCAAGACTATTCGAGAGAGATTGCGTTCAGCTCAGTCCAGGCAGAAGACTTATGCGGATCGTAAGGTTCGAGATGTAGATTTCATGGTTGGTGAACGAGTATTGCTCCGGGTGTCGCCTATGAAGGGCGTGATGAGGTTTGGGAAGAAGGGCAAGCTCGGCCCTAGGTATATTGGTCCATTTGAGATTCTAGACAGAGTGGGAGGGGTGGCTTACAGATTAGCTTTGCCGCCTAGCTTATCAGCCGTGCATCCGGTTTTTCACGTATCTATGCTTCGGAGATACCACGGCGATCCCACACATGTGTTAGACTTCAGTACTGTCCAATTGGACAATGATCTATCTTACGAGGAGGAGCCGGTGGCTATTCTAGACCGGCGGGTTCGACAGCTGAGGTCGAAGAGTTATCCTTCTGTGCGTGTTCAGTGGAGAGGTCAGCCTCCTGAGGCATCGACCTGGGAGTCCGAGTCTGATATGCGGAGCCGTTACCCACACTTGTTTCCTGACTCGGTACTTCTTTCTTTTGTCCGTTCGAGGACGAACGGTTGTTTTAGAGGTGGAGATTGTGACGACCCAAAGGGTCATCACTTATTTAATTAATCATTTCGAGCTTCCGAGGCCTTGAAAACCTCATTCTATGTTGCCTCGATTTATGTGCACGATCCGAGCATGTAGCCGGAAAGATTTTGTGATAGAAAATATGAATTCTATGAGAAATTTGGATAAAAATGATATTAATATTGATATGGTTGACTTTGGTCAACATTTTTGGTAAACGGACCCGGATCCGTGATTTGACTGTCTCAGAAAATCCGTAGAAAAATATGGAACTTGGGCATATGTCCGGAATTGAAATCCGAGGTCTAGAACCCCAGTAAAAGAATTTTTCTGTTAAATTGTTTTCTGAAAATGTTTAAGGAAAATGAAACTGAATTTTTATTAAAAAGTACTGGTATCGGGCTCGTATTTTGGTTCCGACGCCCGGTACAAGTCATATATATTGGTTAAGCGCTTCCTGTAAAGTTTGGTTGAAAACGGACGTCGTTTGACGCATTTCGGCCTTAAATTGGAAATTTTGGAAATTATGAAATTTGAAAGAATTCTTGAGTTTTAAGGCTCAATCCATTGATTTTGATGTTATTTTAGCGATTTGATCGCGCGAGCAAGTTCGTATGATGTTTTTGAGTTAGTGTACATATTTGGTTTGGAGCCTCGAGGGCTCGGGAGTGTTTCGGAGGTGGTTCGGGGTGTTTTTGGACTTAGAAAACTGGCAGATTTTCTGCAATTTTTACACAGACATTTTACTCTACGCGATCGCGGCCTTGTACACGCGATCGCACTGCCTTGTCACATTACTCAACGCGATCGCAGCTGTCTGCACGCGATCACGAAGCTTTCTGTCCTTCTTCAACGCGATCGCAGCCGTCTGCACGCGATCGCGTAGCTTTCCGTTCTCTTTCAACGCGATCGCGACCCTTTTCACGCGATCGCGTAGTACAAATGAGCCACCCAGCGAAATTCTTCTACGCGATCGCAGCACTGTCCACGCGATCGCGTAGTGTTGAATTTTTGCCTTCCGCGATCGCGACCCAATTCACGCGATCGCGTAGAACAAATTTATGCCCAGCGAATTTAAGTCAGAAAACAGAACAGAAACGGGATAAAAATCCCATTTCTGTTCAACTCTCTTCTCCACAACTTTTTAGGCGATTTTTGAGGCATTTCTTCATCAAAGTTCATTGGGTAAGTATTGTTAACTCGTTTTCTTCATTTTTCATCAACATCAATCAAATCCTTAGGCTTAAACATGTATAAATTGGTTGAAAATTTGAGAAATGGGTATAGTTAGGGCTTTCAAAGAATTTGCGATTTAGACCTCGTTTTGGAGTCGAACTTAAGAACAAATTGTATATTTGAACTCATGGAAGATTGGGTGAACTTATTTTGGTTCGAAACTTGAGTTTCGATTATGTGGGCTCGGGGTCGGTTTTTACTATTCCGGGCAGAATGTTGTAAAAACCATATTTAGCAATATGAACTAGTTTGTTAAGTAGAATTGATGATATTAAATCAATTGTGTATAGATACGATTGGATTGGAGTCAAATTCAAAAGGAAAAGGCATTGCTACGGATTGAATCGTTCGTAAACTTTCGAGGTAAGTGTTTGTTCTATCATAGCTTGAGGGAATAGGATTATGTGTTATGTGTTATATGATCGAGTGCGGTGTATGGGCTGTGGTGACGAGCATCCATACACTGGCGTCTAGTATGACCGTGAGTCGTTGGAAAATGATTATTTTGAGATATATTACGGATGAATTGTTATTGTTCTCCCTTGTTGGGACTTGTTGTGAAGATAATTATTGATTGCCCTTGATGGGACGGTTTATAAATTGTTGTTTCTTTCTTTGCCCTTAACCGTGATTGTTATTTGGGTGAGGAAGAGTGATAATGCACGAAGGGTGATGCCGTGCCATGTTTATTTATTTATGCACGAAGGTTAATGCCGTGCCATGTTTATTTATTGATTATGCACGAAGGATCATGCCGTGCCCTGTTATTGAACCATGTACGAAGGATCATGCCGTACTATGGATGTGAGGATGAGAGTAAAAGCACGAAGGGTGATGCCGTGTACTTTATTTGTTTATTTGGTGAGGATGAGAGTAAAAGCACGAAGGGTGATGCCGTGCAATTGCTTGCTATTTCTTGAATTGATATTATTTGTGTTTACATTATACTTTATTTTTCCTTGTGAATTTATTAACTGTAGTTAATTGTTGAATTCTTTAAGATATTCCTTATTGTGTTAATATTTGATTATTCTTGTTATTTTGTGGTACACGTATATATATATTGAATTGCACAAGTTTATGTGGGTGTCTGGTCCTAGGCTTGTCACTACTTCGCCGGGATAGGCCAGGCACTTACCAACAGCACATGGGGTCGGTTGTGCTGATATTACACTTCTGTGCGTTTTTGCACAGGTCCAGGTTACGATCAGGAGCAGCAGCAGCAGTAAATCGATTGCGTGGGAGTTAATCATATTTGAGACCGAGGTAGCTTGCAGACGTCCGCAGGCCCGTCGTCTCTTTCTTTATTTATGTTATTAGCTGTAGTCTCTTTGTTCCGAGACAAACAGAATTATGTTATATTTCCTTGAGACTTTTATGTGTAGTATTCCATAGTAGTTTGTGAGTTGGTGACTCCACGTCTTGGGTAGAGGATTTCAGTATGATTTTCACTTTGTAATTAGTTATTTCTATTTGATAAAGTATTCCGCATTTATTTAATTAAAATTGTGTTAAAAACAGGATAGTATGAATACAGTGGCTTGCCTAGCTACTACGAGTAGGCGCCATCACGATCCCGATATTGGGGGAAAAATCCGGGTCGTGACAATATACATGTAGATATTTGTACGAGAAATCATAGAAGAAGGTGGAGTCACTGTGAAGAAAATTCATACTACGGAGAATCCTGCTGATATGCTGATAAAAGTATTGACTTCGATCAAGTTTCAACATTGTTTGAATTTGATCAACATTGTTGAACACTGAAGATTGAAGATGAAGACACAACCAAAATTTGTTATAGAGAGAAAATTGAAGATGTTGAATTTTTGCCAAGGTGGAGATTTGTTGAAATGTCAAAAAATTGGATTCCCACATCGATAGGTTACCAAAAGTGGGTATGATTTTTTCCTATAAAAGAAGGCCTAATGTTTAGGATTTAAACACACCTCTCATTTGCCTTCTTATCTTCTTAAGGCATTTGTATCTTCTCTCTTTAGTATTATTTCACTTGTATTTTGGAGTGGAATAAAATATTGGTTGTGCCCGAGGAGTAGGCAAAATTAGTCGAACCTCGTAAATTCTGGTGTTCCTTTTATTGTTGCTTTATTGTCTTATTTATTATTATGTGGTTGTCATAATTTTGGTATAGTAGTTGTGACTCATTCACACTATATACATTTGGCTTCCGCAACAGATTGAAGATATGTAATGTTTCTAAGTCATTAAAAAAATAGTCACTATACCTCCACACGAAAAGTTCCAACATAATATACTGGAGATTAGAGCACCTGTCTATAAATTTTCAATATATTATGCTAGAATTCCAGCACACAAGAAGTTCCAGCATAATAAACTAGAGATTGGAGTACCTGTGTATTAACTTCCAGCATATTATATTGGAATACTAGTACATTATGAAATTCCAGCATGTTTTGCTGGAAGTCCACATGTAAAAATTCAAACTCCAGCATTTTCCGAATTTTGAACAGTACTTTTGATAAGATTTAACTTTACATCAAAAATGATCAAATTTCAATTACCTCTAAAATTATGGCTATTTCTTAATTAGCACTTGTTAATCTAGCTATTTTTAAATTTCTTACCAAAAATGCTGCAAGAGCCAAACCGTTGGAGAAATTAATTAATAAGGTGATTAACCCGAAGAGTTACACACCCATGTTCTGAAGCCTAAAGCTCACATTTTCTGGTAGCAAAAAAGGTTCAAAAGCTCAAAATTACTGCAAATTATATTTCAACATCATCGAAAAATAAATATGCATTACTTTTTAATATCATCTCTGAAGCTATGTTGGCGACAAACCAACTCCTATATATTCATTGTCCCATCATCACTGGCAGAAGCAAGAAGCCTTCTATCCTGCAAGGTTTTGACAAAAAGGGCATTAACATCTTACATGATGTTTTTAACTTGGCTCAGGAAAGATAAAAGGATCAAGCAACAATATGCAAATCAATCAGAAAACCAAAGAGAACATACACGACCAACACTAAGAAATGCAATAAAAAAATCGAAACGAAAGAAACAACAAGTAATAACAATAATCTAAGAATAAGAAAATACAAGACTTAAACACTAAGTATTGCACTAAAGCTACTGGTACGAGCTAGGACAACACTAGGCTAAACCCTTTACCTTAATTCTCTATCTCCACATATTCCTATCCAGAGTCATGTCCTCAATGAACTGGAACATTGTCATGTATTACCTAATCACTTCTATTCATTACTTCTTCGGCCTACCTCTGCCTCTCATTAGGCACTCCAAGACTAACCTCTCACACCTTCTCGCTTGGACATATGTGCCTCTCCTCTTCGCATGCTTGAACCATCTAAGGTTAGCTTCTCGCGTCTTGTCCTCTACGGGGTCATGCCTATCTTGTCCCCAATAGCTTCATTTCTAACTAATATGCACACACATCCATCTTAACATCCTCATTTTAGCCACCTTATCTTTTGGACATTTAAGTTCTTGACTGGCTAACACTCAACTCCATACAACACAATCGATCTGACCAGCGCTCTATAGAACATACCTTTAAGTTTATGTGGCACATTCTTATCACACAATACACCTACAAAAAGCCTTCAATTCATCCACCTCGTACCAATACGATGTGTGACATCTATCCTCGTCAATCTCACCATTCCCTTGTGTAACTGACCCAAGTTACTTGAAACTCTCTCATAGGGATGACTTGTAAATCAAGCCTCATGTCGTCCACTTCCTGAGTCATACTACTGAACTTGCACTCAAAGTACTCTGTCTTGGTCCTGCTCAATTGGATCCTTTAGACTCTAGGGTTTGCCTCCAAACCTCTAACCTCTTATTAACACTGGCTCCCGTCTTGTTACTCAGTACAACTTTTTGAGAAGAAAAAATTATCTCCTTGAAAAACCCTAATCCTAATATATTTATTATCCACAACACGAATTATCAGCTCTGATGCACATATTTTGTTACACATGGGTCAATGGAAAGTAAAGCAAAACTCAGGTCAACAAATATTCATTTCAAGGTCCAAACCTAGATGTTTTAGGTGCGCTCATATTATGAAAACCAACATATGTTATGTGCAATACTATATAAGGGCAACATAACCCAGCGCTCTCTCTGGAGTTGTTGATGTGAAAGACAAGAGTCAAATGGATATATGTTTTTAGTTTGACATTAAAGTCATCCATCAAATATAGAACATGATCTTAGGTCAATCTAACATGTCCAATTTAGGTGCCACTTGAAGTCCCATCCACAATAAGATTGTACTATATTTACAGTTGGGTATAACATTAACAATCCAATTGGTATCCCAAAGATAAAGTTCCATAAGGTATCAAATTCAAATTTTCAGGAAGCGAGCAGGTTACTGCATCATGAAGTGCCAACACAAGATACATTAGAAAGGTTGGACATTAGTTAAACTTCAACATGGTAACTAAACAAGGGATTGAACGGGCAACAGATTATCATCCCTAGCTAACACATTTAAAAAATTTCAAGGTGGTCTTGGCTTCTGCTCCAAGCTAAATCATCTTGCAGCAGACAGCAATAGAACTAAAGCGACGATAGATGAGCAAGTAAATGTCAAAAATCCCATCATTCTGGTATTTTATTGACTTACCCCAGTGTTCCACTGCACAGAATTTACATCTTCATGAGCCTTCTCCTTCTTCAGAAGTAGTTTAAATGTAGGTCCATCAACTTGTAACCAGACCCAACAAACTTTTATTTATTTATTTTGGATCAGATAGACACAAAAAAATTATTTTTCCAAAGAGGGGTTGGAAGAGGCGGTAATAGAAGATCAGCAGTTGTTGTATATGGACAACATCATTCATATGACTTGTTATAATTATATTGTAATTAATGGAGATCGGTTTTTCTAGATCTTTTAGTTGTCTCAAATGGATTTTTTACTTTACCTGATTAAAAATATTTTCTTTTCCTAATAGTGTATAAAAATTTAAAATAGATATTCAAGTCGAGCGAGATTGGCCAGAAAAACTGAAAGCCCGCCTCTTTCCATAGCAACCCAACAGCTAGAACAAGAATTAAAAGTAAGTTGCTATCATTACTTCCTTCCCATGAAACAAAGACCCAAAAAAACTCAAGCCGTCAAGATTTTAAGAATCTCATTAAGGAACCACATAGTAAAGGGCGAACGAATGACTTTCTTGAAGAACACCCCACCTTCCAGCTCCCACAAGAAATTGAGTGAGTAGGAGAAAGGTTGGGGAGTACAGAGCAGCATAAAATTCACCACTGTACTAGATAGGGGCGGATTTATGGGTATATATATGGAGCATGTGAACCCATGGTCTTTCCGCTAAACTAGATATATTATGTACATATTTTTTAGAATTAATCTAATATTATCTGCTAGAAACCATGCTCCAAAGAGGCTAATTGGTGCATTTGGACGAATCTTGTATTATTTATTAAGAGGTGTAGGATTCAAATCTCACTTAATACTTTTTTTTCTCCTTTATTTGGCGGTGCACCCATGTTTTAAAAACTCTAAACCCGCCTTTGCCAGATATCATGTACGATGAATACATTATTATTAAAAGAAATAGGGATATTGATGGTTTTGCAGTACCTCTTTTTCGTTATTCTCAACAAATAAACGTATAGCGTCATCTGCTGCTCCACTAGCAATTATTCCTTCCCTGACATTTTAGCATAAGTATGTTAGCTTGAAGGATGAAAGTGTTAGCTTGTAGGATGATAGGGAAAAAAAATACAAATATTATCACACCATATAACACCTGATTACTGAAAAAGCTTGAGGCAATTAAGGGAAACTACAACAATACGAGCACCAACAAAAAAGAGGTCAAACATAAAATCTAGACAGACAGCATAAATTACGAAAGTGCACTTAGTCATCGAAAAATATATTTAGTTGAGCCCCCGCTCCCTTCCCTCCCCCCCCCCCAACAACCAACACACAAAAGAAAAAATCTGGCAAAGAAAAAAGTAATACTCCCTCCGGTCCAAAAAATAGTGATTTTTTGGGTTTTGTTTGTGGTCCAAAATAAGTGATTTTTTCGGATTTCAAGAATGACTTAATGATGTTTTTCCTACATTGTCCTTGGAGTAAATAGTATTGGAATATGTGTTAGGAGTGTTTATGTGAGATAGTAAGATTAAAATGATCAATTCTATTGCTAATTAATGCCAAAAGGTGACTTTCTTAATATGTGTGAAAACATTCAAAAAATCACTTATTTTGGACCGGAGGGACTATTACGGATTGCAAAAGAAAAAGCCTACATTAGCATGAGCACGAAAAGAGATAGATATGGAGTAATTACCTCGACCAGTGAACGGAGAAAATTGTCCTATAATGATAACCAGATAGAATACAAACATGTTTCCTGACAAGCACAAAAAGGAAATGGTTGCAAATAAAGTGGCAAACATACTAATTATTGAGAGCTGTTCAAGACATAATTAGGTATGTGTCTTCTTTCTAATAACTTAAGTATTTCAATACGTTGGTCACACGATTCAATATAGTATGGAAGCAAGCAGAGGTCCTCAGTTCAAGTCTCATCACCGCCATTATAAAAAAATAAAAAATAAAAATCCATGTGCTTAGCACATGAAAAAGATTTAGGCCCGCATGGGAAGTCACAGGTTGAAGATATAATTAAGTAAACAAAAATATGCTCTCTCCAACCAAGCTTCTAAACGAGATTGGTCAAAAACTTCAACAAGAACAATTACATCAAATATAGTTAGTCATGAAGACCAAAATTGGTCTGAGGAAAAAATTAAACATACCAACATTAGTTGACTTGGGTGAACAAAAATTGTTGTACATTTGTGCACTAAATAATGATCAATTTTGAAAACACTTGAAAGTAATTTTACAAAAGGAATTTACTGGAATCTACATGGCTAAGTGGAGGTTGAATCATGTAAAACTGACCACATGTTGCTTAACTACATTGCCAAGGGAGAAACAATATAAACTCTGTTTAAGTAGACTGCAACAATTATCCATTTTTTTACTAGGTTATTGTTGTTGCTGCTACCTCATTGGTACCTGCAAGAAACTAGTTTTAGTCCACTAGCATCGGTAGAGACGGACCAGACAGTAGACGTATGTCCGCTTAAAGTTCAACCAACTACTGGCAAAAGCTCCCAAACAATATTAAAAGTTACTACGCCATATATCTGTACCCTAAAACACTCTCCGATGAACTGCTTATTATAGGCCACATGCATATACCAATGAGGTGGCAGCAGCACTAACAACAACCCAGTAAAATTCTAGAACTAAGGAGTCCAGGGAGGATAGTGTGTACGCAGACCTTACCCTTACCCCTATAGAGTAGGGAAGTTATTTTCGATAGACATTCGGCACAAGAAAACAAAAAAGATAAAAGAGACGGTATATCAGTACATTCAACAAAAACCATAGAAATAATAAAGCATTATAAGAAACCAAAAAATAGTTGAAACGCAATACAATAACTAGTAAAAAAAATGAGAGAGTAGTGAGAAAACAACATAAACCACTAGAAATCTAAAACGAACCCTATCAATCTAACCTCACACCCGGAACGAAGTAGATAATTGCTCAATTGTCTCCTAATTTACAATCCTAATCACGATCTCCAAACCTTCCTATCAAGGGTCATGTCCTTGAAAATATGAAGAAACGCCATGTCATGCATCATCACCTCTCTTCAATACTTCTTAGGCTAGTCTTTACCTCTTCTCATTCCCGCCAAAGCCAACCGCTCACACTTTCTTACCAATGCATCAGAGCTTCTCCTCCGCACATGCCTAAACTATTTGACACTAAAATAACAATCCAACATATGACCATTATATGAAGCTCCCAAATAGTTATTCAGTTAAAGGTTTGTCCAGAGAAAAGATACAATTACGCGCTATCAAGACATAACAAAATGAACTATATACCACCAAAATGGAAATTGCTGAGGGACTACAAAACAATTTTTTTATCCAATCAACTTAAGTTAGCCATAATTGCTAAATGTACTTCATCCATTTATCAAACACCATTATTTCCATCATTTCTGAGCAAACAGGTTAGAGCAGCTGAAAAGAAGATATTTCTAACTTTTCTATACCCGTATCGTGCCCTCATATAAATAAATATCATGAAATCAAGGATTATTTAGTATGATTGTCACAATTGTCCTTTCCCATGTTTCTTTACATCAAGAAAGAATTCGGCTTGTTGACACATTTTCTTCAATCTGAAATCGAACAGTTGACACATTTTTCTTCAATTTCTCATTATGCAAACTCTTAAGGTAATAAAACAAAGAAAATATCATTTTAACAAACTTAAGAGCTTTGGAAATTTGGCTAAGCAAGTCCACTTGCTTTACTACATGCAAGTATTCATCCGTGTTAAGATGCCTGTCCAACTACTACTTCTCCATCTTTTTCCCCAAATATTTAAGCTCATAATGACTCTAATGATAAGTTTTCCCTTCTGGAACTTTCAACTGTTTAACAAGCCCTGCATGGTGCTTCTCCACTATTCCTCAACACCTCTGGACTAAAATACTCCAGGGTAAATATTGTACCCCTCGACATACACCACCCCATTCCAGAAATTATATCACTAAACCGCATGACTCCCCGACCTGGAAAAGCATATCAAAAGCTCTGACTTGAGGCCACCGTGGTACCACTTGGACAATTAAAGATGTCACCAAAATAAACCTTTGGCATGATCAGTGGATCACCCCACACTTCTCATTACGACAACTTATCCAAGGCCCGCTCCTTCCCCATGAAGCTTCACTTCCCTTAGTCATATTTTCTCACCCCCAACTTATTCCATCTCTTCACTCTCCTTCCACCTTCTACCTCATATTCAGTTACTTATAAACAATACCATCCCTAACCTTCGGTCCACAACTGAAGATACATCCCACTGGTATCCCACCCCCGATGGCCATTTTACCACATCATCTGCGTATAAACTCATCAGTTTCACCCAACCTCACTTTCCCAAACCCTTCCCACACACTTGGATTTGGACTATTCTTACGCTCAATAAGATCAAACATTTCCTCTAGCTCCTCGTACACCAAGATTTACCCACACGACATTTTTTATCCTGCCGCCACATCGCCTCAACTGCTCAATGTGCATTTTGCTTGCACAACAATAAAGACCTTCTTCACATCTTCGTTACATGCCCTTGGTCGTCCATATGTGGCAACATTACAGCATCCCTACCCCACCATACAACCGTGCCAACTGGATAAAACACATTTGCACCTCACACACCTCTATTCACCTCACCTACCCTCACCATCATTTTCCTCCCCGTCCTCTCTGCACACTTTCCCCATTCATCTTATGGAACGTTTGGTTGAACCATAATCACAACCTTTCTCAGCACGGCACACATCTACTCAATCCCACCCTTCTCACTCTACAAGCAGCTGAATACACATATCTAACCTCCCAAACTGCCCACCCTCGACCACATATGCCAACCATAGTCAAATGGATGATATCCCCTTGTGACAATCCAAAGGGTCATCACCTGTTTTCCTCCTCGGTCCTGTGCTTTCGAGGCATGAAAACCTCATTTTATATTGCCTCGATTTATGTGCATAGTCTAGGAGCGTAGTCGGAAAAATTTTTGTGCTAGAATATGTGAATTCTATGAAAAATTTGAAGAATTCTGATATTAATATTGATACAGTTGACTTTGGTCAACATTTTTGGTAAAAGGGCCCGGACCAGAGTTCGGATGGTCCCGGAAGATCCGTAAAAAAATATGCGACTCGGGCATGTGCCCGGAGTCGAATTTCGAGGCCTAGAGCCCGAAATATGCATTTTTCTGTTAAATTATTTTTTTGAAATAATTAAGGAAAATGAAGACAAATATTGATTGAAAGGCTATGGTGTCGGGCTCGTATTTTGGTTCCAACTCCCGGTATAAATCTTACTCCCTCCGTTTCAATTTATGTGAACCTATTTCCTTTTTAGTCCGTGCCAAAAAGAATGACCACTTTCCTTATTTGGAAACAATTTACTTTTATGCAACGATTTATAGCCACACAAACTAAAGGTGACTCATTTTACACCACAAGATCAAAAGTCTTCTTTCTTTTCTTAAACTCCGTGCCCAGTCAAATGGGTTCACATAAATTGAAACGGAGGGAGTATTGTTTAAGCGCGTCCTACAAAGTTTTATGGAAATCGAACATCGTTTGATGTGTTTTGAACTATAAGTTCCAAGTTTAAAGTTTACAAAGTTTAAAAGAAGAAATCATGAATTTGAGGCTTGATTCTATAAAAGCGATGTTATATTAGCGAGCTAATAGCTCGAGCAAGTTTGCATGATGTTTTCGAGTCAATGGGTATAATCGGTTTGGGGCCCCGAGGGATCGGGTGAGTTTTGAGTAGGTCCCGGGAGGCCTTATCCTTAAATATCAGATGTTCAGTACAACAGGTCTCACATGGCCGCAATACATTTCTATGCGGTCCGCGTGGACTGGTTCAAAGAAGGCGCGAGTTAAGCTCAAACAGCGCGGCCGCGCACCAAAATATTGCGTTATGTGCTGGGTACCACGCGACCGCAATGAAAATCTATGCGGTCTGCGTGGCCAGGTTCTGAGAGGTCGCGTTTGACCAGCGCGGCCGCGCACCAAAATATTGCGATCTGCGCTGGGTAGGTTCAGAAATTGCATTTTTTTCCTTTTTAGGCGTGGCCGCATGGCATTTTTGTGCGGTCCATGCCAGCTTCCCAAAAAGTATATATATACCGAGATCTTCAACTATTTTACACTTTTTCAAAACCCAAAACATAAGAAGCAATTTTTCAAACAATTCTTCTTGTTCAGAGCGATTGGTAAGTAACATCCACTGTATTGTCCCTACTCCTTAACATCTTTAAACATAATTTCAATTTCAAAACAAGGATTTTAATGGGGGAATTGTGTGTTTAGGGTAGAACTAGGGTTCTTAAATTTGGGGGTTTTTGACCGCAATTTGGGGTCCGATTTCAAAACAAATTATATATTTGCACTCATGAGGGAATGGGTAACTGGATTTTGGTCTGAACCCCGAGTTTTGACCATGTGGGCCTGGAAGCGTTTTGGGAATTTTTGAGCAAAACTTTGGGAAAAACTATTTTTATGCATTCAAACAAATTCATATAGTGTTTACTAAAGTAATTGAACCAATTCTGATTAGATTCGAGTGAGTTGGAGGTTGAATCATGCGGTAAAGTAATAGTTGAGAGTTAAGCGAACATCAAGGCTTTAAGGTAAGTGTTTTGTTCAATCCTATCTTGAGGAAATAGGAGTAGAGCATAATAACTTTCTAATTACTAAATGATCGAGTGTGGTGTATAGGCGTGGTGACGAGCATCTATACATCGGAGTCTAGCATGACCGTGAGTCATTTGTTGATACATGTTGTGTGCTAATGTGGCACTTTCCTAAGTTATATCGCTATTCCTTTGCCGGGACTTTGTTGTGTTATTTTCATTGTTCCCTTGCCGGGATATGGTTATGAATGTTGTTACTCTCTTGCCGGGACGGTTGTTGTTATTTGTTTCATTCTTCTTGCCCGTTAACTGTGACCGCTATTTTGATGAGGAAGAGTGATAATGCACAAAGGGTGATGCTGTGCCATTTTTAATTATATTTGCACGAAGGATCATTCTGTGACATGTTTTACTATCTATGCACAAAGGATCATTCCGTGCCATTGAATACTATTTATGCACGAAGGATCACTCCGTGCCATGTTTACTATTTATGCACGAAGGAACATTCCGTGCCCTTGTTACTTAAATCATGCACGAAGGATCATGACGTGCCATAAATGTGAGGATGAGAGTAAAAGCATGAAGGGTGATGCCATGCACTATTAATTGATTATTTAGTGAGGACGAGCGTAAAAGCACGAAGGGTAATGCCGTGCAACCATTCAATTCTCTTGTTCTGGGATAACTGTTTTGATGCACTCTATTATTATCTTACTGATTAATTATGTATATTCGATGGTGTTCCCCTTAGCATGTTACCTCCCTTGCTATTTTTTTTGCTAAGTATTTCTGTTATTTTGTCATACATATGTATGTAGAACTGCACACATTTATGTGAGTGTCTGGTCCTAGGCTTGTCACTACTTCGCTGGGATAGGCCAGGAACTTACCAGCACTTGGGGTCGGATTGTGCTGCTACTACACTTCTGTGCATTTTTGCACAGGTCCAGGTTTTGAGCAGGAGCAACAGCAGTAGTTCACTAGCAGGATCATTATACTTCTGAGACTGAGGTAGCTTGCAGGCGTCCGCAGGCCCGACGTCTTTTCTTATTACTTTCATTATTGCTGTAGTCTCATTATTTCGAGACAGACGGTTATTATTTATTTTTTCATACCATTATGTGTAGTTATTCTTAGTAGTTCGTGAGTTTGTGACTCCACATCTTGGGTAGAGGATTTATTGTCGAGTAATTCACACTATTATTTAGTTTTTATCAAAAAGGCTTCCACCATTAAAGATATTGTAATTAATCTTGTTATTAAATAGGAGAATGGGATGGTTGTGTAAATGTAAAGGTTGTGAGTAAATTGGCTTGCCTAACTTCCACGAGTAGGCACTATCATGATCCCGATGGTGGGGGAATCCGGGTCGTGACAAGTTGGTATCAGAGCACTAGGTTACATAGGTCTCACAACTCACGAACAAACTTAGTAGAGTCTGAGGGGTAGGTGTAGAGACGTCTGTACTTGCCCTCCCGAGTCTATTGAGTTAGGAAAAATCTCTCATTTGTTCTTCCTTATCGTGCGATTTGTGTCCTAAAATGCTGACAGAATTTCTACTCTATTCTTTCACAGATAGCGAGAACATGCGCTTCTTCATCCACTGATCAGCAGCCCGAGCCTCAGGCAGCTCCCACGAGGGGCAGAGGCCAAGGGCGTATCGGAGGTCGTGGTAGGGGCAGAGCTTAGCCCTAGACTACAGTTCCAGAGGTGGAGCCTTATGTTGAGAATGGCGAGGAGGTTCCAGCACCATCAACTCCAGTAGGCCCAGCTCAGGTCCTAGGAGGGGTTTTACTTACCCCGGATCTTCGGGAGGCTATGGTCCGGATAGCGGGCTTTATGGATAGTGTCGCCAGAGCAGGCTTGCTACCAGTTGCACCAGCCACTTTTTAGGCTGGGGGAGGGGTTCAGACTCTTGTTGTGCGTACACCAGAGCCAGTAGTTCCCCATGCTCAGGCACCAGTAGTTTAGCCTGCAGTGGCCATCCAGACAGGCACTATAGCTTAGGCCGGAGATGGAGTGGCCATAACTTTTTATACTCTATGGAGACGTGAATGGTTCTCCAAGATTTTTACCACCTCTTTCAACGGTGCCCCATCAGTGAATCCGCAGGACTTTTTATTTAGTTGCCATGAGATTCTCGGGACTATAGGAATAGTGGAATCCAACGGGGTTGATTTCTGCACTTTCAGGCTTGCAGGATTTGCCGAGACTTAGTGGAGAAATTTCTATTTGACTCGACCAGTAGAGTCCCCAGATTTAACATGGGACGAGTTTGCGAAATTATTTTGGGAGAAATTTCTCCCTATTACCCAGTGGAGGCACTTCGGAGGCATTTTGAGTGCCTCCAGCATGGTTCTATGACTGTTACCCAATATGAGACGTGGTTTGTGGATTTGGCACATCATGTGATTGTGATACTCCCCTCAGATCGGGAGAGGGTCCGCATGTTTATCGATGGGCTAAATCAGCCGATCCGACTTCAGATGGATATGGGAGTTGGGAATGACATATATTTTCAGGAGGGGGCTAATGCAGCCCGTAGGGTTAAGATGGCTGTTGCTCGGGGAGGTGGCCATGCTTCACACAAGAGGCCTTGTCATTCTGGCAGATTTAGTGGTTCCTCATCTGGAGGCAGGGATTCTTATGATAGGGGCCAGTCTTCCAGGCCTTTTTAGTCAGTCGTCCAGGTTTCGCAGGGCAGTTCAGCTGATCCTGGGTTTCGTGAGCAGTATTCAGATCAGCGTCCCATGAGTGCTCAGCTTCTTCAAAGTGTTCGTGGGGGCCACTCAGGCAATCAGGGCCAGCAACCCCAATAGCCGAAGTCTTGTTACGGTTATGGTGACCCAGGTCTCCTTGTCAGGTTTTGACCTCGAGCAGCGGGCAATACTTAGCAACGGGGTCCTCGCCCTATAATTCAGGCCCCAGCTGACCTACAGCTTGCCCAGCCAGCCAGGGGTAGGGGTAGGGATCGTAGAGGTGGAAGTCGAGACCGTAAAGGTGGAGACCGTCCCGCCAGCGGTAGAGGTCAGCTGGTGGATGACCGTCCCAAAGACATAGTTCAGAGAGGTGGTGCCGATCCCAGATTTTATGCTCTACCAGCTAGGCCAGAGGCAGAGGCGTCAGATACTGTGATCACAGGTACCATTCTATTTTTTGATAAAGGTGCTTCAGTATTATTTGACCCTGGGTCTACATATTTATATGTGTCTTCCTACTTTGCACCATGCCTAGCCGTTCCTAACTATGCCCTGGACATTCCAGTATATGTGTCTACACTAGTGGGTGACTCTATAGTAGTCGACCGGGTGCATCGTTCGTGCTTGGTTATATTTGAGGGTCTTGAGACCCATGTTGATTTATTACTATTAGACATGGTGGACTTCGATGTTATACTGGGGATGGATTGGTTGTCCCCGTATCATTCTATCTTTGATTGTCATGCCAAGATAGTGACCTTGGCCTTGCCAGAATCACCCCGACTATAGTGGAGAGGGACCCTAGGTCACTCCACCTGCAATGTTATTTCATATATAAAGGCTCGACACATGGTCAAGAAGGGGTGTCTAGCTTATTTGGAGTATGTTCGCGACTTCAGCGCGGAGGTTCCTTCTATTGACTCAGTCCCTATTGTACAGGAATTTCCCGAGGTTTTCCATTAAGACCTGTCATTGATCTGGAATTGGGCACTCATTCTATTTCTATTCCACTGTATTGCATGGCCCCACCAGAGTTAAAGGAGTTAAAGGATCAGTTACAAGACTTGCTAGAGAAGGGCTTTATCAGGCCTAGTGTTTCTCCTTGGGGTGCACCGGTGTTATTTGTGAAGAAAAAGGATAGTTCGATGCATATGTGTATTGACTACTGACAATTAAACAAAGTGATGATAAAGAATACGTATCCGCTACCGAGGATTGATGGTTTGTTTGACCATCTCCCGGGAGAGACGGTGTTCTCGAAAATAGACTTGAGGTCTGGCTACCATCAGCTAAACATCAGAGCGGCTGAAATTTCTAAGACAGCCTTTCGCACTCGGTATGGGCACTCTGAGTTCTTAGTCATATCTTTTGGGTTGACCAATGCCGCAGCAACATTTATGGAGATGATGAACTGAGTGTTCAGGCCTTATCTAGATCTGTTCATGATAGTCTTTATAGACGATATCCAGGTATACTCCTGAAGCCAGAAGGAGCACGAGTAGCACTTCAGGGTGGTTCTTCAGACCCTGAAGGATAATTAGCTATATGCCAAGTTTTCAAAATGCGAGTTCTAGTTGAGTTCGGTTGCGTTTCTGGGTCATATCGTATCAGTAGAGGGTATACAGGTAGACCCAAAAAAATTGAGGCAGTCAAGAATTGGCCTCGACTAGCTTTAGTGACCATTCGGAGTTTCTTGGGATTAGCAGGTTACTATCGTCGGTTCGTAAAGGGGTTCTCTTCTATTGCAGCCCCGATGACTAGGTTGACCCAGAAGGGTGCCCAATTCAAGTGGTCCGATGAGTGTGAGGCAAGCTTTCAGAAGCTCAAGACAGCTTTGACTACGGCACCAGTATTGAGTTTGCCCACGGGTTCAGGGCCTTACACAGTCTATTGTGATGCATCCCGCACTAAGCAGGGAACAGTATTGATGTAGGATGGCAAGGTTATTGCACATTCTTCGAGGTAGTTGAAAATCCATGAGAAGAATTATCTGGTTCATGACCTTGAGTTGGCAACAGTTGTTCATGCCGTAAAGATTTGGAGGCATTATCTATATGGTGTGGCATGTGAGGTATACACGGATCACAAAAGTCTTCAGTATTTGTTCAAGTAAAAATAGTTAAATGTGCGACAAAGAAGATGGTTAGAGTTGCTGAAAGATTATGATGTTACTATCTTATATCACCCAGGTAAGGCCAATGTGGTGGCTGATGTGTTGAGTAGGAAGTGTGCCAGCATGGGTACTCTCGCGTACATTCTGGTCAATCGGAGACCGCTTGATCTAGATGTTAATTCCTTAGCCAATCGGTTCATAAGGTTAGATATTTCTGATCCTAGCAGGGTGTTGGCCTGCACGGTCTCTCATTCTTCTATATTGGAGCGTATCCGTGAGAGGCAGTTCGATGATCCTTATTTGCATGACATGAGGGACACTGTGCAGTGGGGAGGTGCTACGAAGGTAACCTTTGATGATGATGGAGTATTGAGATTTTAGGGGCGAGTTTGTGTGCCCAACATTGAGGGGATTTGCGAGTTGATCTTAGCGGAGGCCCACAGTTCTCGGTATTCTATTCACCTGGGCATCGCGAAGATGTATCAGGACCTGCAGCAGCACTATTGGTGGCGTAGGATGAAGAAGGACATTTTTTCGTATGTCGCTCGGTGTCTAAATTGTTAGCAGGTTAAATATGAGCACCAGCGGTTTGGTGGTGTGTTCCAAAGAATTGAAATTTTCGAGTGGAAATGGGAGCGAATTACAATGGACTTCATTACTAGACTTCCGTTGACTCAAAGGAAATTTGATGTTATTTGGGTCATTGTTGATGGGCTGACCAAGTCAGCACACTTCATTCCAGTATCAGTATCCTACTCATGTGAGAGGTTAGCAGTGATTTACATTCAGGAGATTGTTCGCCTTCACGGAGTGCCAGTGTCTATTATCTCAGATCAGGGTACGCAGATTACCTCGCATTTCTGGAGAGCGGTTCAGCAAGAGTTAGGCACCCAGGTTTAGTTGAGTACAGCATTTCATCCTTAGACGGACGGTCAGTCCGAAAGAACTATTCAAATACTAGAGGACATGCTCCGACCATGTGTCATTGATTTTGGGGGCTCGTGGGACCAGTTTCTACCATTAGCACAGTTCGCCTACAACAACAGCTACCAGTCTAACATTCAGATGGCTCCATATGAGGTGTTGCATGGCAGGCGATGTTGGTCTCCAGTCGGATGGTTTGAGTCGGGAGAGGCTCAGTTGTTGGGTATGGACCTATTTTCGGAGGCCTTAGTTAAGGTCAAGATTATCCAAGAGAGGTTGCGTTCAGCTCAGTCCAGACAAAAGAGTTATGCAGACCGTAAGGTCTGAGATGTGGATTTCATGGTCGGAGAGCGGGTATTGCTCCGGGTGTCGCCTATGAAAGGCGTGATGAGATTCGGAAAGAAGGGCAAGCTCAGCCCTAGGTATATTGGTCCATTTGAGATTCTGGATCGAGTGGGAGAGGTCACTTATAGACTTGCACTGCCACCTAGCTTATCAGTCGTGCATCCGGTTTTTCATGTATCTATGCTTCGGAGATATCACAACGATCCTACACACGTGTTAGAATTTAGTACTGTCCAGTTGGACAACGATCTATCTTACGAGAAGGAGCCGGTAGCTATTCTAGACCGGCATGTTCGACAGTTGAGGTCGAAGATTTTTCCTTCCGTGCGTGTTTAATGGAGAGGTTAGCCTCCTGAGGCATCGACCTGGGAGTCCGAGTCTGATATGCGGAGCCGTTATTCAAATTTGTTCCCCGACTCAGGTACTTCCTTCTCTTGTTCGTTCGAGGACGAACGATTGTTTTAGAGGTGGAGGATGTGACTACCCAAAGGGTCATCACCTGCTTTTCTCATTGGTCCCATGCTTTCAAGGCTTGAAAACATTATTTTATACTGCCTCGATTTAAGTGCTCAGTCCAGGCGCGCAGCCGAAAAAAATTGTGTGCTAGAATATGTGAAATCTATGAAAAATTTGAAGAATTTTGATATTAATATTGATATAGTTGACTTTGGTCAACATTTTTAGTAAACGGGCCTAGACACGAGTTCGAACGGTCTCGAAAGGTCCGTAGAAAAATACGGGACTCGGGCATGTGCCCGGAGTCGAATTCCTAGGCCTAGAGCCTGAAATACGAATATTTCTGCTAAATTGTTTTTCTGAAATTATTAAGGAAAATGAAGATGAAAATTGATTGAAAGGCTATGGTGTCGGGCTCGTATTTTGGTTCCGACGCCCGATACAAGTCTTATATATTGTTTAAGCGCATCCTTCAATGTTTGATGGAAATCGGATGTCGTTTGATGTGTTTTGAACTATGAGTTCCAAGTTTAAAGTTTACAAAGTTTAAAAGAAGGAATCATGAATTTGAGGCTTGATTCTATGAAAGCGATGTTATATTAGCGAGCTGATCGCTCGTGCAAGTTTGCATGATGTTTTTGAGTCAATAGGTATAATTGGTTTGGAGCCCCGAGGGCTCGGGTAAGTTTTGAGTAGGTCCCATGAGGCCTTAGCCTTAAATATCAGATGTTCAGTACAACAGGTCGCACGCAGCCGCAATATATTTCTGTGTGGTCCGCGTGGACTAGTTCAGAGAAAGCATGGGTTAAGCTCAACCAACGCGGCCGCGCACCAAAGTAGTGCAGTCCGTGCTGGGTACCACACGGCCGCAATGCAAATCTATGCGGTTCGTGTGGCCAGGTTTTGAGAGGTCACATTTGACCAGTGCGGTCACGCACCAAAACAGTGCGATCCGCGCTGGGTAGATTCAGAAAGTGCATTTTCTTCACTTTTTAGGCGCGGCCTGGTTCACGTCCAAGCAATTGTCGTAGTCAATGTGAGCACGTGATTTTTGCCCTACATGAGAATTACTCCCAGAAAATTCAAAATAAAATAATTTTGTATTGTGCGTGATCTTGGTGATTTTTGTTTTATTTTTATTATTTGCATTTTTTTTGTGTATGCGCGTCTATTTATTAAATTAATATAAAATACAAAAATGTTTGCATTTTTATACAAATTCATGTTTGTAATTTAGAGCAATTAAGTTTGTTTTAGAAAAATGAAAATCATAAAAATAATAATGTAGTTGCATTTTTTAAAAACATTTATATGTCCAAATTGTGTGACTTTATTTAAAATTGCTATTTGATTGCATGGTGATTGTTATTGAGAGTTAATTAGCACTTTTATAAGTTAATTTGGTTCTATAGGTTAATTTGAGATGGCTAAAATTGTTTTAGTTTTAATTAATTGTTTAAATAAAAAAGGGGGAAACAAAATGAACTAAAATAAAGAGGAAATCAGACCAGGCTGATTTTTCAACGAAGCCCAAACGAAACAACCAGGCCCAAACACTCCCAGCCCAAACAGGTCATTACCCGGTCCAAAATACACGCCCAGACCCGGTTCCCCTTTTGATTTAATCTCAGTCGTCCATCCCATCTCATCCAACGACCATTAACCATCCACCCGACCCGATTGAATTAGTTGAACCGTTGTCACCAAACGGCCCCGTTTTGATCGACAAACGAATCATAGCCGTTGGATTCTCCTAATCTAACGGTTTAGATTAATCCTAGCATTCTAATATACCAAAACCCTAAAATGAGACCCCCCCTCTCTTCGTCTCAAATTTCGTCACAGACTAAACCCCACTCCGCCGCTGGCCGCCCACGGCGGCGGCCAGTCACCAACGACCCCCATCTTCACACCATAACATCACCATAACCTCCCCATCCCCGATCCACTCTCCTTTTCCTTCGAACGCATCTGAAACGGCTCGAATATTCAATCTTAGCCATGAACCCTAACAGCCGCCACTACCTTCTGGTGGCGGCACCGCTTCTCCTCAGCCCCAAGCTCACACCAGATATCCGTCATGCCTCCCTGACCTCCGAACCACCACTGTTTCTCTTTGAATCTAACTAGAAAGCTTCAAGCCCCGAGTCAGACCGTATGAACCATATGATCCAAAATTATGGTATCCGTCCAATTAAAAAGAGGGATTGGGATCTAATAGACTTTAATCGAGGTATTCTCAGTTAAGAATACTTCGATTAAAGTCCATTCGGCCTCAAAGAGTTCAAGTTCGGTTCAAGCCTGAATCCTTTTAATCTCTAATCCTTTTGGAGGTATTTTTTCTTTTTCTCTTGTTCTAGTTTTCTTTTTGAAAGTTGTTATTTGTGTAGTTTCGTTATTCTTAATCTTTTATTATTTTGATCTTTTTTTTGCCGACTGTTCCGTCTCTTCTACTTCAGACCTGTTTATTTGGTCAAAATGCTTTTGTTCGTTTGTTTAGAATACATTGTAGGATATATAGCCGTTTAAATTGATGTCGTTGATTAAAGAGTTTCCTTTATGCCCTGTTCTGCCCAAAGTCATTGGAATCACCCTGTTAGTACGTGTAATCTGTGTTTTGTTGTTAATTGTATCTATCAGGATTTGCTGATCGATTGAGTTCATGTCGTTGATTAATTTCTCATGTTAAAGCACTAGAATAACATACCAGTAATATTTGTTTCTTCATGCTCTAATTTCATGACTCAGAACAAGCCTGCTAAATGTTGAAACATGAAAACGATCTTCAATTCTGCTTGCATTTCTACCTGATTGATATCCTTATTTGTGATTTGATCTAGTCCCCTGCATTAAATCTAGGTATTGGTATCATGGTGTTGGTTTATTAGTTGTAGTATTTGAATAAGCAATTAGGAGATAATTAGAAATCAGTCTTGGTCCATTGTTAGGTTTGAATTTATTCAGGTTTAAAAAGGCTAACAAGCATAAGGTAATACATTAACTTTCAAAGGTTCCAGAGGTTGGGTTTGAAATCCAAAAGGTTTGAATGAACTGGTATTAGTGGTCTGTCAGTAGAAGCACCAACTAATTTATTTATTCATGATGACTTGGAAAAGCAGTAAGAGTATGGGCTAGCCTTAAGAGATTGGACTAAAACAATACATTACCCATAACTTGGACTGGTGGAACCTGCTGTATGGCAGGATACCACCAGCTCCTGCAGACTTTTTAAGTTAAAAATGATACAAGTCCTAGCTGGGACAAGACTTAGTGGCTTAGGACAAAACATAGTATGGGCTGGCCAGGATTTTAAAATAGTTTGGCCAGGTGAGGAAGGGAGTATAAACAGGGGGAGATAGACAGAGATAGAGGGACTCTTAGAGAACATTAGGGATAGACATTCACAACCTGGATATTTACATACATTCATATAAACATATTGGTATTGACTGCCTACTGGTGGCTTTTGCTTTGGCCTCTATTTCTTCTGTCATTACTGGTTTGCTGAGAGATTGCCACTGGTTTGATTGTGTCTGGTTTGCTAGTTGATGTTGTTTGGCCACTGCTAGTGCTGCATCTTAGCCACTGCTGTGGTCTGTTTTTGTTTGCTGTTTGGTGTCAAAGTTTAGCCACTGGTTCATTGATTGGTGGAGCTTGATTACCTTTGGCTCGTTGGTTACTGAGTGTTATAGCTGGTTCACTGAATGTGGTAGCACCTGATTATTTCTGGGTCATTGGTTGCTGAGTATTGTATCTGGTTCATTGGGTGTGTTGGTTTTGTTATTGCTGGTCTTTTGAGGTGCTGTTGGCTGGCTTGCTGTTACTGTCCTGCCTTGTTGCTGTTGTTGTTGTTGTCCATTGTTACTGCTGACTCTGTCTTTGCTTCACTGTTTTCAAATTTTCCAGGTATACTCTACCCCTTGGCAATAGGAAGTTCGACAATTGCACCTATACTATTTTTGCAGAATCAAGTGATGCTAGTTTCACAATATGATGCCTTTGTTTTCATTTGATATCTGTAATGTTGAAGAGATAGACTCATCATAAATGAACTTGCATTTGATATTAGATAAGATAGTTCAAATTCAACGCTTGTTAATACTGGACTATGAATAATGTTGTTTCAGATGTTAGTTGTCACATGTAATTGAAATATTTGGTAATGAATGATTGATTGTCAAATATAGCAAGACTAATGTGTTTGAAAACTGAAATTTCACTAAAAAACACAAGCTGTTTGGATTTCATGTTTTAGAATGTCATTGAAATATTTGGTAGTGGTTGAAGCTTTGTGCTATTGCTTAGTTAGATAATAAATTTGGGTTGTTCAATGCTAGTGCTTATAGAATTAATTTAGTCTCGGCTTACGCTTTTGAAGTTGATTATAGGGTTACACTTGGGAATGAATTCACAAAGCTAATAATCCTATCTCAATTTCGTATATAATACATTCAATACATGGTTTTAATTGGTGTTGATAAGCTGCAAAAGCCAAGAGCTATGTTATGTTATAGGAATTTGTGTTAAAGAGGTAGAAGCAAAAAATGTCATTACTACTTAGGCACATTCACCTTCAGCAAAGAATTTATTGATTACTGATTAGGATTCGTAATTGTCTACCCATTCAACTGGCTGGCACACGTATGGGCCTCAAGCCGAGCTTATTGGTTTCTCCTTTATATTAGGCTCAATCGCATTGTGGATGCCATATCCGTTGTTATTAAACGGGAATTAAAAAACTATCAAAAGAGTTTTTTTTAAATCGTAAAATTATTCATTATAATACATGTAGGACTAGGTAGTGAATTAATATTAGAGACAAATAACAAAAGTAGACAATATAGTCCATCCTAAGATCGGCCTTTAATAAAATGAGATGAGCCTCGCCGCACTAAATACACATTTGCGGGGCCCTCAATCAATTGTAATAAAAACATAGACTCGGGAAGACCGTTTAGCGAATTTCACGGTCTTTTTCCAAAAATTAATAAGACGATAGACTCTTTAGGCACGACTTGTAAATAAATCACTTCCCTAAATACGGGTGCGCATTTATGTGACCCAAATCTTACTCTCGGCGAAACTGAAATACATTAAAGTCACAGGCGTACTGGTTGCGGTGTGACTCAAAATGTGTTTTCGTGACGTCGCAATTTTTCTTAAAGTTAAAAGCGGAACATTAAAAGCACATAATTAAAATATATAAAAGAATCAGATAGAAACAAAAATTGCAATTGAGTGATCGTGCTAAAACCACGGAATCCGGGAGTGCCTAACACCTTCTCCCGGGTTAACAAAATTCCTTATCCAGGTTTCTAGTTTCGCAGACTGTAATACAGAGTCATAAATTTCCTCGGTTCGGGATTAAACCGGTGACTCGGGACACCATTATTTTCCCAAGTGGCGACTCTGAATTAAATAAATCAATCCCGTCTCGATTGTCCCTTAATTGGAAAAACTCCCTCGCGCTCCCGCGGGTGCGTAAAAAGGAGGTGTGACAGCTCTGGCGACTCTGCTGGGGATGTGACCTCGAACCTCGGTTCGGGGTCTAAGAACTCGAGCTCATTTAAATTGTTGTTTTGTCTATATCTGATTTTATTACATGTTTGATTAATGTGCTACATGTCTACCGCTTTGATATTAGTTGCACTGTATATACAAACTGCTATATGTTTACCGCTTTGATATTGCGTGAACTGTATATAAAATTGTGCCGAAAACCCGTCTCTTCTTACCCCCGGGGATGTGCTTACTGGTTGAGACTCCCCTTTCTGTTAGTGTCAATACCAAAAATAAGAAAAGAGGCAGGATAAGTTACAAAGCCGGACGATCCCGCGGGTCCCCGGTACGTAGCTCCCTCCTCAAATCCGAGTTGTCCGCTCGGGTACACGGTCTAGTACCATTGAAAAGCATCAGGATATTGAGCCTAGATTCAGGACGTTTATTTGCATCATCTCTGACTTAGGGGACTCAACACAGGGGTTGGGTCCGTCTAGGACAGGCAACCTGAAATGAAAGACCATCTTGCCATATCATATTTGTTGTGAGCATTTAGTTAGATTGGCATGCTGACCGGGTTCTTTTAAATACCGAAGAAAAACGAAAAAAAAAACACAAAAGGAAATAGTATGGGGAAGTAAATGTTTTTTCAGAAAAATACAAAAATGTGTTTTACCGACAAGTCAATAAATTTAGTTTGCCGATAAAAGACGACAGAAGGTTGACTTTTCCAACAAAATGGTTTCTTGACAAAATGTGTTTTCTTTGACAATCAATAAAAGAAAAATAGTTGTTTTGACGGACCGAACTACGCGAGTTTGATTCTCACCGGGTGTGAGATACGTAGGCAACCTTTTACGGGTCCAACTCCCATATATTTCAAAATAAGTTTTAATGACGGAACGCCAAGATATTTAATTTTGCCTTAACGACCACCTTTTTTGACCAGTCAATTCCTGTGGCCCGTTTCGTTTTTTAGAAAAAGATAGTTTTGGGGCAAATAAAAATTTCGCTTTCATCTAAAAATTACCTTAATAAATGTGCAGAATGAGCACGAGTCAGAATACAACCGAAGCTATCATAAACAAGGTCCCCTTAAGTTTGCATAGGTGGTGGAGCGACTTGGGCGAGCAAGGACAAGATGCCGTTAAGTTGTACTTGGGAGATCTAGTGGGGCTGCTAAATATTCCCCCGAGAGGAGACATCATACGAGCCTTGATCTCATTCTGGGATCCGGCACACAATGTGTTCCACTTTTCGGACTTTGAACTCACACCAACACTGGAAGAATTAGCCGGATATGTCGGAAGACCAAAAGTCCCTATGAGGGAACAATACCTCATTGCACCAAGGGTAGTGACAGTACATCGGTTTTTGGATACGGTAAAGATCCGCAGAACTGTACACAACCCAGACTTATCAGAAGGGTTCTGCACTTTAGCATTTCTATATGACAAATATGGTCATTATGGGGGCTTCAACAAACATAGAAGCAAAATCTGCAGCGGAGACAACCAGTTAAAATGGGAAGAGCATAGACGCATCGCCTTCATGATAGCTTTCCTGGGTTCATTAATATTTCCCAGAAAGGATGGGAATATCAACATACAGGTGGCAGGGGTCGTCAGCACTTTGATGAAACAGAACAACAGTACTTTGGCTCCCATGATAATATCAGACATCTCTCGTGCACTCACTATCTGCAAAGCCGGAGGGGCCTTCTTTGAAGCTTGCAATGTATTGCTCCAAATGTGGATGATCGATCACTTATGTCGTCATCCGCAATTTATGAGGTATAGTTCATCGAAGAAAACTTGTATAGAAGAATTTCCTGCGAGGGTCGAGGGACATGAGTTGCCAGAGGGGATCAGCGGATGGATACGACTTTTGCGTTTGATTACAGCCAGCAGGATGGAATGGACGTTTGGTTGGCTTCCCGTGGAAGAAGTCGTATATGCATCAGCCACATAATCGTATTTATTGCTAATGGGCCTCAACAGCATCCAGCCCTACGCACCAGGTCGAGTATTGAGACAGTTGGGGACAATGCCAAATAATCCCAAAAGAAGAAGACCTCAGCCCACATGTAGTTGAAATTGGACCAGGAGGACAGTTCCCCGAAGCATTGGTCCGAAAGATTTGGAGTGAATGTCAGACATTAAAAATAGACACTCAGGTGCGAGATCGAGCTCGGGGTGAAGTATCATCGGAATACCCCGCATGGTACAGTAGAGATCGGGAGCATCAAAGGCCCGCAAAAAGGCCTCACCTCAGGGAGTTTGCTGGAGCGTCACAAGAACAATGGGATTGGTTGGCCAGAGAAGAAGCTTATAGAACAAAGATCCGCAGGATAGAACAACGGACCCAAGAGCTCCAATTTGAAATAGATGTGCAAGCCGCCGCCAACGAAGGAGATAAAAAGAAGTTGGCACAAGAAAATGATTTTCTGAGAGCTCAAATCCAGCAAATGAAAATTGATGCTGACAGACAGTTGAGGAGTCGAGCGGACGAAAAATTGATAAAGGGTTTGAGAAGCCAGGTTGCCGATGTACGCAGAGAATTGGAAGAGTCAAAAGCCCAAACAATGAGGATCCGTGCTAGCTGGAAAAAGGAGGCACATCAACGCGCACTTCACCTACAACAGGTGGAAGAAGATTACAATAAGACCATCACTAGTCTAAGGGAGGCAAATGTTATCCTCAGGGAGCGGATTTTCAAGCAAGCCCGAGATGCTAGAACGGACCTCGACCATTGTCACAATTTGATGGCTCGACTGCAAGAACAAATAGACAGGCTCCTAGACCAAGTCACCAACAACGCTCAAAGGTTGGGAGCGAAAAACCAGCAGATAGAGCGGCTACTCGGAGAAAGGGACATGATCAAGGACAGAATTGAAGAAATCGGGCACTATGTCACCATGAAGTGCCTAGCTTGTGAACAAATGCCCCGCACCGACCTTTTTGCTTCAATTATGGGCTATGTGCATCAGATCATGAGAGAATTAAGGGGACTACACAAGGACCTCACACCAAGGCCCGCGGCAAGGCCGAATGATGCCTCGCGGGCCCCTAGGAATTTTGGAGCATTAGATGTTTGATTAAAAATGTATTTTTGAAATGTCGGGTCAAGCTAGTTGGCATTTTTATCTTTACTTTCCCAAGTCAAGCATTTCTTTTGTTTTGCTGATTGTTGTAAGACATGTTTTGTAACTGTACGGTTCTATTTGATATAAAAGTTACTGAATTTTGCCACAATCTTGTTACCAGAACTACGCTCGGTCTGATTCACGCGAGAACGTGATACGTAGGCAATCCACATAAGATTCGACCACCACTAAAAGAAAGGAAAAGAATCCAAAGGTTAAATGACAATAAGGCTTTCAAAGATAGTCGAAAAAGAAAAAAAGAAGAAAAAGAAAAAGAAAAAAAGAAAGGGCCTGGAATGACGCATGTTAAGAGTACATGTAGAAAGGGTTATTTGGTTAGGTGCATTGCATCCAACGTGCTATAACATATCTGTCAAACTCGGTAAACTAACAAGTTTGTTGCATTTCCAGAAAAGTTTAGCAGTTGGTTTGACAGAATATACTGGCCAGCCATCATTACCGTACTAGATCCAAAGGACCGATTACAGTAAGCATGTCTAGTTCCGGCAAGAGTCTCGAGGAAGAAAAATCAGAGTTACAAATCATGAAAGAAGAGGTAGACCGGTTAAAACAACAGATAACGGAGATGCACCTGGCCTGGGCCAGGGAACAGTCTTCACCAAACCGCCCTACTCTCGCCTCAGCTCCGGAACATCCGCCCATCGATCCTTCGACAAGCGCCCCGATCTATCCATACTTTCAGGGGGAAAACCCATATGCCACCCATATTCCACCAGCCAAACCAAATCCTCCTCCAGCCACCCCTATTTTTGTGGCACCTCCACCTGCTCCTCTGCAAAGGCCGGCCAGCGAGCCGCATGTTCAGATCCATGACAACTCTTACTATCCTCCAGAGCCTACTTTTAGGGCTCCTGAACCGCAATCACATACCCCTCACTGGGATAATCCGGCAGAACCGGAAAAGCACTTCCAAAGTTCAGAACATGAGGAAGTTATCAGAAAAGTTAAAAGCCTGGAGCAGTCCTTCAGGAACATGCACGGTTTGGGTAATCAGGTCAGTGTCGCGTACAAGGATCTATGCCCGTTCCCGACGTCCAATTACCGGCCGGGTTCAAAATGCCCAAGTTTGACCTATACGAGGGGCATGGTGACCCAGTAGCCCACCTGCGAGGGTTTTGCAGTAAAATGCGAGGAGCCGGAGGACGGGACGAAATTCTGATAGCTTACTTTGGTCAGAGTTTGGGAGGATCTGCGCTGGAGTGGTACACTAGACAGGATCCCAGTAGATGGTTTACGTGGGATGATTTGGCTCAAGCTTTTATCGGCCGGTTCCAGTACAATCTTGAAATAATCCCCGACCGCCTATCATTGCTAAAATTAGAGAAGAAGCCCGCTGAAAGCTTCAGGGAATTTGGTTTCCGTTGGAGGGAACAGGCAGCCAGGGTAGATCCGCCGATGAGAGAGAGCGAGATGGTGGATTACTTCTTGCAGACATTAGAGCCAACCTATTTCGGACATCTGGTAACGTCCGTAGGCAAATCATTCACTGAGGTGATAAAAATGGGGTGTATGATCGAGGAAGGTTTGAAGGCCAACAAGATCATGAGCTACTCAGGGTTGAAAGCCACCACTCAGGCTATCCAAAGTGGTACTGGAGGAGTACTTGGGAAAAAGAGGAGAGAGGAGGTCGCGACAGTCGAGTCCGGGGCATGGCTCAGAAATAGAGGCCCTGCACCCCAATATAGCCCACCCCAGCCTCACCACCAAAATTACTCCCACAATCCATACAACCACCCGCAACATTACTATCCCGCACCCGATCCCCATTTTACTGTCCACCACGCACAGTCCTATCCTGCACCTCCCGTCCATGCACCGTGGCGTGCACCAAACCCGCAGAACAATTATCCACCCCAAAGAGCTTACAGGAACCCCTCGGGCGCTAGTTTTCGTCCAAATCAGGCATTCAAGGGCGACAGGGCGCCAAGGCCGAAGAATTTCACTCCCTTGGGGGAATCTTACACCAATCTGTTCCACCGGTTAAAGCAAGTAGGGTTGCTGAATCCGGTTGAAGCTAAGCTGCCAAACCCTCTTCCGAAGAACCTGGACCACTCAGTAAATTGTGCATATTGCTCAGGATGTCCGGGACACGACACAGAAAAGTGTTGGAGGTTGAAAACAGCCATTCAAGAGCTCATCGACACTCGCAGGATTGAGGTCCAGACGCCAACAGAGCCCAATATCAACCAAAACCCACTTCCAACTCATCATGAGACCAATATGATCGAGTTGGTACGAGTAGAAGAAGGAAAGGAGAAAGCCTCCCAGACTGTAATGATGATCAAGTCTAGCGGGGTAGGAGTGAGAAAAGGGCCAAGCCTTGATGAGTCACCCAGTTGCAAGAAGGACATACCAGGAGGGTCGGAAGCAGGAAAGGAAAGTGTGAGCGGAGTACCGGTGAGGCCGAGGGAAGCAAAGATAGTTGTACCAGGGGCAGCAATCAAGCCCATCTTGACGGTAGCAGGCGTTCGAATGGATCCTTTCATCATCAAGCCAGCAATACAGTTGCCAATAACTGATAGCAGGGCTGTTCCATGGAATTATGCTCGGATTACAACAACCTACAAAGGAAAGGAAGTGAAAGAGGAAGTTTGCGAAGCGCAAGGTTTGACCCGCTCGGGGAGATGTTTTGCCCCTGCGGAATTGAGGAAGATCACTCCGGCAACATTGAAAAAGCCGGTAACTGATGAAGAGGCAGAAGAATTCCTGAAAAAGATGAAGTTGCATGACTATTCTGTCTTAGAGCAGTTGAAGAAGACTCCGGCGCAAATATCATTGCTATCCTTGCTGATACATTCTGAAGAACATCGGCAAGCTTTGATGAAAGTCCTGAATGAGGCACATGTACCGGATAAAATCTCAGTGAGTCATTTGGAGAAGATCACCAATAGGATCTTCGAAGCGAATCGGATCACCTTCACCGATGATGAATTGCCCGAGGAGGGCACCGAGCACAACAAGGCATTATATCTTACGGTAAAGTGTGAAGAGGCGGTGGTTACCAAAGTCCTTGTCGATAATGGGTCCAGTGCTAACATTTGTCCTCTCTCTACACTGGACAAATTGAAAGTAAACATCGGCAGGATACGCAAGAACGACATATGTGTTCGAGGGTTCGATGGGGGAGGCAAGGCATCGGTTGGGGACATAGTGTTAATCTTGACGATTGGGCCAGTGGAGTTCACCATGGAATTCCAGGTGCTGGACATGGTGGTGTCATATAACCTTCTGATAGGGCGACCATGGATCCATGCCGCAAGAGCAGTTCCATCCAACTTACACCAACTCGTCAAGTTTGAGTGGGACCAACAGGAGATCGTCGTCCATGGAGAGAATGATCTACAACCAGGCACCATCGTCCCCTTTGTTGAAACAGAAGAAGATGTTGGGCCGTGGGTGTACCAGATCCTGCGATGTGGTATCCGCCAACCGAGTTCCAGAAGGGGAATGCATTCCCGATGACGGAATAATTACTGCAGATGTCATGGTGGCTCATGAAATGTTGCGACATGGTTTCATACCCGGCAAAGGTCTAGGTGCATTTCTGCAAGGCATCATACAACCGGTATCAGTGGTCGAAAACTTGGGAACCTTCGGCTTGGGATTCAAGCCAACATTAGAGGACATCCGGCGAGCCAAGAGGAGTAAGCAGAAGACATGGGTGCTCCCGAAGCCTGTTCCACGCCTTTCCCAATCTTTCGTCAGGTCTGGAGTAAGAGGACATCCGACGACAAAGATTCCCGGTCCTACGATTAGGCCAGACGAAGAGTTCTTCAGGAAGTTCGAGGACCTATTCACAGATGTATGTATGCTCGAAGATGGTGAAGGATCCAGCCATGCCGAAATACAGTTTGTGGGACCAAAAGCAAAACTGAATAATTGGAAGGCTACTCCTCTCCCTGTCCGGAAGGAGTCTTGGTAGTTTGTTTTGGATTGTTTTCTTTCGAAATTCCGTGTTGGGGGTTGTCCCCGGAGTGAAATCCAGTTGTTTTTAGTTCATTTTTGATTTAAGTTTGCAGTTTGTTTTTCCTTGTACTGTTCCCATTAATGAAATTTGGTTCCCTTCGTGTCTAATTTTGTTTATTTTTCCTTCTTTTTACTTTTCTGAACAACCTTCTTTCAACTGATCTTAATGATATGGCGTGCTTAAAGATTAATCAACCCAGTCTAGAAAGTCAATCGGGTTTGGAAATAATAACGCATGAAATAAGAAGTGACGAGAGTGAATCGGAATACGGCGATGATGAAGCCGTAGAAGAAATCGGTGAAGAATTAAGTCACTTCGAGGAAAAACCCAAACCAAATTTAAATGATACCGAGGCTGTTAATCTGGGGGACACAGATGACGTCAAAGAAACCAGAATAAGTGTCCATATTGAACCCAACCTGAGAGAAGAGTTGATCAAAACACTCATGGAGTTTAAAGACATTTTCGCATGGTCGTACGACGACATGCCAGGACTCAGCACTGATCTAGTGGTTCATAAATTACCCACTGATCCGGCATATCCTCCCGTCAAGCAAAAACTGCGGAAATTCAAGACGGAGATGAGTGTGAAGATTAAGGAGGAAGTAACCAAGCAGTTGCAGGCGAAAGTCATTCGTGTCACTCGATACCCTGAATGGTTGGCTAACGTAGTACCGGTGCCAAAGAAAGACGGAAAGATCAGAGTATGCGTGGACTATCGCAATCTCAACAAGGCGAGTCCTAAGGATAATTTCCCACTTCCCAATATCCATATCCTAATTGATAATTGCGCCGGACGCGAAATCGGATCCTTTGTGGATTGTTATGCGGGATATCATCAGATTTTGATGGATGAAGAGGACGCAGAAAAGACGGCTTTTATCACACCGTGGGGAACTTATTGCTACCGAGTGATGCCGTTCGGTTTGAAGAATGCAGGGGCAACATATATGAGGGCGATGACTACGGTATTCCATGACATGATACACAAGGAAATTGAAGTGTACGTGGATGATGTGATCGTAAAATCCAAACGTCAAGAAGACCATGTTGCCGACCTCAGGAAGTTCTTTCAAAGACTTCGAAGGTACGACATCAAGCTCAATCCAGCCAAATGCGCATTCGGAGTTCCATCAGGAAAGTTGCTAGGATTCATCGTCAGCCGACGGGGCATTGAGTTAGACCCATCCAAAATCAAGTCCATTCAAGAACTACCCCCGCCAAAGAATAAAACAGAGGTAATGAGTCTGTTGGGAAGGTTAAATTACATCAGTAGGTTTATTGCTCAACTTACAGCAACCTGTGAACCCATATTCCGTCTGTTGAAGAAAGACGCCGCGATAGAATGGACGACAGAATGTCAGGAAGCGTTCGACCAAATCAAAGGGTATCTGTCAAACCCACCCGTACTAGTTCCGCCTGAGCCAGGTAGACCCCTGATTCTTTATCTGATGGTCTTGGAGAATTCGTTTGGCTGCGTACTGGGGCAGCATGATCTTACTGGCAGGAAGGAACGGGCCATTTACTACCTCAGTAAGAAGTTTACAGTCCACGAGGTCAAGTACACTCATCTAGAAAAGACATGTTGCGCCCTGACTTGGGTAGCCCAAAAGCTGAAACACTATTTGTCTTCATACACCTCTTACCTCATTTCGCGTTTGGATCCGTTGAAGTATATTTTCCAGAAACCTATGCCTACAGGGAGGTTAGCAAAATGGAAAATATTACTTACGGAGTTCGACATCATATACGTGACAAGGACGGCTATGAAAGCTCAAGCCCTGGCCGATCACTTAGCTGAAAATCCTGTTGATGACGAATACGAACCTTTGAGGACGTATTTTCCGGACGAAGAAGTATTGCAAATTGAGGGGTTAGAACTAACCAAGGATCCAGGGTGGAAGCTCTTCTTCGACGGAGCGGCGAACGCAAAAGGAGTCGGAGTAGGGGCCGTGCTCATATCTGAAACAGGACATCATTATCCTGTTACCGCTCAACTGCGTTTTCACTGTACCAATAATATGGCTGAGTACGAGGCATGTATCTTGGGGTTGCGATTAGCGGTGGACATGGATGTACGGGACGTCTTGGTCTTGGGGGACTCGGACCTTCTGGTACATCAGATTCAGGGAGAATGGGAAACCAGAGATCTAAAGCTTATCCCATATCGTCAGTGTTTGCATGATTTGACCAAACGCTTTCGATCGGTAGAATTCAAGCACATCCCAAGGATGCATAATGAGGTTGCCGACGCGTTGGCTACTTTAGCGTCGATGCTACATCACCCGGACAAGGTTCGTGTCGATCCGTTACATATCCAGGTCCGGAATCAACATGCTTATTGTAATGTGATAGAGGAAGAGGTGGATGGTGAGCCGTGGTTTCATGATGTCAAGGAATACCTCAGGTTAGGAGTATACCCGGAGCAAGCAACTGGAGATCAAAAGCGAGCTATTCGGCGGTTGGCGAACGGATTTTTCCTTAGTGGAGGGGTGCTGTACAAAAGAACCCCGGACTTGGGATTGTTGAGATGTATAGATGCAAATCAAGCCACAACAGTGATGACAGATATACACTCGGGAGTTTGCGGACCACACATGAGCGGATACGTATTGGCAAAGAAGATTCTTCGAGCAGGATATTACTGGCTCACGATGGAGCGTGATTGCATAAGTTTCGTGCGAAGATGCCATCAGTGTCAGATACACGGAGACTTGATTCATTCTCCGCCAACTGAATTGCACACAATGTCAGCACCATGGCCGTTTGTTGCATGGGGCATGGATGTTATCGGACCTATAGAGCCTGCGGCTTCCAATGGTCACAGGTTCATTCTGGTGACGATCGATTATTTTACCAAGTGGGTGGAGGCCAAAACATTCAAATCAGTGACCAAGAAGGCGGTGGTGGATTTCGTGCATTCCCACATCATCTGCAGGTTTGGAATTCCAAAGATAATCATCACAGATAACGGTGCAAATCTTAACAGTGGATTGATGAAGGAGGTCTGCCAACACTTCAAGATCACACACCGAAATTCCACACCGTATCGTCCCAAAGCAAATGGCGCGGTTGAGGCAGCAAACAAGAATATAAAGAAGATATTGAGGAAGATGGTAGAAGGGTCTAGGCAGTGGCATGAAAAGTTACCATTTGCGCTGTTGGGTTATCGCACTACCGTCCGGACTTCGGTAGGTGCAACTCCTTACTTGTTGGTATACGGGATTGAAGCAGTAATACCCGCAGAAGTTGAGATTCCATCCCTCCGAATTGTCGCTGAAGCCGAGATTGATGACGACGAGTGGGTCAAAACCCGATTAGAGCAATTGAGCTTGATCGATGAAAAGAGGTTGACAGCAGTATGTCACGGCCAATTGTATCAAAAGAGAATGGCGAGAGCATATAACAAGAAGGTACGTCCCAGGAAATTTGAAGTGGGACAACATGTGCTGAGGAGAGTTCTACCACATCAGGCCGAAGCGAAAGGCAAGTTCGCTCCAAATTGGCAGGGACCATTTGTGGTGACTAGAGTATTATCCAACGGCGCTCTATGCCTAACCGATGTTGAGGGAAGATGCACCGATACGGCTATCAATTCTGATGCAGTCAAGAGATATTATGTGTAATTCTTTAATGCATTTGTCAACGTTTGGTTTCGTTTGTGTGTATTTGGCATTTTTCGGAGAATGAAATGACAGAGGCAGTTTTTCTACTACCCAAACACTTCAACCTTTGTTTTCCCCCTTTGAGCCTTAATTATTCTTTCATGTACCCTCTTTCGGAATCATCAAGGAAGATGTGTAACAAAATAGAAAAAGAAACAAAGAAAAATACAAGAAAAAGTGAACTACGTTCGACCTGATTCCTCAAGAAGGATACGTAGGCGCCACACGGCTCGGTCATAATAAAATAAAACTCAAAAGTTCCCCAAGCAACAAAACTGGGGCAGAAGTCATTGTTTCGTTTGAAAGATAGTGCGGATTCCGAAAGCTGTAGTGAGCTAACCGTTGAGGTTGAACCCCTTTTCTTTAGCCTCACGCGCATAAACCACATTAAGAACCAAGAAGACCTCTCGATCAGTATTTGAGAAATGCCAAGTCGTGCGAATGAAAGCCGAAAGTGACACTCCGACCCTCGATTGAATCCAGGACGCACAAGCCAAAAAGGGATAATGCTTTAGAGGGAATCTCGTGGGTGGCTCCCCAGCCTGGAAAGAAAGCTAAGAGAAATAAAATGAGAGAGTCTTAACGGTGAAAACCCTCGCAGGCACTTTAAGGCGAAGAAAGTTGAGAGAAATAAAATGAGAGAGTCTTGGGGTGAAAACCTTTACGGGCACCTTAAGGCGATGGGAGATAGAGAAAAATGAGAGAATCTCACTAGTGAAAACCCTTGGAAGGGCACTGTGAGGTGACAGGACGAGATGGTTACAAGATGTCTGCATGAGACAAGGTTTGGACATCCGTTTACCTCTAGCAGAACGCAGCATCAGAAAGTGATTGACATGAATAGACTGGGTAGTTTAATCTCAAAGGCGCGGCATAACCATTGGATCAGTCATACATTCAGATAAGTTTTCCTATTTTTGAGTTCAGAAAAGTTTTTCTCTTCTTTTGTCATTTGCGGTCGGTATTCTTTTCTTTTCTTTCATTTTCGAAAATTGATTTTTTCAAAGCTTACTACCAAGTCTCCCAAAGCAGTATAATGAAAATGAATAGGCGTGGAGCGAGGCAATAAGGCAGAAGTCGTTACGATAGTAAGATTGGGACGACAGGCAGATTGAAAGGTTCGCAGGAATTACGGAGTATGATGGACACATGTGGCACGTCCGAAAGATGATCTCACGCAACAGATCACCGGCTAAAAAGAGCCGGATCAAACCAAAGATTGGAATAAAAGGAAAGATGAGAAACCGTTCGTGGAAAGAGCATCGTCCCCAGCAAGCGTCAACGTCATCCTCAAAATTCGAGAGAGGCCAAGCAGCTGAAAGAGAAAGAGAATGGCCCCAACAAGAGTGGCACGACCACTCACCGCGTTTTGAAACTAACAATTTTTCTTTGATTTAAAGCAGGAAAAGAGGGTTCGTTGGCGGAAAAGCATACCATCCAGAAGTTTATCAAACTGGGGCAGAAAATTTTCTCCTGCGGCGAAAATTTTCTTGAAAGCGAAGACTCAGTGGATAAGGCTAGAAAGCAACACAAGATTTCGGGAAATACCAGCTCCGAGCAGAATAGTTTTGAGAAAGGCCAGACAACACGTTGGGGTAATCTTTGAGCTTGGTATCATCCCCAACAGTTGTTGGAAAATAAAACAATGGCTTCGAGATTCCCCCAGCAGTATTACATCCCATAATTTGCTCGAGAAGCAAAAGCGTGAGTCCCAGAGGAGGTATGGGAAGAAGGAAGAGAATGAGGGGTGAAGGAAACAAAGAATACTTCCTCAGCAGCATCATCCCCAGCAGGCGAGTAAACAGTTCCAAAAATATCCCCAGCAGCCAGAAGAAAAAGCAATACGACCCAGGGGAAGGCAATCCCAAGACAGGATAATTCAGAAGAGAAGGTGGCCCGAGAGGCAATGCAGGAAGAAGGAGATGGTACAAAAGGGAAAGGAAGGTAATCAAGATAGGATGAAATCAGTGAGTAGTAGTTGAAGTCAGGGAGCCCGCCTGGAGAATGGAGTGGCGATTTATTTTAAAAGTAGTAGTTGAAGTCAGGGAGCCCGCCTGGAGAATGGAGTGGCGATTTTAGTTTGAAGTAGTAGCTGAAGTCAGGAAGCCCGCCTGGAGAATGGAGTGGCGATTTTATTTAAAAGTTGTAGCTGAAGTCAGGGAGCCCGCCTGGAGAATGGAGTGGCGATTTATTTAAAAGTTGTAGTTGAAGTCAGGGAGCCCGCCTGGAGAATGGAGTGGCGATTTATTTAAAAGTTGTAGTTGAAGTCAGGGAGCCCGCCTGGAGAATGGAGTGGCGATTTATTTCAAAAGTTGTAGTTGAAGTCAGGGAGCCCGCCTGGAGAATGGAGTGGCGATTTATTTTAAAAGTAGTAGTTGAAGTCAGGGAGCCCGCCTGGAGAATGGAGTGGCGATTTTATTTTGAAGTAGTAGCTGAAGTCAGGAAGCCCGCCCGGAGAATGGAGTGGCGATTTTATTTAAAAGTTGTAGCTGAAGTCAGGGAGCCCGCTTGGAGAATGGAGTGGCGATTTATTTAAAAGTTGTAGTTGAAGTCAGGGAGCCCGCCTGGAGAATGGAGTGGCGATTTATTTAAAAGTTGTAGTTGAAGTCAGGGAGCCCGCCTGGAGAATGGAGTGGCGATTTATTTCAAAAGTTGTAGTTGAAGTCAGGGTGCCCGACTGGAGAATGGAGTGGCGATTTATTTTAAAAGTAGTAGTTGAAGTCAGGGAGCCCGCCTGGAGAATAGAGTGGCGATTTTATTTGAAAGTAGTAGCTGAAGTCAGGGAGCCCGCCTGGAGAATGGAGTGGCGATTTATTTAAAAGTTGTAGTTGAAGTCAGGGAGCCCGCCTGGAGAATGGAGTGGCGATTTATTTCAAAAGTTGTAGTTGAAGTCAGGGTGCCCGCCTGGAGAATGGAGTGGCGATTTATTTTAAAAGTAGTAGTTGAAGTCAGGGAGCCCGCCTGGAGAATGAAGTGGCGATTTTATTTGAAAGTAGTAGTTGAAGTCAGGGAGCCCGCCTGGAGAATGGAGTGGCGATTTATTTAAAAGTTGTAGTTGAAGTCAGGGAGCCCGCCTGGAGAATGGAGTGGCGATTTATTTCAAGAGTTGTAGTTGAAGTCAGGGTGCCCGCCTGGAGAATGGAGTGGCGATTTTATTTTAAAGTAGTAGTTGGAGTCAGGGAGCCCGCCTGGAGAATGGAGTGGCGATTTTATTTTGAAGTAGTAGTTGAAGTCAGGGAGCCCGCGCCTGAAGAATGGAGTGGCGATTTTATTTTGAAGTAGTAGTTGAAGTCAGGGAGCCCGCCTGGAGAATGGAGTGGCGATTTTATTTTGAAGTAGTGGTTGAAGTCAGGGAGCCCGCCTGGAGAATGGAGTGGCGATCTATTTTTAATTTGGTTGAGGAAAGCGGTCGAATGTAACAGAAATCTCCGGCATGAATCTAAGTTCGTATGCAGAGGGAGGCAACAAGGATCAGAAATGATAGATTCAGATTGCAAAGGAGAATAGTTCAAAGATCATAAAGAATGAAACAATGGTCGGGGTTCGGCAATCAAGATAGACCGAAATAACAATTGGCAGAAGAGAAGAAGCATCAGAAGGAACGTCAAGTCAGACAGGATAGCAAGGAGCATGACAAGATCAAGTTAAAAAGGATAGATAAGAATTTGTAGTACTGTAACTTAGTCTAGCTTCTTATTTTTGTTTAGCGCGGTGTGATAAGGGGATCAGTTAAGCATTGGCAACAGCAGTAACAACGGTAACAGCAATAACAGCAAGATCGCAACAGTCATGGTAGTCCCAGCTACTAAAACTTCCCGAACTACATCGACCTAATTCCCTTTTAGCCAGGGATATGTAGGAGACCCTTTGAAGCAAGGTTCGGTCAAACTTTTCCAAGAAAATGCTTCATACGGAGTGCTCAAACGGGCAAAAATCGCTCGTATCCGCTCACTTATCTTTGCACGAAAACTCTTCGTGTTTACGCGCAAAGAGGGGCAGCTGTGAGCACGTGATTTTTGCCCTACATGAGAATTACTCCCAGAAAATTCAAAATAAAATAATTTTGTATTGTGCGTGATCTTGGTGATTTTTGTTTTATTTTTATTATTTGCATTTTTTTTGTGTATGCGCGTCTATTTATTAAATTAATATAAAATACAAAAATGTTTACATTTTTATACAAATTCATGTTTGTAATTTAGAGCAATTAAGTTTGTTTTAGAAAAATGAAAATCATAAAAATAATAATGTAGTTGCATTTTTTAAAAACATTTAAATGTCCAAATTGTGTGACTTTATTTAAAATTGCTATTTGATTGCATGGTGATTGTTATTGAGAGTTAATTAGCACTTTTATAAGTTAATTTGGTTCTATAGGTTAATTTGAGATGGCTAAAATTGTTTTAGTTTTAATTAATTGTTTAAATAAAAAAGGGGGAAACAAAATGAACTAAAATAAAGAGGAAATCAGACCAGGCTGATTTTTCAACGAAGCCCAAACGAAACAACCAGGCCCAAACACTCCCAGCCCAAACAGGTCATTACCCGGTCCAAAATACACGCCCAGACCCGGTTCCCCTTTTGATTTAATCTCAGTCGTCCATCCCATCTCATCCAACGGCCATTAACCATCCACCCGACCCGATTGAATTAGTTGAACCGTTGTCACCAAACGGCCCCGTTTTGATCGACAAACGAATCATAGCCGTTGGATTCTCCTAATCTAACGGTTTAGATTAATCCTAGCATTCTAATATACCAAAACCCTAAAATGAGACCCCCCCTCTCTTCGTCTCAAATTTCGTCACAGACTAAACCCCACTCCGCCGCTGGCCGCCCACCGGAAATCGCCCACGGTGGCGGCCAGTCACCAACGACCCCCATCTTCACACCATAACATCACCATAACCTCCCCATCCCCGATCCACTCTCCTTTTCCTTCGAACGCATCTGAAACGGCTCGAATATTCAATCTTAGCCATGAACCCTAACAGCCGCCACAACCTTCTGGTGGCGGCGCTGCTTCTCCTCAGCCCCAAGCTCACACCAGATATCCGTCAGGCCTCCCTGACCTCCGAACCACCACTGTTTCTCTTTGAATCTAACTAGAAAGCTTCAAGCCCCGAGTCAGACCGTATGAACCATATGATCCAAAATTATGGTATCCGTCCAATTAAAAAGAGGGATTGGTGTCTAATAGACTTTAATCGAGGTATTCTTAGTTAAGAATACTTCGATTAAAGTCCATTCGGCCTCACAGAGTTCAAGTTCGGTTCAAGCCTGAATCCTTTTAATCTCTAATCCTTTTGGAGGTATTTTTTCTTTTTCTCTTGTTCTAGTTTTCTTTTTGAAAGTTGTTATTTGTGTAGTTTCGTTATTCTTAATCTTTTATTATTTTGATCTTTCTTTTGCCGACTGTTCCGTCTCTTCTACTTCAGACCTGTTTATTTGGTCAAAATGCTTTTGTTCGTTTGTTTAGAATATATTGTAGGATATATAGCCGTTTAAATTGATGTCGTTGATTAAAGAGTTTCCTTTATGCCCTGTTCTGCCCAAAGTCATTGGAATCACCCTGTTAGTACGTGTAATCTGTGTTTTGTTGTTAATTGTATCTATTAGGATTTGCTGATTGATTGAGTTCATGTCGTTGATTAATTTCTCATGTTAAAGCACTAGAATAACATACCAGTAATATTTGTTTCTTCATGTTCTAATTTCATGACTCAGAACAAGCCTGCTAAATATTGAAACATGAAAACGATCTTCAATTCTGCTTCCATTTCTACCTGATTGATATCCTTATTTGTGATTTGATCTAGTCCCCTGCATTAAATCTAGGTATTGGTATCATGGTGTTGGTTTATTAGTTGTAGTATTTGAATAAGCAATTAGGAGATAATTAGTAATCAGTCTTGGTCCATCGTTAGGTTTGAATTTATTCAGGTTTAAAAAGGCTAACAAGCATAAGGTAATACATTAACTTTCAAAGGTTCCAGAGGTTGGGTTTGAAATCCAAAAGGTTTGAATGAACTGGTATTAGTGGTCTGTCGGTAGAAGCACCAACTAATTTATTTATTCATGATGACTTGGAAAAGCAGTAAGAGTATGGGCTAGCCTTAAGAGATTGGACTAAAACAATAGATTACCCATAACTTGGACTGGTGGAACCTGCTGTATGGCAGGATACCACCAGCTCCTGCAGACTTTTTAAGTTAAAAATGAGACAAGTCCTAGCTGGGACAAGACTTAGTGGCTTAGGACAGAACATAGTATGGGCTGGCCAGGATTTTAAAATAGTTTGGCCAGGTGAGGAAGGGAGTATAAACAGGGGGAGATAGACAGAGATAGAGGGACTCTTAGAGAACATTAGGGATAGACATTCACAACCTGGATATTTACATACATTCATATAAACATATTGGTATTGACTGCCTACTGGTGGCTTTTGCTTTGGCCTCTATTTCTTCTGTCATTACTGGTTTGCTGAGAGATTGCCACTGGTTTGATTGTGTCTGGTTTGCTAGTTGATGTTGTTTGGCCACTGCTAGTGCTGCATCTTAGCCACTGCTGTGGTCTGTTTTTGTTTGCTGTTTGGTGTCAAAGTTTAGCCACTGGTTCATTGATTGGTGGAGCTTGATTACCTTTGGCTCGTTGGTTACTGAGTGTTATAGCTGGTTCACTGAATGTGGTAGCACCTGATTATTTCTGGGTCATTGGTTGCTGAGTATTGTATCTGGTTCATTGGGTGTGTTGGTTTTGTTATTGCTGGTCTTTTGAGGTGCTGTTGGCTGGCTTGCTGTTACTGTCCTGCCTTGTTGCTGTGGTTGTTGTTGTCCATTGTTACTGACTCTGTCTTTGCTTCACTGTTTTCAAATTTTCCAGGTATACTCTACCCCTTGGCAATAGGAAGTTCGACAATTGCACCTATACTGTTTTTTCAGAATCAAGTGATGCTAGTTTCACAATATGATGCCTTTGTTTTCATTTGATATCTGTAATGTTGAAGAGATAGACTCATCATAAATGAACTTGCATTTGATATTAGATAAGATAGTTCAAATTCAACGCTTGTTAATACTGGACTATGAATAATGTTGTTTCAGATGTTAGTTGTCACATGTAATTGAAATATTTGGTAATGAATGATTGATTGTCAAATATAGCAAGACTAATGTGTTTGAAAACTGAAATTTCACTAAAAACACAAGCTGTTTGGATTTCATGTTTTAGAATGTCATTGAAATATTTGGTAGTGGTTGAAGCTTTGTGCTATTGCTTAGTTAGATAATAAATTTGGGTTGTTCAATGCTAGTGCTTATAGAATTAATTTAGTCTCGGCTTACGCTTTTGAAGTTGATTATAGGGTTACACTTGGGAATGAATTCACAAAGCTAATAATCCTATCTCAATTTCGTATATAATACATTCAATACATGGTTTTAATTGGTGTTGATAAGCTGCAAAAGCCAAGAGCTATGTTATGTTATAGGAATTTGTGTTAAAGAGGTAGAAGCAAAAAATGTCATTACTACTTAGGCACATTCACCTTCAACAAAGAATTTGTTGATTACTAATTAGGATTCGTAATTGTCTACCCATTCAACTGGCTGGCACACGTATGGGCCTCAAGCCCAGCTTATTGGTTTCTCCTTTATATTAGGCTCAATCGCATTGTGGATGCCATATCCGTTGTCATTAAACGGGAATTAAAAAACTATCAAAAGAGTTTTTTTTAAATCGTAAAATTATTCATTATAATACATGTAGGACTAGGTAGTAAATTAATATTAGAGACAAATAACAAAAGTAGACAATATAGTCCATCCTAAGATCGGCCTTTAATAAAATGAGATGAGCCTCGCCGCACTAAATACACATTTGCGGGGCCCTCAATCAATTGTAATAAAAACATAGACTTGGGAAGACCGTTTAGCGAATTTCACGGTCTTTTTCCAAAAATTAATAAGACGATAGACTCTTTAGGCACGACTTGTAAATAAATCACTTCCCTAAATACGGGTGCGCATTTATGTGACCCAAATCTTACTCTCGGCGAAACTGAAATACATTAAAGTCACAGGCGTACTGGTTGCGGTGTGACTCGAAATGTGTTTTCATGACGTCGCAATTTTTCTTAAAGTTAAAAGCGGAACATTAAAAGCACATAATTAAAATATATAAAAGAATCAGATAAAAAGCCAAAATTGCAATTGAGCGACCGTGCTAAAACCACGGAATCCGGGAGTGCCTAACACCTTCTCCCGGTTTAACAGAATTCCTTATCCAGATTTCTAGTTTCGCAGACTGTATTACGAGTCATAAATTTCCTCGGTTCGGGATTAAACCGGTGACTCGGGACACCATTATTTTCCCAAGTGGCGACTCTGAATTAAATAAATCAATCCCGTCTCGATTGTCCCTTAATTGGAAAAACTCCCTCGCGCTCCCGCGGGTGCGTAAAAAGGAGGTGTGACAGATCAATATAACCTGGTTTAATAAGTCCAAGATCGATCCCACAGGGAATTAACCTACCAATTACAACTTTCACAACCCAAGAGTACTTCCGAATCAAGTTCCCAAAATTTCGAGTATATGTTTATATGGATTTCGAACTAACTACTACCTTTGCAAGAATTAAAAAGACTGAAAAGAAAGAATTGAATATTGGGTAAATAATATGGAGAAAGACTAAGGTATTGATTTCCCCTATTGATGGAATCCCTTATCGTTATGCTCCAAATTGTTAATATACTCTATCAATCATGAACGCTATTTGTATCGTAATCCTCTCCCGAGCAATTACAATAATTTACTAGTGCACTCTCCCAAGCTACCCTAGCTAGCTTTATTTTGAATAGTTCACTTAAGATTGCACCCAAGACTTTGTTATTCCTAACCACGTCTTTACGCCTAAAGTTATAGATTCCTCCAATAACCTAGGTGTGATGTTGTTCAATAATATACCTAAATATGCACTCTTTTCCAAGTTATGCACACTAAATAGGCACAGCTAATTGGGGATCCTACCAATTAACTACAACAAGAATGAAGTTGAACAAATAGAAATCTAGCTAACAATTTGTAATCACATAAACGATAAGTTCATCACTCAATAGGTTCCATCAAAACCTTAGAAAAGGATTCAGCTACTCATGCTCAAAGAAACAAGAATAATAATTGAAATCATAAATAAATACTTAATATAAAATAATGGAATGGGTTGAGAGGATTCTCTCTTACTAATAATCTTGCAAAAGTAGTGAAAAATAGACAACATGCCCCTATTGGGCGAACTAGGGATTTATATAGAGGGTTTAAGGCTTAAAAACTGAATTTGTACACAACTAGGAATAATATTTGCGGCTCCTTCCACGGTTCCTCCGCGGTCGCGGACGAACCGCGGACAGTCTCTGAATCTTCAAAAATCTTCTGCAGGCCTGTTTTTCCGCGGAGAAATCTCGGGCTTTCACCCTGTTCCGTTGGGAATTTGGAACACTCAAAACATGAAAGTTGTAGCCCTTTGAGCTAGCTTTCCAACCATATATTAAGAAGCCAAAATGGAGTTTTGAGTGAAACATTATGTCCAATTTACTAGACAGTGTGCAATATACCTCATCCATTCTTCGCTTGTACTATACTATCAAATTTGACCCCCGAACTCGATCCCAGCTTAATTACTTGAGCTTTTACTTAGACTTCAAAGCTCCAAATCACTTAAATTCATTACATAACATCCATATAACTCGGAATCACACCTTCCCGGCTATTTTCAACATAAGTTCTTGACTTGTACCACACTTTGGCCTTTTTCCCCATCTTTTGACTCCAAAACTTGCTCTTTTAGTCTTCATTAGCTCAAGTGTACCTATAACACACTAAGAACACTAATAAAAGCATTTGTCATCATAAACAATATAAAACAATAATAAAGCATAATTATTTAGGGCATAAATATAGTCAAATTCACCTATTATCACGACCGCATGACATTTTTGTGTTGTCCGCGACAGCTTCCCAAAAATTATATATATATCGAGATCTTAAGCTATTTTACACTTTTTCAAAACCCAAAACATAAGAGGCAATTTTCCAAACAACTCTTCTTCTTCAGAATGATTGTTAAATAACTTCCACTGTATTTCCCCTAATCATTAACATCTTTAAACATAATTTCAATTTCAAAACAAGGATTTTAATGGGGGAATTTGGGAGTTTAGGGTAGAACTAGGGTTCCTAAATTTGGGGGTTTTGGACCTCAATATAGGATTTGATTTTAAAATAAATTATATGTTTGAACTCGTGAGAGAATGGGTAACCGGATTTTTGTCCGAACCCCGAGTTCTGACCATGTGGGTCTGGGGGCGTTTTGATAATTTTTTAGCAAAACTTTAGGAAAAACTATTTTTATGCATTCAAACCAATTCATATAGTGTTTACTAAAGTAATTGAACCAATTGTGATTAAATTCGAGCGAGTTGGAGGTTGAATCATGCGGTAAAGCAATAGTTGAGAGTTAAGCGAAGTTCAAGGCTTTAAGGTAAGTATTTAATGTATCCTAGCTTGAGGGAATAGGAGTAGAGTATAATAACTTGCAAATTCCTAAATGATCGAGTGGGGTTATAGGCGTGGTGACGAGCATTTATACACCGGAGTCTAGCATGACCGTGAGTCATTTGTTGATACATGTTGTGTGCTAATGTGGCACTTTCCTAAGTTATGTCACTATTCCCTTGCCGGGACTTTGTTGTCTTGTTTTCATTGTTCCCTTGACGGGATATGGTTATGACTGTTGTTACTCCCTTGCCGAGATGGTTGTTGTTATTTGTTTCATTCTTCTTGCTCGTTGACTGTGACTGTTATTTAGATGAGGAAGAGTGATAATGCACGAAGGGTGATGCCATGCCATTTTTAATTATAATCGCACGAAGGATCATTCCGTGCCATGTTTTACTATTTATGCACGAAGGATCATTCAGAGCCATTGTTTACTATTTATGCATGAAGGATCATTCCGTGCCATGTGTTACTATTTATGCACGAAGGATCATTCTATGCCCTGTTTACTATTTATGCACGAAGGAACATTTCGTGCCCTTGTTACTTAAATCATGCACAAAGGATCATGCCGTGCCATGAATTTGAGGATGGGTGTAAAAGCATGGAGGGTGATGCCGCACTGTTAATTGATTATTTGGTGAGGACGAGCGTAAAAGCACGAAGGGTGATGCCGTGCAACCATTCAATTCTCTTGTTCTGGGATAACTATTTTGCTGCAATATGTTATTATCTTACCGATTAATTATGTATATTCGATGGTGTTCCCCCTAGCATGTTACCTCCCTTGCTATTTTTGTTGCTCAGTATTTCTGTTTATTTTGTGGTACATATGTATGTAGAATTGCACAAGTTTATGTGAGTGTCTGGTCCTAGGCTTGTCACTACTTCGCTGGGATAGGCCAGGCACTTACCAGCTCATGGGGTCGGATTGTGCTGATACTACATTTCTGTGCATTTTTGCACAGGTCCAGGTTTTGAGCAGGAGCAGCAGCAGTAGTTCACTAGCAGGATCATTATACTTCCGAGACTGAGGTAGCTTGTAGGCGTCCGCAGGCCCGACGTCTCTTATTATTGCTGCAGTCGCATTATTTCGAGACATACAGTTATTATTTATTTTTTTCGGACCATTATGTGTAGTTATTCTTAGTAGTTCGTGAGTTTATGACTCCACATCTTGGGTTGAGGATTTTTGTTGTCGATTAATTCACAATATTATTCAGTTTTTATCAAAAAGACTCCCGCCATTAAAGATATTGTTACTATTCTTGTTATTAAATAGGAGAACATGATGGTTGTGTAAATGTAAAGGTTGTGAGTAAATTGGTCTACCTAGCTACCACGAGTAGGCGCCATCACAATCCCGATAGTGGGGGAATCCGGGTCGTGACACCCTTCACCAAATTATAAACTCAACATAGATGGATCTTATGATCTACACACACACAATGGTTGCATTGGTGGGGCTATCCGTAACCACGAAGGTCAATAGATCCTTGGTTATGCTAAACCATTATATCACACCACAGTACTCCAAGCTAAACTACTTGCTCTCCTTCATGGTCTACAACTTGCTACTGCACACGGCATACTACCACTCACAGTGGAATCCGACTCACAGGTACTTATCACACTACTACCACATGAAACCCCGAAGTACTTACATCTCTTTCATGATTGCAGGTTGATGCTGCGTGATTTGAGTGTGCCGCAGATTAATCACATCTACAGGGAGGGAAATACCGTCGCAGATGATCTAGCAAATTTTGGGAAGCAACTATGCAACTCTCAGCATACTGATGTTCTCCTTTTTTATACCCCATCTTTTGTATTACGCTACTTACTTTTGGACTCACTGGGTATTGGAACTATACATTCCATTTCCTCAATATTGTAATGTTTTAATAAATAAAATGCTTGTTCACAGCAAAAAAAAAAAAACAGAATATTAACCATAATTATGCAACTTCGTACAGAATAAGAAGCATTTCTCCATCTTACTTAAGTGACCAAAAGGAACAATTTTTCCTTATCACAACAAAAATGAAAATAATATAACGGATAGAAGCACCGCCACAGACTCTAGACAATACATTAGAGTGAAAAACAGAGTTTAAGGGTCACTCAATCTAGCTACAACACAAATCATTTGACTCTAATTGGAGTAGGTTCGACATGAAACAGGTCAGTTCTTTTTTCCTGACTGACAAAAACAGTTTAGTTCTTTGTTTGAACTTAGAACTGCGTTGAAATCACATGGCCTTATGGGATTTGCTACAAACAGTCTTAACCTACCTTGTTCCGAAAGCTGCTTAGATCCTTTTGAGCTATAATATAAAGTGCACTGCTAGTAGGTATTCAATGGATCAGAGACCTCTTGTTTCATCTTTGTTTTCAATAAACAAAAAGATTATATGCTAAACATGTTGGGATATACTATTAACCATGCGGTTTAGACATAGTATTATATGTTATTCTTCATGAAATAATTATTTATTTAATTTATTTAATTCAATAAATCACTGTCTTAAATAGATCATTTGTAATATGTGTGTCCTTTTAATTATGTAGCACACAATTTAGTGTATGAAATCTTAGCTCATGCACAGAAGATTAAATTGTTGGTTCTCATACTTAATAAACTATGTTCACAATCGAAGATATTATTAGACAAAATATCTTGATGATTGTAGCACAAGATTATTGTATAATTTATCTTGATTATGGTAGTAGTTTTACTCCAACTTCTTGTCACGACCCAAACCCTGGTCGTGATGGCGCCCAACACAATGCTAGGCAAGCCCGACCATATTATCCCTTAAACCAGCCAGTTATTAATCAAATTAAACTCAAATAGTAATTAATTATATCAGGTGATAATCGAAACGTAAAACATACAAAATACGGTCCCAACATATCGTGGTGTCACGAGACTGAGCCTCTACAGAATAGCATCCTAATACAACCAAGTCTAGGCAAATAGGAAATCAACAAGATGATAAAGAAGGAGAAAACAAGCTCTGCGGACGCTGGCAGCTACCTCGTAATCTCCGCAAAAGTAGACAAGGATCAGCAGCTAAAATGTCTCAACTGCTCTCGGGTACCTATGGATCTGCACAGAAAGTGCAGGGGAGTGGGGTGAGTATATTTCAACTCAGTGAGTAACAATAATAAATAATAACTAAAGGTAAGAAATCCTGTGCTATCACTTAGCAGTTCTAAGGCAACCCTCACAGGTACGTCATCACTATAGTAGTACTCTAATTTCCAATCTACGTTTATCTCTACAAGATTCCACACCGAACTAACCCTCACTCGTACCCCTACGGTGTACGGCCATCTCAACATATGAAGACACATACTTATGTCTATAATGTATAAGTATTTAAGTAAATAGTAGGGTATGAATAAGTATAATGCTGCGGCGTGCAGCCCGCTCCAATACATATACCGCTGCGGCGCGCAGCCCGCTCCATTTTACGTCGACGGCACTCACTGGGGGTGTATACAGACTTCGGAGGGGCTCCCTAGGCCCAAGCACTAAAATACTGCGGCGTGCAGCACGATCCTCACAAATATTACTGCGGCGTGCAGTCCGATCCAATATATATATGTATATATCTCTATACTGCTGCGGCGTGCAGCCCGATCCCATCATATACACCGGTGCTCACTGAGAATGTGTGCAGACTCAGACTCCGAAGGGGCTCCTACAGCCCAAGCGCAATAATACTGCGGCGTGCAGTCCGTCCCACATGTATGTTACATGTATATCACATGTATATTACTGCGGCGTGCAGTCCGATCCAATATATATATTGCTGCGGCGTGCAGCCCGATCCAATGTAGGTATATATATATAATACCTCATAATGGGTCCTCGACCCTATCCCAGTCAATATATGCTTGGCCTCTCAGGCCCAATATAATATATCACAGTGGGTCCTAGACCCTGTCTCAGTCAATATAAACTTGGCCTTTCAGGCCCACTCAGCTAGAACAGGGAATTCCACCCTAGATAATCTCTCTCAATGTACACATCTAGTACGGGCTCATATTATGCTATACGGCTAGAGCTACGGCTGAGTGTATATTTCCAATCACGATATAAGGGTCACCTAGCTCTATAGGTTCCCTAATACTCTACGGATCGGCACAAGGCCCCAAACATGGCTATTAGCCCAATTGTACAGTTATAGTCTCAGTAACCGTCATACAACACAGTATTCTATCAGCCGGGAAGGACTAAGTCCGAACCCCTAATCACAATGTCACCACACCCGTTCTAGAACGTGTGTCTCATCTCAATATAGCACTGTGAAGTGCTAGTACGGGGTTTCAAACCCTCAGTACATTATTTACTACTACCACTCACCTCGAACCGGTAGAAGCTTCAATCCTCCTTGCGCTTGCCTCGCAAATCAATCTCCTCGGATGCCAAATCTGCTCAAAATCATAGAGAATGCATCAATATACGCTAATTTCACGAAATTCATTCGAAATAACCCAATTTATATCAAAACCCACAAGTTGTCAAAACCCGACTTTTGGTACACTTGTCGAAAAATTACAAAAATCACATATTCGGAATCCTCATCTCGATACGAGTCTAGGCATATAAAATTTACCAAAATCGGACTTCATTTGCCTACTCAAATCAGTGTTTTTCTTCAATTTAGGCTTAGGGCTCAAACCCACCTTAAATCTTCCATTTACAAGGATTTAACCAAGGATTTCATGTTAAAATGATGTAATTAAGCCACAAAACTTACCTCCAACGAATCCCCGATGAATTACCAGCAATTCCCGTGAGTTTCTCTCTCTAGAACTCAAAAATGGCGTCTTGGGTATATGAACCCGCGACTGGTTCTGTTCTGGTTTTAATTTCACTGCCAGAATTATTTCTTCTATGCGATCGCGATCTTCTTCACGCGATCGCGATGCTCAAAATCTCGGCCTCACGCGATCGCGACATCCTTCACGCGATCGCGATGCACAATCCCCCTGCTTCACGCGATCGCGTCCTTCATCCCTGCGATCGCGTAGTACATATTTGCCTGGACCCATTTCTCTTCTACGCGATCGCGTAGATTCACCTGCGATCGCGATGAGCCCCCTTTTAACTCTACGCGATCGCGACTGCTTCCCCTGCGATCGCGATGCCCTAGCCTCCAGCTCTACGCGATCGCATCCCCCTCCCCGTGATCGCGGAGAGCAAATGTCTGCTGCGTTTATGACAGCAGCCAGCTTTTCTCTTTTCTTCCAAAAATGGTCCGTTTGGACCCCCGGATTCATCCCGAGACCCCCGGGACCCCAACGAAAACCACCAACGTACTCCAAAACATGATACGAACTTGTTCCAACCATAAAAACACCATACTAAACATCAAAATCACCAATTATCCACGGATTCAAGCCTAAGTTTCTTCAAAACTTTCAAAACTAACATTCAATCCTAAACCCGATCAAACGATGTCCGAATGACCTGAAAATTTGCAGACATATCCAAAATCACATAACGAAGCTACAGAAATTGTCGGAATTCCATTCCGACCCCCGGATCAAAATCTCACCTACCGTTCGGATTTCGCCAAAATTCAACCTTAGCCAATTCAAGCTTAAAACTACACCGGACCTCCGAATTCAATTCCGATTGTTCTCCTAAGTCATAAATGATCCCCCGGAACTAGTCGAATCATCAGAATCCGGTTCCGAGCGCTCTAACTCAATAGTCAACTCCAGGTTGACTTTCCTTATTCATGTTTCATTCAAAAAGGCTATATGCCTCATTTTCAATCCAATGCACTCCTAACTCCCCCGATAGACTCTAGCACTGATATAAAAACAGGAAATATGTAATTACAACATAACGGGGTGGAAATTCCCGTGACGACGGGCCAGGTCGTCACATTCTCCCCTCTTAAGCAAACGCTCGTCCTCGAGCGGGTCAAGAAACATACCTGAAGTCTCAAATAGCTGAGGGTATCTGCTCCGCATCTCCTGCTCAACCTCCCAAGTAGCCTCCTCTACGGGTCGACCTCTCCACTGAACCTTAACTGATGCAATGTCCTTGGACCTCAGTTTTCTCATCTAACGACCCAAAATGGCAATAGGCTCCACGTCATAGGATAGATCACCATCAAGCTGAATGGTACCGAAGTCTAATACATGCGACGGGTCGCCAACATACTTCTGGATCATGGACACATGAAACACTGGATGAACTCCCGATAGACTGGGTGGCAAGCCCAACTCATATGCCACCTCTCCAACTCTCCTGAGTATCTCAAAAGGGCCAATATACCCGGGACTCAACTTCCCTTTCTTCCCGAACCTCATGACACCCTTCATAGGTGAAATCTTCAACAATACTCTATCACCAACCATGAAAGACAATTCTCGAACTCTACGGTCCGCATAACTCTTCTGACGAGACTGTGCTGTACGAAGCCTCTCCTGGATCAACTTTGCTCTATCCAGAGCATCCTGAACTAAATCAGTCCCTATCAATCGATCCTTACCAGGCTCAAACCATCCGACGGGAGATCTACACCGTCTGCCATACAATGCCTCGTACGGGGCCATCTGAATACTCGACTGGTAGCTGTTGTTGTAGGCAAACTCAGCAAGTGGTAAGAATTCATCCCACGAACCACCAAAATCAATCACACATGCCCGCAACATATCCTCCAGGATCTGAATAGTACGCTCAGACTGCCCGTCTGTCTGGGGGTGAAATGCTGTACTCAACTCAACCCTCGTACCCATCTCTCGCCGAAATGCTCTCCAAAACTGAGAAGTGAACTGAGTGCCTCTGTCAGATATAATAGACACTGGGACCCCATGCAACCTGACAATCTCCCGAATAAAGATCATCGCTAACCGCTCCGATGAGTAAGTAGTACATACTGGAATGAAATGTGCGGATTTGGTCAGTCGATCAACAATCACCCACACTAAATCGAACTTCCTCGAAGTCCGAGGGAGCCCAATCACAAAATCCATGGTGATCCTCTCCCATTTTCACTCGGGAATAACCATACGCTGAAGAACACCGCCCGGTCTCTGATGCTCATATTTGACCTGCCGGCAATTGAGGCACTTAGCTACATGCCTAACAATATCCATCTTCATTCTCCTCCACCAGTAGTGCTGTCTCAAGTCTTGGTACATCTTTGCGGCACCTGGGTGAATAGAGTACCGCGAACTATGTGCCTCCTCAAGTATCGACTCCCGCAAACCATCAACATTGGGCACACATATACGGCCCTGCATCCTCAGAACACCATCACTGTCGATAGTCACATCTCTAACATCATTATGCTGCACTCTGTCCTTAAGGACAAGCAAATGTGGGTCATCATACTGTCGCTCCCCGATGCGATCATATAAGGAAGATCGAGAAACAACACAAGCCAACACCCGACTCGGCTCCGAAATATCTAATCTCACTAGCCGATTGGCTAGAGCCCGAACATCATAAGCAAATGGCCTCTCCCCAACTGGGATGAAAGCTAAGCTGCCCATGCTAACTGCCTTCCGACTCAAGGCATCGGCCACCACATTGGCCTTTCCCGGATGATACAAAATAGTGATATCATAGTCCTTAAGCAATTCCAACCACCTCCGCTGTCTCAAATTAAGGTCCTTCTGTCTGAATAAGTGCTGAAGGCTGCGATGATCCGTGAACACCTCACATGAGACGCCATACAGGTAATGCCTCCAAATCTTCAAAGCATGAACTATGGCTGCTAGCTCCAAATCATGAACAGGGTAGTTCTTCTCGTGGGGCTTCAATCGACGAGAAGCATAAGCAATGACCCTACCCTCCTGCATCAACACACAACCAATGCCCACTCCTGAGGCATCACAATAGACAGTATAAGAATCCGAAGCTGTCGGTAGAATCAAGACTGGTGCTGTGGTCAGTGCTGTCTTGAGCTTCCGAAAGCTCTCCTCGCACTCCTCGGACCATAAGAAAGGAACACCCTTCCGAGTCAATCTAGTCAAGGGTGAAGCAATAGAAGAGAACCCCTGAACGAATCGGCGATAATACCCCGCCAATCCCAGAAAGCTACGGATCTCAGTAACTGAGGTCGGTCTGGGCCAACTCTGCACTGCCTCGACCTTCCTCGGATCTACCTGAATACCATCACAGGACACCACGTGTCCTAAGAATGCCACGGACTCAAGCCAGAACTCACATTTGGAGAACTTGGCATACAGCTTCTCCTCTCTCAATCTCTGCAACACAATACTCAAGTGCTGAGCATGCTCCTCCTGGCTACGAGAGTAGACTAGTATGTCATCAATGAACACGATCACAAATGAATCAAGATACGGCCCGAATACGCTGTTCATCAGATGCATAAATGCTGCTGGGGCGTTGGTCAGCCCAAAAGACATCACAAGGAACTCATAGTGACCATATCCGGTCCGGAATGCAGTCTTCATAATGTCAGACTCTCTAATCTTCAGCTGATGGTAGCCTGAACGAAGATCAATCTTCGAGAACACCCTAGCTCCCTGGAGCTGATCAAATAAATCATCGATACGAGGAAGAGGATACTTATTCTTCACTGTTACTTTGTTTAGCGCCTATAGTCAATACACATCCTCATAGATCCGTCCTTCTTCTTAACAAACAGGACCGGTGCACCCCACGGCGACACACTCGGCCGAATGAACCCCTTATCTAGGAGTTCCCGGAGCTGCTCCTTCAATTCCTTCAACTCAGCTGGTGCCATACGATACGGAGGAATAGAAATAGGCTGAGTGCCTGGCACCAAATCGATACCAAAATCAATATCCCCGTCCGGCGGCATGCCCGGCAGGTCTGAGGGAAACACATCAGGAAAGTCTCGCACAATGGGAACAGAATCAATACTGGGAGTCTGGGCCTCGACTTCCCGCACAAATGCTAAATAAGAGAGACATCCCTTCCCAACCATTCGTTGGGCCTTGAGGAAAGATATTACCCCGCTAGGTACATACTCAGTCGTGCCTCGCCACTCGATCCTCTGAATGCCCGGCATAGCCAAAGTGACCGTCTTAGCATGACAGTCCAAAATAGCATGACATGGAGATAGCCAGTCCATGCCCAATATAACATCAAAATCAATCATGATGAGAAGCAACAGGTCTACTCGGGTCTCCAGACCTCCAATAGTGACCAAATAGGACCGGTATACGTGGTCCACAACAATAGTATCCCCTACCGGGGTAGATACATGCACTGGCAAGCTCAAGACTCCCTCGGGTCGTGCCCAAATGAGGAGCAAAATATGTAGACACATAAGAATAAGTAGAACCGGGATCAAACAATACCGAGGCATCTCCGTGGCAGATTGAAATAATACCTGTAATGACAGCATCAGAAGTAACAGCCTCAGATCGGCCCTGAAAAGCATAGCATCTAGCCTGTCCGCCTGATCGGCCTCCCCCTCGAGAGCGACCCCTAGCTGTCTGACCCTCACCCCTAGCTGGCGGGGCGGGTGCTGAAGTAGAAGGACCAGATGACGAGGGCTGCCCCCTCTGCTGATAAGATCTGGAAACAAGACGGGGACACTCCCTACGGTGATGCCCAAACTCTCCGCACTCGTAGCAACTCCCCGGTGCTGGGTACTGAGACTGATAAGGACCTCTGGCGCTGGAGT